>JAWMAR010000654.1:0-253065 GCA_036785375.1 Leucoraja ocellata | reverse complement strand
AAACAGAGAGAGGGAGAAAGAGAGTCAGAGGGACAGAGGTCGAGGCAGGGGGAGACAGAGAGAGACGAAAAGAGAGGGACAGAGAGAGAGAGAGAGAGATGGTGAGAAACAGAGAGACAGAGAGAGAGAGAGAGCCAGAGACGGAGAGAGACAGGGAGAGAGGCAGAAGGAGAAAGTGGGAGAGAGATACAGAGGGAGAGAAATATAGACAGAGATATATAGACAGATATAGAGACAGAGGGAGGGGATGAGAGACAGATGGGGGAGAGGGAGAGACTGAGAGAGGCAGGGAGAGACAAATAAATAGAGATGCAGAGAAAGAGCGAGAGAGAGGAAAGAGGGAGAGACAGACAGAGAGGGAGAGAAAGAGAGACAGAGTATGTGAGAGAGACAGATGGAGAGAGAGAGTGGGAGAGACAGACAGACATTGAGACAGAGAGAGAGAGACAGACAGACAGAGCTAGGGACAGACAGAGCTAGGGACTGAGAGAGAGAGAGTTGGGAAATAGAGAGAGTGAGAGGGAGACCGAGAGAGAATGAGAGAGAGACGGAGAGTGAGAGACACAGAGAGAGAGAGGGAGGGGGGAAAGTGCGAGAGGGAGAAAGACAGAGACAGACACAGAGGGAGATAGAGAGAGAAAGAGATGCAGACAGACAGAAAGAGAGACAGAGAGAGATAGAGAGCGAGAGAGAGAGAGAGAGAGAGAGAGAGAGAGAGAGAGAGAGAGAGAGAGAGAGACAGAGGGAGTGACAGAGAGAGAGAGAGAGCTAGAGAGAGGCAGAGAGGGAGAGAGAGAGACAGAGATGCAGAGACAGAGGGAGAGAAACAGGGTGAGACACATAGGGAGAGATGGACAGATGGGAAAGAGACAGAGAGAGAGGGACAGAGCGAGAGAGAGATAGAGAGAGAGGGAGACAGAGAGAGAGGGAGACAGAGAGAGAGTGAGTGAGAGAGACAGATAGAGAGAGGCAGAGAGAGAGACTGAAAGGGAGATACAGAGAGAGACAAAGAGAGAGAGAGGGAGAGACAGGTGAGAAACATACAGAGAGAGAGAGAGAGAGACAGAGAGAGAGAGAGTGCTAGAGTAACTCAGCATGTCAGGCAGCCCCTGTGGAGAAGATAGACAGAAAGTGCTGGAGTAACAGTGGGTCAGGCAGCATCTGTGGAGAGAAGGAATGGGTGACATTATAGGTCGAGACCTATCGTTGCTTTAGTTTAGTTTAGAGATGCAGCGCGGAAACAGGTCTTTCGGCCCATGGGGTCCGCGCCGACCAGCGATCACCCCGTACACTAGCACTATCCTACGCACATTAGGGATAATTTAACAATGTTGTGGAGGCTGATTCATCTACAACCCTGAATGTCTTTGAAATGTTGGAGGAAACCGGAGCACCCGGAGAGAAAACCCACGCAGGTCAAGGGGAGAACGTACAAACTCCACACAGACAGCACCCAGAGTCAGGATCGAGCCCGGGTCTCTGGCGGTGAGGCAGCAACTGTACCGCACAGAATTATATAACGGTTTCCTCCGCCATAAATGCGCCGAATTTGTGCTAGTAACGTCCTGTTTGCCAGCTTGTTGACCCTCTGTGTTCCCCTCCTGCAGGTTTTAGGAGCCGTTGCTGTGGACGGAGAGACAGGGACATGAGCGGCCATTGAGGGCGGCCAGGGCGCCGGTGAGCCCCACCCCTTCCAATCTGCTCGGTGAGCGGGCTGAGCTTCGAGGAGCTGAGCTTCGATGGAGGACCACATGACAGGGCACAACAAGGAGAACCGTTATGAGTGCGACGTGTGTGGCAAGGCCTGGCAGTGCATGAGCGAGTTGGAGACCCACCGGCGGGTGCACACGGGAGAACGCCCCTTCGACTGCACAGAGTGCGGCAAGAGCTTCACTGCCTACAACAACCTGCAGCGGCACAACAGCGTGCACTCCGACAAGAGGCCCTTTACCTGCTGTGACTGTGGCAATAGCTTCAAGACAGCGGATGTGCTGAAGAGACAACGGAAGGTGCACACGGACCAGAAGCCCTATTGCTGCTCCACTTGCGGCAACAGCTTTGCCCAGTTGGAGGGGCTACGGCTGCACCGGTGGGTGCACAGCAGTGAGCGGTCCTTCACCTGCTCCGACTGCGGCAAAGGCTTCACCCGGTCCATCAGCCTGCTGGTGCACAAGAGCACCCACACTGGCGAGCGCCCCTACACCTGCGCACAGTGCGGCAAGGGCTTCACCGACTCCACCCGGCTGCTGTCCCACCAGCGGGTGCACGCCGTCGACCGTCCCGTCCCCAGCCCGGTGTGTGAAGAGCGCTTTGCCATGGCCTCTCACACCCTGTCTCACCAGCACGTGCACACCGGTGGCCTGCCCTACGACTGCCCGTACTGTGGTGAGTCGTTTGACAGCTCGCGGGGGTTGCGGCAGCACCGGCGGACCCACGCCGGCGAAAAGCTGCTCCCACTGTGACAAGAGAGCACGGGGGCTGCGGGAGCAGCAGCGGATACACACCAGAGAGAGACCCTTTGTATGCGCTGAGTGTGGCGAGGGTTTCACCTGCATGTCCAGCCTGTGGCAGCACCGGCATACCCACAGCGGTGAGCGTCCCTTCCCCTGCCCATCCTGTGGTAAGGGCTTCACCCGCCTTGACCACCTGCTGGAGCACTGGTGAGTCCACACCGGCCAGCGCCCCTTCACCTGTGCCCGCTCTGTGGCAAGGCCTTTGCCCGCTCCTTCAGCCTGCTGGCACACCGTCACGTGGATAGATTGGCGATGTTTAGGTAAACACAAAATGCAGGAAGGAATGGGAAACATTTCTGGTCGAGACCCTCCTCAGTCTTGACCTGAAATGCCACCCAGTCCCTCTCTCCAGAGATGCTGCCTGTCCAACTGTCCTTTTTTTGTAAACCAGCATCTGCAGTTCCTTGTTTTTAAACCATTCTGGTTAACCATATCCGCACCTTCCCCAAAGCCCCCACATCAGTCCTGTAATGGAGTGACCAGAACTGTATGCAATACTCCAAATGCTACCTGACCAATGTCCCGTAAAGCAGCACATATATATTCCTCTCTCCTTATCTCACATCCTTTTATCTCCTTATTTTCCCTTGCCTCTGTCACTTCACTCATCTGCCAATCACCCCCTCATCTGTCAACATAGTGTCAGTCTGAAGAAGTGTCCCCGACCCGAAAAGTCCCTATCCATGTTCTGCACAGATGCTGCCTGACCCGCTGAGTTACTCCAGCACCCTTTGACTAAGTTCCTGTTGTTTGGGGGTTTGTAACTGAAGTTTGTGATCGATATAACCATAGCATGAGAAGTATTGTGTTAGTGACGAGAAAGCTTTGAATGGGTATACTGAGTGATTGATCTGTTAGATGTCATTGCTCCAACTCTGTATAAACATGTGACTATGTTTCCAAAATTCTAACAAAAGATGCTGTATGTCTTTGTTCATTAGAGTGATAGCCCAGGAGGGTTAAGTGGGTGCTGCATACTTGACTTTGTATCCCCTGCCACTCTCGCCGGCTAAATGATCAGTAAAGCTTGTATTGGTTGATCTAACTTATTGTGAGTTGTCAGTTTCAAGAAATATACCTTAACAGTTCCAGACTCCCTCAACATGGGGAACATGTTTCCTGCATCTACCCTGTCCAATGCCTCACTAATTTTTATACAATTCTATAAGATACCCGCTCATCCTTGTGAATACAAACCCAGTCGACCCATTCTTTCAACATATATAAGTCCCGCCATCATCTCAGGAATTAACCTTGTGAACCTACTCTGGGCTCCTTCAATAGCAAGAATATCCTTCCTCAAATTTTGGGACCAAAACTGCACACAATTCTCCAGTTGTGGAGTCACTGGGGCCCTGTACAACTGCAGTAGGTCCTCCTTGCGCCTAAACTCAACTCCTCGCCCTATGAAGGCCAACATGCCATTGGCTTTCTTCACTGCCTGCTGTACCTGCATGCTTACTTTCAGTGACTGATGTACCAGGACACACAGATCTCGATGTACTTCCCATTTTCCTAACCTGACACTATTCATATAATACAGAGTGCTGGAGTAACACCTTACACTTCCTTATCTTTGTGTCTCACTCTCCTGTGACTCTCAGTCTGAAGAAGGTTCCTTCACTCCAGAGATGCTGCCTGTCCCACTGAGTTACTCCAGCATTTTGTGTCTGTCTGTGGATAACATGGATAGGGGCCGGTTTTTTTCGGTCATGATCCCTCTTCAGACCTGAAACATCATCTATTCACATTGACCAGTGATGCTGTCTGACCCGCTGAGTTACTCCAGCACTCTGTGAAATGCCACCTATCCATGTTCTCCACAGATGATGACTGACCCGCTGAGTTACTCCAGCACTCTGTGAAACGCCACCTATCCACGTTCTCCACAGATGATGCCTGACCCGCTGAGTTACTCCAGCACTTTTTAATGTAAAAATAAACAGCCTACCTTGCCTTGTCCCCTACATGAGGTCCGTCCGGTTGTCGGCGTTCACGGCTTTAGAAGATGATTTTTAATTTACTCTAACACTTAAGTTATCCAAATTAGTTTAAAAATAAGTGCAGAGAACGGCAGTCGGAGCGATTTTTCTTGAGCATTTAAACAGGCTGATGAACATCAATTTAAACAGCCTGGAGGAAACAACATTTTAAACCCGCCACCCTCTCGAAGGTGCCAAAGTGGATTCTTGTGTGAATGTTATTTGGACACTTAAGGCTATTTAAAAATGTTGATCTTTTCTTAAGAAATGGCTGATGTTTAGATCTAGTAATTGAATTATGTAATTAGCTACAATTGGGTAGCTAACTAATTATATGCTTTAATTTCAGGTCATCCAAGTAAGATTGTTTCATATTTGTTTCAGAATGTTTCAATCAATAATAACTGAACATTTCTTTTAGTTCTCCTAATTTTTAAGAAAGTTATGGGCTTTTGACTGTCCTCGATCACAGCTTTGGTGTTAAGTCAATGGAAAAGCAATAGGGTACAAGATGCTAATTTCCGAGTATGAAAATTGCCAATACTTTTTTAATACTTAAAAATATGAAAGTGAATTAGGTGACAAATTAAACTTCTTTTTATGTTTTATCTGATGGGATAAATTACAGACTAGATTTTTGAAATCCCCAAATTTTGTAACATTGCTACATTGAGGTGGGGACGGAGGGGGACAAAGGTAAGACCTCTGCTGAGGACAGACCGTTCGGTGTGGGGGAGGTCGGGGGGATGGTGAACACCCAGCAGGGATGGGGATTGGGGCCGGCGGAAGGCAGGTGGGTGGACTGGGGGCGAGGCGATGTGTGGGTGGTGTGAGGGTGGTCAGGGGGTGAGAGGGCTGCAGTGTGGGTGGGTAAATGCAGGGGTGACATAGTTAGAGGGGGATGGGGAAGACTCAGTGGACCAGCCACTGGGGTTAACAAGGCTGGACAGACTAACACTAGGAACCAGTGCAGTGAAACCCAGGAGAGTGGGAGTGAGCAGCGTGGAGGCTTCAGGCCCAGTGCAGAGTCCAGGCTCCAGGTGAGGCGACGGCTGTGGCTGCTGGAGGGAGGTGATCGTTGTGGAGAAGCGAAGTCCGAATGAACGGCCGTTGGCGAAGAACGTTCTGGAAACGCGAGCGGGAGGGCGGGAAATAATGGGCGTCAACGGCTGAGGGAGCGCGGGAGCGTTGACAGTTGGTGGGGGGGGGGCGGTGACGTCACTGGGCCTCGCGCCGTTGCCCGCGGGCGTTTCAAGCGGCGCCGCCCCCGCGCCCTGGCCCCGCCCACACACACGCGCGGTTGCCCCGCCCACACACACACGCGCGCTCTGGCCCCGCCCACACACGCGCTCTGGCCCCGCCCACACACACACACGCGCTCGGATCCCGGGTGGAGGCGGGAGAACTGGCGACGGCTGTGGGTTGTTGGAGGGAGGTGGAGTGGCGTTGGTGAGAGTCCAGTGGCGCGAGTCAGCGGACCCGATGGTGAGAGTCCAGTGGCGCGGGTCAGCGGACCCGATGGTGAAGATGCTTCCTGTAAGGACTCCATCCCCTACTCCCAATTCCTCCGTCTACGCCGCATCTGCTCCACGGATGAGGCGTTCCACACCAGGACATCTGAAATGTCCTCACTATTCAGGGAACGGGGGTTCCCCTCCTCCACCATAAATGAGGCTCGCACCAGGGTCTCTTCCATACCCCGCAACACTGCTCTCTCTCCCCATCCCCCCACTCGCAACAAGGACCGTGTCCCCCTAGTCCTCACCTTTCACCCCACCAGCCGTCACATACAAAAAGTAATCCTCCGTCAGTTTCGCCACCTCCAACGTGACCCCACTACTCGCCACATCTTCCCATCTCCCCCGATATCTGCCTTCCGCAAAGACCGCTCCCTCCATAACTCCCTTGTCAATTCTCCCCTTCCCTCTCGTACCACCCCCTCCCCGGGCACTTTCCCTTGCAACCGCAAGAGATGCAACACTTGTCCCTTTACCTCCCCCCTCGACTCCGTTCAAGGACCCAAGCAATCGTTCCAGGTGCGACAGAGGTTTACCTGCATCTCTTCCAACCTCATCTATTGCGTCCGCTGCTCTAGATGTCAGCAGATCTATATCGGTGAGACCAAGCGGAGGTTGGGCGATCGTTTCGCCGAACACCTCCGCTCGGTCCGCAATAACCAAGCTGACCTCCCGGTGGCTCAGCACTTCAACTCCCCCTCCCACTCCGTCTCCGACCTCTCTGTCCTGGGTCTCCTCCATGGCCACAGCGAGCAGCACCTCATATTCCGTTTGGGGAGTCTGCATCCCGGGGGCATGAACATCGAATTCTCCCAATTTTGTTAGTCCTTGCTGTCTCCTCCCCCTCCTCAGCCCCCCTGCTGTCTCCTCCCATCCCCCAGCCTTCGGGCTCCTCCTCCTTTTCCCTTTCTTGTACCCGCCCACCCCCGCCCCCGATCAGTCTGAAGAAGGGTTTCGGCCCGAAACGTTGCCTATTTCCTTCGCTCCATAGATGCTGCTGCACCCGCTGAGTTTCTCCAGCTTTTTTGTGTAACCGGTGTCAATCAAATGCAGCTGCTTTAAATTCATGCTTTTTACCCCTTTACCGTCGCTTTCCAGGTGTCCGGAGCGGTTAACGGCGGCGATCAACGGCTGGTGGGGAGGGGGAGGGGGAGGGGGAGGGTGGGGGTGTGGTGGAAGGAGAGAGGGGGGAGAGATGAGGAGGGGGGGATGAGAGAGGAGGGGGAAGAGAGGGGGAGAGAAGAGGAGGCGGGAGCGAGTGTATTACAGTTGTGGGGCCCGGGAGCGAGTGTAATACAATTGTGTGGGGCCCGGGAGCGAGTGTAATACAGTTGTGGGGCCCGGAGCGAGTGTAATACAGTTGTGTGGGGCCCAGGAGCGATTGTATTACAGTTGTGGGGCCCGGGAGCGAGTTTATTACAGTTGTGGGGCCCGGGAGCGAGTGTATTACAGTTGTGGGGCCCGGGAGCGAGTTTATTACAGTTGTGGGGCCCGGGAGCGAGTGTAATACAGTTGTGGGGCCCGGGAGTGAGTGTAATACAGTTGCGGGGCCCGGGAGTGAGTGTAATACAGCCCTCCTCCCACCCCATCCCTCTCTCCCCTTGCCCTCTTCCATCACTCCCGGTGTCCCTCTCCTGCTCCCTGCCTCCCCACTCCTCTACCCCTTCCCACTCTCCCCCCTCCCATTCTTCCCCCGTCACCCTACCACTCACCTCCTCCCTCCACACTCTTGTATATCTTTATTGTCATTTCCTGAGTATTCACTTACCCAGAAGAAACAAAAAAACGTTGCTCAACCAGTGTCCATTCAGTGTGCATTAAAAATAAATAGAAATAAAAATACATATATCATGAACAAATTTAACACTCTACTAAACATTCAACAGGCGTTCCGATCGGCAGCGGCACAACAGTGGCTCTGCTGCAGTGTGTCCAGATTGGTGGTTGGTGCGCGATACTTTGGCAGGGGGCAAAGTCCGTTTAGCAGTCTTATAGCCTGCGGGAAGAAGCTGAGGAGCATCCTGCTGGTTTTGCAGCTAATGCTCCTGTACCTCTTCCCAGATGGCAGGATGGAGAATATGTGATGCAATGGGTGGTAGGGGTCTTTGATGATGGAGATGGCTCTGCTGATACATCTCTTCCTGTATATGTCCAGCAGGAAAGGGAATGGAGCACCAATAATCCTGCTGGCGGTCTTCACAATCCTGTCTAGTTGGTGCCGTTCGTACGCCTTGCAGCTCCCGAACCAGGAAGTGATGCTGTAGGTCAATGTGCTCTCGATTGTCCCCCATAAAAAGTCCGTAGGTGTGTAGTGGGGAGACCTGCTTTACGTAGTCTTCGGAGAGGGTGTAGTCGCTGCTGGGCTCTCTTGACCAGTGCTGTGGTGTTGGCCGTGGACGTCAGGTCATCTGACAGGTGTAGTCCTAGGAACTTCATGCTGCTGACCCTTTCCACATCAGCTCCATCAATGTGCAGAGGTGGATGGTGTTGTTTCCCCGCCCTCCTGAAGTCAACCACCATCTCCTTAGTTTTTCCCACGTTGAGAATGAGGTTGTGGGATTTGTACCAACCTGTGAGCAGCTCCACCTCCATCCTGTACGCCGATTCATCATTGTCACTGATGAGACCCACCACTGTTGTGTCATCAGCGAACTTGTTGATGAAGTTGTTGTTGAGTCTAGCAGTACAGTCGTGTGTCAACAGACTAAACAGCAGGGGGCTTAGGACACAGCCTTGGGGTGAGCCAGTGCTCACGGCTATGGTTTTTGATGTCCTACTGCCCACCCTGACTGTCTGCTGCCGTTGCGACAGAAAGTTCAGGACCCAGTTGCATGTGCCAGCATCAACCCCCAATAGCTCCAATTTCTCCACCAGCTGCTGCGGAATGATTGTATGAAAAGCAGAGCTGAAGTCTATGAAGAGGATCCTGGCATAAGCATTTTTCCGATCAAGGTGTGACAGTACGAGGTTCAGTGTTGTTGAGACTGCGTCCTCTGTGGATCGGTTGGCTCTGTAGGCGAACTGCAGTGGGTCTAGGTCAGCAGGTAGACTATTTTTGATATGCTGCATAACCAGTCGCTCAAAGCACTTCATTACTATTGGTGTTAGAGCCACTGGTCGAAAGTCATTATGGCAGACTGGGTTTGGTTTCTTCGGGACAGGGACGATGGTTGCACTCTTAAGACAGTTGGGCACTACTGCCTGGCTGAGTGAGATGTTAAAAATGTCTGTGAAGACATCTCTCAGTTGCTCGGCGCAGTCTCTTAAAACGCATCCATGAATGTTGTCCGGCCCTGCAGCTTTGCGTGGATTGACGCTGGCAAAGGCCTTTTTAACTCTGGCTGCGGACAGCCTGAGCGACTGGTCACTGGGAGATGGCAGTAGTGCACGTGCCTGGGTGTTGTTTTTAACCTCAAACCGTGCGTAGAACTCGTTCAGTTCATCTGGAAGAGAGGGGTCGTTTTGGCATATCCGCAGCGGGGGTGGGGGGGATTGTAGTCAGTGATGGTATGAAATCCCTGCCACAAGCGACGTGTGTCTTTGTCATTTGTGAAGTGGCTATTAAGTTTTTGTCCATACAGCCTCTTCGCTTCCCTGATCCCCCGGGATAGGTTACCCCTATCTTCACCCTCCTCCTTCCCTTCCCTACTCCCCCTCCTCCCTCCCCATTCTTCCACCCATCTCCCCCCACCCTCTCTCCCCCTACCTTCCTTCTCCCTCCCCACTCTACCCCCTCTCCACTCTCCCTCCACACTATCCCCTTTCCCTACTCTCTCCCCTCCATCCTCCCCTCCCTCTCTCCACCTCCCCACCCTCTTTCCCCCCCACCCCACCTTCTCTCACCCCCTCCCACACCCTTCTCCTCCCTTTCCCCCTTTCCACCCCAACCCCCACCCCTCTCTCTCCCCACCTCCCTCCTACCCATCTTTGCCTCTTCAACCACTCTACCTACTCCTCTGCACCTCTTCCGCACTCTTACCCTCCCCTCTCCCTCGCCACTATTTCCCCTCTCCCCCCCCCTACCCCTCTGCCTCCCATCCCACTCTTCCCCCACCCGCTACCACTCTCCCCTCCCTCCACACTCTTCCCTCTTTCCCTTCTCACTCCTCCTTCCCTCCCTCCCTCTCTCCCCCTTCCCACCCCACTCTCATTATCCCCTTCCCCCCTCTTCATCTCCTTCTCCTCACCCCTCTCCCTCCTTCCCTCCCCCTCCTCCCCACCCACACCCTTTCTCCCCCCTCCCACCCTTCTTCACCCCCATCTCCTCCTACCCCCTTCCTCTCTCTTGCACCACTCCCCTCTACCCCTCTCCCACCCCCTACCTCTCTTCCCCCCCTTCCTGCCCTCCCCACTCTCCTCCCACTCCCCACTCTCCTCCCCCTTCCCATCCCCCTCACACCCCTACCCCGCTTTGCTCTCCCTTCCAAATCTCTCCCATTTCCTCCTTCCCCTCCCCACCCCGTCTCCCCCTCACCCCCACCGCCCAACTGTGTGTTTGGGGGATGGTTAGTGTGAGTGTGATGTTGCAAACGCCCCCCCGCAAACGCGCGGTCTAGCTCTAGTTTGGCCCATAAATCCACGGTAATGAGATTTAAAAATCATGCTATATTGTGAATTCTTGTGTGAATGTTATTTGGACACTTAGGCTAATTGAAAATGTTAAATCTTTTCTAAAGAAATGAAAAACAGTTCTGTACTCCCTCTACATGGGGAACATGTTTCCTGCATCTACCCTGTCCAATCTCCCACTCATTTTATACGATTCTATAAGATACCCGCTCATCCTTCTGAATTCCAGTGAATACAAACCCAGTCGACCCATTCTTTCCACATATGTCAGTCCCGCCATCATCATCATTTCCTGCGAAGGCTGGCATTTTCTTTCATTATTGATAACACAACATGAATTCTGAAGAATTCCGAAGAACACAGTCAGGCCAGGAAAAACTTGCTTTGTTTGTTAGGCAAGGCACAAATGCGTCAAGACTTTATTTAAAAAAAAACACACTTTAAAATGCTTTCAAGTGTTTGGGGCAGTGGCAGCCAGCTGGTACTGTGAGCCGTCAGCTGTGTGCAGCTTGGATCACTTTTGCCTTTTCATTTGGGTACAGTATGAATGAGAAGATGCTGGTTCTGTTGCTTGTCTGCTCCTCGACAAGGCCAAGGCGGGCTTATATTAGGAACACTTCTCCATCCGTTGCCCACCACGGATGGCCAACCCGCTGAGTTCTACCGGGACTTTGGAGGGGAATGCCCAGGCAACGTGTCGGGTCTGGACATTTCTATGGACTCATGGAGTCGTGGGGGGCGGTGGGGGGAGCTGGAAAAAAGAGTTGGGGTCGGGACAGACTCCAGGATTTCATTTGGATGAGGGGAGAGTCTCCTCAAATTGGAGAATTCTGTGTTCATGTCATTGGGCTGTAAGCTGTGAGGTGCTGTCCCTCCAGTTTGTGTGTCACCTCACTCTGGCAATGGAGGAGGCCCAGGACAGAAAGATCAGTGTGGGAGTGGGAAGGGGAGATAAAATGGTTGGCAACCGGGAGATCCAGCAGGCCTTGGCGGACTGAGCGCAAGTGAAGGGTGAAATGTACGCCTAGTCTAGATACAGGAACAGGAGATGCTGGTTTACAAAAAGAGACACAATCTCCTGGAGTAACTTGCACGTCTGGAGAGCATGGACAGGCAACATTCTAGGTCAGGACCCTTCTTCAGACTGTTTGTTGTTGGGGGTGGAGAAAGGGAGAGGTGGGAGTGGTCGCCTTAGATTGCCTTCTCTCTACAGATGCCGCCTGGCCAACTGAGTCCCTCCACCGCTTTAGAGGGAATGGACAGACGACGTTTTGAGTCAGGACCCTTCTTCAGACTCAGTGGAGAGGGTGGGGGGAGGAAGCTGGAAAAGCGAGTTGGCTGGACAAAGCCTGGCATGTGATAGGTGGATACAGAATGCTGGAGTAACAGCGGGACAGGCAACATCTCTAGAGAAAAGGAATGGGAGAAGTTTCAGGCTGAGTCCCTTCTTCAGAAGTGATAGGTGGATACAGGTGAGGGAGACACAAGAAACTGCAGATTCTGGAATCTTGCATAGAGCACAATTTAGTTAGATGCACAGAATCACTTGCCCAGACGGGGGGAATCGAGGACCAGAGGACATGGGTTCAAGGTGAAGGGGAAAAGATTTAAAAGGAAACTGAGGGGTAACTTTTTCAAACAGAGGGTGGTGGGAGTATGGAACAAACTGTCAGAGGAGGTAGTTGAGGCTGTGACTATCCCATGAAACAGTTAGACAGTTACATAGATAGGCCAAGTTTGGAGGGATATGGACCAAACACAGGCAGGTGGGACTAGTGTAACTGGGACATGTTGGTCAATGTGGGCAAGTTGGGCCGAAGGGCCTGTTTCCACACTGTATCACCTTATAACTAACACAGAGTGCTGGAGAAACTCAGCGGGTCAGGCAGCATCTGTGGAGAACATGGATAATGACATTCACACAGTACAGGAGTAACTCAGCAGAACAGGCAGCATCTCTGGAGACAAGGAATGGGTGACATATCGGGTCGACACTGAAGATGGGTCCCGACCCTGAAACGTTATCCATTTCTTCCTGCATTTTGTGTCTACTTAAACAGCGCCTATCTATCCACGTGGCGGTGTGCCAGCAGGCTGGAGGAGCGGGCAAAGGCCTTGCTGCAGAGAGGGTAGATGGCCGGTGTGGACTCGCCAGTGGTCCAGCAGGTGGTAAAGGTGGGTGAAACCCTTGCCACATTCAGCGCACACAAAGGGTCTCTCTCTGGTGTGTATCCGCTGGTGCTCCCGCAGCCCCCGTGCTCTCTTGTCACAGTGGGAGCAGCTGCTCGCCGACGTGGGTCCGCCGGTGCTGCCGCAACCCCCGCGAGCTGTCAAACTCCTCACCACAGTACGGGCAGTCGTAGGGCTGGCCACTGGTGTGCACGTGCTGGTGAGACAGAGCGTGGGAGGCCGTTGCAAAGTGCTCTCCACACACCGGGCTGGGGACGGGACGGTCGCCGGCATGCACACGCTGGTGGGACAGCAGCCGGGTGGAGCGGGTGAAGCCCTTGCCGCACTGGGCGCAGGTGTAGGGGCGCTCGCCGGTGTGGATGCGCTGGTGCTGCTGCAGGCTCCTGGACTGGGTGAAGCTCTTGCCGCACTGGGCGCAGGTGAAGGGACGCTCACCGGTGTGGGTGCGCTGGTGATCCAGCAGGTGGTCTGAGCGGGTGAAGCCCTTGCCGCACTGGGCGCAAGTGAAGGGGTGCTCCCCGGTGTGGGTGCGCTGGTGCCTCAGCAAGTTGCTGGAGTGGGTGAAGCCCTTGCCGCACTGGGCGCAGGTGAAGGGGCGCTCCCCGGTGTGGGTGTGCTGGTGGCTCAGCAAGTTGCTGGAGTGGGTGAAGCCTTTGCCACACTGCGCACAGGTGTAGGGGCGCTCGCCGGTGTGGGTGCGCTGGTGATCCAGCAGGTGACTAGACTGGGTGAAGCCCTTGCCGCACTGGGCACATGTGTAGGGGCGCTCGCTGGTGTGTGTGCGCTGGTGCACCAGCAGGTGACTAGACCGGGTGAAGCCCTTGCCGCACTGCGCACATGTGTAGGGACGCTCGCCAGTGTGGGTGCGCTGGTGCCTCAGCAAGTTGCTGGACTGGGTGAAGCCCTTGCCGCAGTCGCTGCATGTGTAGGGACGTTCCCCGGTGTGCTCGCGCCTGTGCATCTTCAGTTCCCTGGACGACTTGAAGCCTTTGCCGCAGTCGGAGCAGGTGAAGGGCCGCTCACTGCTGTGCACCCGCTGGTGCTCCCGCAGCCCCGACAACTGGGTAAAGCTCTCGCCGCATGTAGAGCAGCCATAGGGCTTCTCGCCCGTGTGCACCCGCCGGTGGGCCTTCAGCACATCCACCCTCTTGAAGCTCTTGCCGCACTCTATGCAGTTGAAGGGGCGTTCTATCGTGTGCTCACGACGGTGGGTCTCCGGCCGGTTCGGGCTTTGCCAGGCCTTGCCACATACGTCGCACTCATAACGCTTCTCCTTGTTGTGCCCCGTCATGTGGTCCTCTATCGAAGATCAGCCCTTGAAGCCCGGCCCGCACACCGAGCAGATGGGGGGCTCACCAGCACCCTGGCAGCCCTCAATGGCTGCTCACGTTCCCGTCTCTACGTCCACAGCAACGGCTCCTAAACCCTGCAGGAGGGGAACACAGAGGATCAACAAGCTGGCAAACAGGACATTCCTAGCACATATTGGGGGCGTTTATGGCGGAGGAAACCGTTATATAATTCTGCGCTGCACACTGGCGCAGCGGTACAGTTGTAAATTAATCGGCCTAAACAAAATAACTAAATTGTCCCCAATGTGCGTAGGATAGTGCTAGTGTACGGGGTGATCGCTGGTCGGCACAGACACCATGGGCCGAAAGGCCTGTTGTTTCCGCACTGCATCTCTAAACTGAACTAAACTAAAGAAGGGTGTCGACCCAAAATGTCACCCATTCCTCTCTCCACAGATGCTGCCTGACCCGCTGAGTTACTCCAGCACTTTGTGTCTATCTTCTCCACAGATGCTGCCTGACCCGCTGAGTTACTCCAGCACTTTGTCATAGAGTCATGGAGTGATACAGTGTTGGAAAGAGGCCCTTCGGCCCAACTCGTACCCGCACTCCTAGATCCCTCGGCTCTACACATTCCGCAAGGCTCAGAGTTCAGAGTCCTAATGAGACCACACCTGGAGTATTGTGGGCAGTTTTGGTCCCCTAATTTGAGGAAGGACATTCTTGCTATTGAGGGAGAGCAGCGTAGGTTCACCAGGTTAATTCCTGGGATGTGGGGGACTGTCATATGCTGAGAGAATGGAGCGGCTGGGCTTGTACACTCTGGAGTTTAGAAGGATGAGATGGGATCTTATTAAACAATATAAGATTGTTAAGGGTTTGGACACGCTAGAGGCAAGAAACATATTCCCGATGTTGGGCGAGTCCAGAACCGGGGGCCACACAGTTTAAGAATAAGGGGTAAGCCATTCAGAACAGAGATGAGGAAACACTTTTTGTCACAGAGAGTTGTGAGTCTGTGGAATTCTCTGCCTCAGAGGGCGGTGGAGGCCGGTTCAGTGGATACATTTAAGATAGAGCTAGATAGGGCTCTTAAAGATCGCGAAGTCAAGAGATATGGGGGGAAGTCAGGAACGCGGTACTGATTTGGGATGATCAGCCATGATCACATTGAATGGCGGTGCTGGCTCAAAGGGCCAAATGGCCTATTCCTGCACATATTGTCTCTTGTCTATTGCCCCAGCGCCCCGCCGTTCACAGTGAAGATCCTGCCCTGGTTTCACTTCCTAAACTGCAACACCCTCCCCACCCCCAAACA
The DNA here is from genome assembly GCA_036785375.1 of Leucoraja ocellata. Taxonomy (NCBI): domain Eukaryota; kingdom Metazoa; phylum Chordata; class Chondrichthyes; order Rajiformes; family Rajidae; genus Leucoraja; species Leucoraja ocellata. Next base: position 237,684 of record JAWMAR010000654.1, on the reverse strand, counting down.
ATGTGACCTCCTCCCTGTGGCTCCCTGCCCCTTACCCCTGCTGCCTCATGCTCGTTACCCCCCTTTGCTCCCCCCCCCAAACAATGTGAACCCTCACCAGGCTCCCTACCTCCTTCCATGACTCACTTGACCCCTCTCTTCCCCCCTTCCATTCATCCCCCTCGGCACCAAACCCACTACCCATTGAATCCCTCCCCCCTCCCTTTGCTCCCTGCTTGCCCCCGCTACTCACTTCACCCCCTTTCCACCTCCAGCCTCTCACCCCTCTCCTCCCTCACTATTTATTAATAAATTTTAGGTTGTACTTTTGTAGCAAAATTAACTACCTATGCATTTACTTTTAATTTCTATTGCATATGAGGTTTTTTTTGGTCATAATTTAGCCATTTAGCTCATACCTGTGGTCTTAGTTTAATAAATTTTCGAGTAATGCTTTTATAATTGTTACTTTATTCAATGTAATTGTAATTTTGTCACGGTCGTTTCTGTCATTTAGTTTTCTTTTAGCATAATGAATTATGGTTTTTATTTCAAGAATAAACATTAACTAAAAGCCACAATAGCACAGCTACAACCATTAGACTCAAACCTTTATGGACATGGGTTTAAAAGGCAGCTTGATGATTCATGTGGTTCTTATGCAATGCCAACTTGTGTAATGTCATCACCTTCAGCCCAACTCGTACCTGCACTGCTAGATCCCTCGGCTCCACACATTCTCCCAGCGCCCCGCCATTCATAGTGAAGACCCTGCCCTGGTTTCACTTCCTAAACTGCAACACCTTCGTCACCCCCAAACAATGTGACCTCCTCCCTGTGACCCCCTGTCCCTTACCCTGCCGCTGCCTGCTCCTTACTCCTGCCGTCTTCTGCTCCTTCCCCCCTTTGCTCCCCCCCCTCCTCCCCACCCCCAAACAATGTGAACCCACCCCCACCTGGCTCCCTACCCCCTTCCTTGGCTCACTTGACACCTCTCTCTCCCCCCCCAGTTCTCCGCCCCCCCATTGATCCCCCTCGGCACCAAACCCACTCCCCCCTCCCATTGCTCCCTGCTTCCCCCCGTTACTCACTTCACCCCCTTTCCACCTCCAGCCTCTCACCCCTCTCCTCCCTCCCTACACACACTCTCTCTCTCACTCTCTCTGACAGAAGCAATTCTGTTCCCCAGACGTTATTAATAAATTTTAGGTTTGTACTTTTGTAGCAAACTTAACTAGCTAGGCATTTACTTCTAATTTCTATTGCACCTGAGATTTTCTTTTGTCATAGAAACATAGAAATTAGGTGCAGGAGTAGGCCATTCGGCCCTTCGAGCCTGCACCGCCATTTAATATGATCATGGCTGATCATCCAACTCAGTATCCCGTACCTGCCTTCTCTCCATACCCCCTGATCCCCTTAGCCACAAGGGCCACATCTAACTCCCTCTTAAATATAGCCAATGAACTGAATAATTTGCCAATTAGTTAGTCTCAAACCTTTATGGACATGGGTTTAAAAGGCAGCTTGATGATTCATGTGGCTCTTATGAAATGCCAACTTGTGTAATGTCATCACAGCAGATTTAGAATTATTTTACCGAGGGGTCGGGGTCGGATGTTTTGGGAACGACTTCACAGCCCAGTTTATTTCGCTCCCCTGTGTGTTTATATCATTATTTACCCCAGTTTTAACCCCAGACCGGGTTTATTCCGCTGTCCTGTGTGTTTATAGCATTATTTACCCCAGTTTTACCGGTTTATCCCCCAGACGTGTAGTTTATAACATTATTTACACCAGATTTACCGGGTGTATTCCCCAGACGTGTAGTTTATAACATTATTTACACCAGATTTACCGGGTTTATTCCCCAGACGTGTAGTTTATAACATTATTTACACCAGATTTACCGGGTTTATTCCCCAGACGTGTAGTTTATAACATTATTTACACCAGATTTACCGGGTTTATTCCCCAGACGTGTAGTTTATAACATTATTTACACCAGATTTACCGGGTTTATCCCCCAGACGTGTAGTTTATAACATTATTTACACCTGATTTACCGGGTTTATTCCCCAGACGTGTAGTTTATAACATTATTTACACCAGATTTACCGGGTTTATTCCCCAGACGTGTAGTTTATAACATTATTTACACCAGATTTACCGGGTTTATTCCCCAGACGTGTAGTTTATAACATTATTTACACCAGATTTACCGGGTTTATTTCCCCAGACGTGTAGTTTATAACATTATTTACACCAGATTTACTGGGTTTATTCCCCAGACGTGTAGTTTATAACATTATTTACACCAGATTTACCGGGTTTATCCCCAGACGTGTAGTTTATAACATTATTTACACCAGATTTACCGGGTTTATTCCCCAGGCGTGTAGTTTATAACATTATTTACACCAGATTTACTGGGTTTATTCCCCAGACGTGTAGTTTATAACATTATTTACACCAGATTTACCAGGTTTATCCCCCAGACGTGTAGTTTATAACATTATTTACACCAGATTTCCCGGGTTTATTCCCCAGACGTGTAGTTTATTTGGTGATTTATTGATTATTTACAGAGAGCCAGAGAGAGGGAGATAGATGTTTATAATCCTGGTGTTTTATATCAGGACGCTGCTCCAGACGGTGAGTTTCTATTATTGACCCCAGTTTTATTCCCCAGACGTGTAGTTTATGTGGAGTTTGACCTCAGCTCCCCCACATTTACCGGGTTTATTTACAACATTATTTACCTCAGCTCCGTCCGCAGCGACGTCACCAACTGCCGCTTCTCCGCCGCCATTTGCATGCGGTCGATGCGGAAACTCGATCCCGGGGCGGGACCGGCGGCCATCTTGGTGAGGTCGGCGCCGCTGATTGGTCGGCAGCCGGCGGCCATCTTTGTGAGGGGTTTGATGGCGGCCATGTTGGTGAGGGGTTTACAGTGGCAGATTATTATATAGTTCAAGAGGTTGCTCCCTCCAGCCACTTAGGAGAAAGCGTGGAGTTAGGAGAATGTCGTGAGTGAAGGGGGGGGGGGGGGGGGGTTGGGGGCGTCATCACCGCCCGCCCGCCCTGCGCCGTGACGTCACCGCCCATTCGAAGCTGCAAGATGGCGGTTTGTTTTTAAACGTGAAGGCGGATACAAAATGTCGGCGGCGCTTGTGACGCAGCGACAGAGACAGAGACAGAGACAGAGACAGAGACAGAGACAGACGGGCAGCGACTGTGGAGACAAGAGAAGCTGCAGCAACAACAACAACAACAACTGGGCCGGCCGCGTTTCATGGACAAACCCTGATGCTCACTCAAGGTCAAATCAAAGATCATACAGCAGAGCAAGATGGTCAACTCTCACGCAAGTTTGATGAGAGGATTACATGGATGGTTCATATTCAGAAAGTAGTGGACAAATGTAAGAAGATACTTCATGTAATGAGATGTTTAGTTGGATGTGATTGGGGGGCAGATAGAACAGCTATATTATATAGCAATGTTACAAAATTTTGAGATTTAAAAAATCAAGTCTGCAATTTATCCCATCAGATAAAGCATAAAAATAAGTTTAATTTGACACCTAATTCACTTTCATATCTCAAGTATTTAAAAAGTTATGGCCATTTTCATACTTGGAAATTAGCATCTTGTTCCCTATTGATTTTCTATGGAGATAACAAAACATCTGTGATCGTGGACAGTCAAAAGCCCATAACCTTCTTAAAAATTAAGAGAACTGAATGAAATTTTCATTTATCATAGATTGAAGCATTCTGAAACAAATATAAAATAATCTTAGAAACATAGAAATTAGGTGCAGGAGTAGGCCATTCGGCCCTTCGAGCCTGCACCGCCATTCAATATGATCATGGCTGATCATCCAACTCAGTATCCCATACCTGCCTTCTCTCCCTACCCCCTGATCCCCTTAGCCACAAGGGCCACATCTAACTCCCTCTTAAATATAGCCAATGAACTGGCCTCAACTACCCTCTGTGGCAGAGAGTTCCAGAGATTCACCACTCTATGTGTGAAAAAAGTTCTTCTCATCTCGGTTTTAAAGGATTTCCCCCTTATCCTTAAGCTGTGACCCCTTGTCCTGGACTTCCCCAACATCGGGAACAATCTTCCTGCATCTAGCCTGTCCAACCCCTTAAGAATTTTGTAAGTTTCTATAAGATCCCCTCTCAATCTTCTAAATTCTAGAGAGTATAAACCAAGTCTATCCAGTCTTTCTTCAGTTTCTAAATCTTACTTGGATGACCTGAAATTAAAGCATATAATTAGTTAGTTACCTAATTGTAGCTAATTACAAACTTCAATTACTAGATCTAAACGTCTATCCATTTCTTAATAAATGATTAACATTTTTATATAGCCTAAGTGTCCAAATAATATTCACAAATAATTCATAATAAAACATGATTTTTAAATCTCATTGACATTAATTTATAGGCCAAATGGAAGGAATTTAGTGTTCAATTGCTGTAAATTAATGGCCATTTAAATCAGCTTTCGAGTGGGATCCTGTGAATGCGCTGGTTTAGAACGTTCACATTGCGGTGGATTTGTGCCCTCAAATACCCCGAAAAATACTGCGGGATATAATGGGCCCAAAATTAGCTACTCGCAACATTAAACTTTGTATAAAAGGATCTTAAGAAGCCCTTTTCACCTTCTGTTGTCCCCTGTATGAGATCCGGCCCGTTGTCGGCGGTCGGGGGTTTAGAGGTTAATTTTTAACCTACTATAACACGTAAGGAAAGCCCTTAAAACTAATAATAGCTCAAGCGAGGGAATCTTCCAGCGATTTTTCGTTAATAATTAACTAGGCTGAAAAACCGTGATTTGAACAGCCTAGGGAAAATCGCGTTGTAAACCCGCCCCCTTTAAACGGCGCCAAAATCACGCAAACGGGCTGGGACAGATTTTCAGCAACGCTTCAGGTAGGCTTTGCAACATACCTATATATCACATTCATGTATGTGTGTTTATAAACATTTCATTCTTTAACAAGAATTAACGGAATTATGAACTGACAGAATTATGAATCTAACCCTGCGAGTCGGGTCGGTTCCAGTTACTACAAAATCAACGCAAACACTGCTTGTGAGCCATTTAAAAAGAAATGATTTAAAAAACATTTAAAAAAGACAATTACCAGTCAAATTTTATTCTTGACAAGAAGTATGAACTGACAGAATTATGAATGTAACCCTATATCTCACACACAAACTGTTGCTCCGCAAAGTTGATTACACTGGTCAGGTAGGCTCCAGTTACTAAAATGGGCGGGGGAAAATGCCCAGGATCCCTTCCGTAGCGTACTACACATTGGCCCATTGTATTTCGCAAGAGTACCCATCTTGCTCTGCTCTAAGATCTTTGCTCCCTCCCTCCCTCCCTCCCTCCCTCCCTCCCTCCCTCCCTCCCTCCCTCCCTCCCCACAGTGAGTGATGGGATGGGGTTGGGGTTGGCGGAGCTCGGGGAGCTGGGGTTGGGCCTGGAGTTGGGGTTGGTGGAGCTCGGGGAGCGGGGCCTGGGTTTGGGGTTGCGGCCTGGGGTTGGGCCTGGCGTTGGGGTTGGGCCTGGGGTTGGGGTTGGCGGAACTCGGGGAGCGGGGCCCGGGGTTAGGCCTGGGTTTGGGGTTGGGCCTGGGGTTGGCGGAGCTCGGGGAGCGTGGCATGGGGTTGGCGTTGGGCCTGGGGTTGGGGTTGGGGTTGGGCCTAGGGTTGGGGTTGGTGGAGCTCAGGGAGCTGGGGTTGGGGTTGACGGAGCTCGGGGAGCTGGGGTTGGGGTTGGCGGAGCTCGGGGAGCTGGGGTTGGGGTTGGCGGAGCTCGGGGAGCTGGGCCTGGGGCCTCGGGTTGGGTCCCGCCGCCGCCCCACCACCACCATCATTAATCTGTGTGTGGGTGTGTGTGTGGGGCTGATGGGTGGGGGCGTCGTGTGGCCGCTGGAGGTGCTGGAGGAGTCATGTTGGGGCTGAGGGGGGCGGGGAGTCGGCACATTCACTCACTGATGTCTGTATCTCTCTATCTATCTCTGTATCTCTATCAATTTTTCAATTAAAAATACGTTATTGGCATGATAAAAATACATTGTTATATTGCCAAAGTATAGGGTTTGCACCTAAGGTCACTGGGTTAAAGGGCTTGACGCACGGAGCCGCTCTATCCAACTGGAGGACACCCGTCATTTCCAGTATATGTTATTAATGTAAGAAACGCGTAGCAACAGTATGGGTCATGGGTCGTGACCCTACTGCCGTGCAACCTCCCTATTCCAATATTGCTGGTTGTGGGAGGGTGGCTTTCTGTTGTGCTAGTATGGGTATTGTGGGCCGAAGGGACTAATTTCCAGAGGGCTAGTATGGACATTGTGGGCCGAATGGATTCGTGGGCTGGCAGCTCAGTCACTGAGGCCAGTCAGTACAGTCACTCAGACCTGGCAGGCTGGCAGCTGAGAATCTGCCAGAAATTCTGCCCAAAACATGTGACAGACTGTGAGAGAGAAGGGGAGAGGGATGAATTATTGGGCTGGCATTTCAGCCACTTACGCAGGTCACATTGCAGATTTTCTTCACCGCTGTTAATTATGCTGCAATTGTTATTTATGATCTATTTTTAAAATAAAATGCACGCAGAGACAAAAAGGATAAAATCACCTGCCGGACAAATATTTTCAACACTATTTCAGATGGGTACACAGTGGGGGTGGGGCGCGGGCAGGAACGTCCTGGTTTTATCAGTGTTCACGACAAACTGAAACATGGCTCGTGTCGCCGAATGAAATATCAATAACCGGGCCCAAATCTGGTCTTTGGTTTGCACCTTGTTTACGCTTCAGCTCCTGTCCTGTTGTCTCTCCCTGTTTTACTGTTAGCCACTTTTACATTGTTTCTTTTCAGGGATTTGAATGGGAACAACATCACAAGAATCACCAAATCAGTCTTTTCAGGATTAAGACATGTGCGAGTTCAGTAAGTCCAGATTTTGCATTTTGCACGATTTGGTTACATTTCTGCTGCTGTTTCGTGCTTCCAGCTGTTCACTTTCTGCCATCAGTGTTTCTGTTTGTAAATTGCAACTTGTTATTTAATACAACTTTTCACATGAAGTAAGTGCAGGAGTGAAGTGTTGTTGGGATTAGTACACGGCCAAGTCAGCAAATACTATATTCCACAGTATTGTCCCTCACATATTTACCCCTGAGTACTGTGAATTATGATGGGCTGTACAGTGCCCTCCATAATGTTTGGGATAAAGACCCATCATTTTTATATTTGCCTCTGTATTCCACAATTTGAAATTTGCAATAGAAAAAATCCCATGTGGCTAAAGTGCACACTATCAGTTTTTAATAAAGGCCATTTTTATACATTTTGGTTTCACCATGTAGAAAGTAAAGCAGTGTTTACACATAGTCCCCCGTTTCAGAGCACCATAATGTTTGGGGCACAGCAATGTCATGTCAATGAAGGTAGACATGCTTAGTATTTTGTTGCATATCCTTTGCCTGCAATGACTGCTTGAAGTCTGTGATTCATGGACATCACCAGTTGCTGGGTGTCTTCTCTGGTGATGCTCTGCCAGGCCTGTATTGCAGCCATCTTTAGCTGATGCTTGTTTTGGGGGCTAGTCCCCTTCAGTTTTCTCTTCAGCATATAAAAGGCATGGGTTCAGATCGGGTGATTGACTTGGCCATCAAGAATTGACCATTTATTAGCTTTGAAAAACTCCTTTGTTGCTTTAGCAGTATAGAAACATAGAAACATAGAAATTAGGTGCAGGAGTAGGCCATTCGGCCCTTCGAGCCTGCACCGCCATTCAATATGATCATGGCTGATCATCCAACTCAGTATCCTGTACCTGCCTTCTCTCCATACCCCCTGATCCCCTTAGCCATAAGGGCCACATCTAACTCCCTCTTAAATATAGCCAATGAACTGGCCTCAACTACCCTCTGTGGCAGAGAGTTCCAGAGATTCACCACTCTCTGCGTGAAAAAAGTTCTTCTCATCTCGGTTTTAAAAGATTTCCCCATTATCCTTAAGCTGTGACCCCTTGTCCTGGACTTCCCTAACATCGGGAACAATCTTCCTGCATCTAGCCTGTCCAACCCCTTAAGAATTGTGTAAGTTTCTATAAGATCCCCTCTCAATCTTCTAAATTCTAGAGAGTATAAACCAAGTCTATCCAGTCTTTCTTCATAAGACAGTCCTGACATCCCAGGAATCAGTCTGGTGAACCGTCTCTGCACTCCCTCTATGGCAATAATGTCCTTCCTCAGATTTGGAGACCAAAACTGTACGCAATACTCCAGGTGTGGTCTCACCAAGACCCTGTACAACTGCAGTAGAACCTCTCTGCTCCTATACTCAAATCCTTTTGCAATGAAAGCTAACATACCATTCGCTTTCTTTACTGCCTGCTGCACCTGCATGCCTACCTTCAATGACTGGTGTACCATGACACCCAGGTCTCGCTGCATCTCCCCCTTTCCCAATCGGCCACCATTTAGATAATAGTCTGCTTTCCTGTTTTTGCCACCAAAATGGATAACCTCACATTTATCCACATTATACTGCATCTGCCAAACATTTGCCCACTCACCCAGCCTATCCAAGTCACCCTGCAGTCTCCTAGCATCCTCCTCACAGCTAACACTGCCCCCCAGCTTAGTGTCATCCGCAAACTTGGAGATATTGCCTTCAATTCCCTCATACCAGTATGTTTGGTATAATTGTCTTGCTGTAGAATGAACCGCCAGCCAATGAGTTTTGAGGCATTTGTTTGAACTTGAACAGATAGGATGAATCTATATGCTTCAGAATTCATTATGCTACTACCATCAGCAGTTGTATCATCAATGAAGATAAGTGAGCCAGTACCTTCAGCAGCCATACATGCCCAGGCCATAACACCCCCACCACTGTGTTTCACAGATGAGGTGGTATGTTTTGGATCTTGGACAGTTCCTTCTTCCTCCATACTTTGCTCTTGCCATCACTCGGATCTGTTAATCTTCATCTCCTCTTTCCACAAGAACTTTTCCCAGAACTGTGGTTGCTCTTTTAATTACTTCTTGGCAAACTGTAACCCGGCCATCCTATTTTTGTGGCTACCCAGTGGTTTGCATCTTGCAGTGTAGCCACTGTATTTCTGTTCATGAAGTCTTCTGCAGACAGTGGTCATTGACAAATCCACACCTGACTCCTGAAGAGTGTTTTAGATCTGTCGGACAGGTGTTTGGGGGTTCTCTTTATTATAGAGATAATTCTTCTGTCATCAGCTGTGGAGGTCTTCCTTGGTCTGCCAGTCCCTTTGTGATTAGTGAGCTCACCAGTGCTCTCTCTCTCTTAATGATGTTCCAAACAGTTGATTTTGGTAAGCCTAAGGTTTGGCTGATGTCTCTAACAGTTTTATTCTTGTTTCTCAGTCTCATAATGGCTTCTTTGACTTTCATTGGCACAACTTTGGTCGTCATGTTGATAAACAGCAATAAAAGTTTCAAAGGTGATGGAAAGACTAGGTGCTGGGAGCTCTCTTATACCTGCAATAAGGAGGCAATTAAACACACCTGGGCAATTAAAAACGTCTGTGAAGCCATGTGTCCCAAACATTATGGTGCCCTGAAATGGATTGACTATGTATAAACACAGCTGTCATTTCTACATGGTGAAACCAAAATGTATAAAAATGGCCTTTATTACAGGGATCCAGTAGAATTGCAGGATGTTGCAACGTTGGTTGCCCGAGGTGCTTGCTTGTTGTAGCCAGTCAAGGTTTTGGAAGTGCATGGAAGGCAAGTTTCACTGTTGTCCAGGATCCTGTGATATTTCAGCTGGGTTTGAGATCTAGATTTTCAAACCCTTTTCCTCAACCCACTGTGAGCTGTGTTGGCACAATGAATGAAGGCTGTGATGAATTGGACCATTGATTCTGTCCTCGCCAAGAGATGGCTTCCAAGGTACAGGACATGGCCCAGCCTATCACCATGAACCTTTGTTGGAGAGCGGAGTGCTATGCTGTGGACAAATTAGTTGGAGAACATGTGGAAGCAGGTAAGTAACAAAATATTCAGTTGATGATTATAGGGAGAAAGGTGCGTTTTGGAAAGGCAGGACGGCTATTGAGCTATGGGGCTGCATGTATTACAATTTAGCATATCCCTCTGACTGGCTAAGTGGAAATACATTTCCCCCTGGCAAAAATGGTTTATTTGCATTCTAGGCATCAGTTCAAGTATTCATCCCACGTGATGGCAGCCACGCCAACAGCCTGTCTGTCCCTTCAACTTTTTTTGTTATTTTTTAGCATGTCTTAAAATATGTTTTAATGTTTCTCAAAGGTAGACAAAAATGCTGGAGAAACTCAGCAGGTGAAGCAGCATCTATGGAGCGAAGGAATAGGTGACGTTTCTGGTGGAGACCCTTCTTCAGACTGATGTGGAGGTGGGGGTGGGGGGAAGAAAGGAAGAGGCGGAGACAGTGGGCTGTGGGAGAGCTGGGAAGGGGAGGGGAAAGATGGAGAAAACAGGGACTTCCTGAAATTGGATAATCATACATCATATTGGTTCATACTGCTGGGCTGTAAACTTTCAGGGTATGTTTTATGTGGGGGGTCGGGGGAAACTTTGTTCAGTCACTTACCTCTGCGGAGAAGCGGTTTTCCCTGTGTCACGTCTCCGTCCCCCCCTGCGGCCTAACAACTTGGATTGGTGCGGCCTTTCCTGGAGACCGGCCCGGAGCTTCAGGGCGCGCTGCAGACTTACTAGTGCGGTGCAGCGATCCGTTGCCGAGGATCGCTGTGGATGTGCTCCGACCGCGGGGCCTGTGGACTTTAACATCGCGAAGCCGCAGTCACCGGTAAGAAGAGACCGACTCGAGAGCTCCGTGCGTGAGCTCAAGGGCTTGAGATTGTTCCGATCCATCCCGACGCCGGTGTTTCCATCATCCCGATGCGAGGGCTTGGACATTGGGCCGTCGGCAGCTGCCGACTGTGGAGGGTTCAGCACCGACTACGGGTGAACAAAGGAGGAAGATGAATGAACTTTATTGTATTCCATCACAGTTAGGAATGTGGATTCCACTGTGGTGGATGTTTATGTTAAATGTTATTGTGTAATGTGTTATTTTTACTTGTATGTCTGTATGGTCATTCAAATATCACTATAACTTAATTGGTGTTTGTGACAATAAATGTGACCTTGAACTGAGTTAATAAGTCGGCTAATTTCGGGAGGTCGGCAATGTTGTCGACCCAGCATTTCATGTGACCTTTGTGTTTGCCAGTGGGGTTTTCTGGATTTGGTAGTAAACTGTCACCAGAATGATAGACTTGGAGGTCAGAATCAGTACAAGTAAAAGTGTTTGATTGTGGTAGAATCGCATGATGGATTAATGATCACCATCACACTGCATGTTCTGCGAGTGCGTGGAGAGGGTCAACACCTTCCGGTTTCTCGGCGTCCATATCGCTGCTGATATCTCCTGGACGGACAACACGACAGCGGTCATCAAGAAGGCTCAGCAGCGGCTGCACTTCCTGAGGGTCCTCAGGAAGCACAACCTGGACTCTAACCTGCTGCTGACCTTCTACCACTCGTCCATCGAGAGCCTGCTGACATACTGGATTACAGCATGGTATTGCAGCTGCACCATGGCAGACAGGGAGAGGCTTCAGAGGGTAACTAGGACAGCACAGACGATCATTGGTTGCCCTCTCCCCTCCCTGATGGATATTTACACCTCCCGCTGCCTTAGCAGGGCAAATAATATCATCAAAGACAGCTCCCATCCTGCGTTTGGACTGTCCGACCTGCTGCCCGCTGGAAGGCGCTATAGGTGCATCAAATCCAGGACAAATCGACTCAGGAATAGTTGTTTTCCGAAAATTATAACTACTCTTAATTCAAATTCACACATGCACTGACTTCACAGCCCAACACCCGGACTTCCATCTGTATATATGTATATAGCGCCGCAGAATTGTGCACCTATCCCCCCCCCCCTTCTCCCTTCTGTTTTTGTTATCTGTTTCTTGTTTTTTGTACTAAATTATATGTATGCACTGAGTACGAGCAGCTTTTAATTTCATTGTACATGTATAGTGACAATAAATGGCATATCTATCTATATCTATCTATCTATATCTATCTGATGGTCAGCCGTGTATTCAGCATTGGTGTTTAAATGGGAGTCTCCTTGCTGGAATGTTAAATATATAACTACAGACGCTGGTAATATCGAAGGGAAACACAACGTGCTGGAGAAACTCAGCGGGCGAGGCAGACTCTATGGAGAGAAGGAATTGGCAATGTTTCAGGTTGAGACCCTTCGTCAGACTGATGTCAGAGGAGAGGGCTGGATAAAGAAAGAATGTAGGCAGAGACAGTAAGGCCAGTGGGAAAACGAGGAAGGGGAAGGGATGGGATATGAGGTGCTGTTCCTCCAATTAGCGCTGGGCATCACTCTGCCAATGGAGCCCTAGAACAGAAAGGTCATATTGGGATTGGGAGGGGGAGTAAGTGCTGGGTCAACGGGAGAGTCTGCGCTTGGTCTTGCCGATGTGGAGAAGATGACACCTGGGACAGCGGATGCAGTAGATGAGGTTGGAGGAGGTACAAACTTGATTGTAATCTAACAGAGATAAGGATAATATTCTTAAAACAAGCTCATTAAATTGTTTATGTAGGAGCGGCACAAAAAAGGGAACAGACCAAATCACTCTTAAAATTCCAAGGAGTGAAGTGAAATGTGGAAAGATTCTTGCTAAGATTGAAAGTAAAAGGCCCTGGAAGTAATCTCGGCTGTGTCTCATTTTGAGATTAATCACTGAGGCCCAATTGTCTTGTGGTGTCTTTTTTTATCAAGTTTTGTTCAGATTGATGTTATGTTTTACAAGATATTCGCATGTTTAACTTTACAAAATCCCACCTTGACAACAATTGCTTCCATCTGCACACTGGCAGTTACAGCTATGATGTCACAATGGGATCCAATCCTTGCTGGCCCTCCCCACTTAGTCCTGCGGGAAGTTTTTAAACGTTTAAAAACAGGGAGGCTGAAGAGGGGGAGGGGAGGGAGTGCTGGGGGAGGCAGGGGAAGTGCAATTGGATTATTTTTTAAATTCTTGGCAGCAAGTGCAATTGGGGGCTGAATTGGAGGGGAGAGAGTGCTGGGGGATAAGGGGAAATAAGCTGTCCTTGCACATTTGGGGGCTTTGGGTGAGTTGAGGATTGTTACATTGGGGGAACAGGTGAGTGGTGGAATATTGCATCAGGGGAACTGGTTACGTTGGGGGGACCAGGCCTACCGTGTGACAGGAACACACTGGTCCCACTTGGTCTGGTACCAAGCTAAAAGTTTGTATCAGCAGAGATAAACAGTTCATCATTGAAGGCTGAAATGGCTTCAAACAGTGAGGATTGGTAAAGAATAGACTGAAACAAAATGTAACATTGTTTGGTGTCAAAAAAGTATGTTGTGCAGAATGTGTATAATAATTTTATTTGTTACGTAAGGCACAAATACGTCAAGACTCTCATTAAAAAAAAAAACATTTAAATGCTTTTAAGTTTTTGGGCCAGTGGCAGCCAGCTGGTACTGTGAGCAGTCGGCTGTTTGCAGCTTAGTTCCCTATAGCATTTTCACTTTGGGTACAGTATGAATGAGAAGATGCTGGTACTGTTGATGGTCTGCTCCTCGACAGGGCCAAGGAGGGGCTTATATAAGGAACACTTCTCCATCCGTTTCCCACCACGGATGGTTGACCTGCTGAGTTCTACCGGCACTTTGGAGGAGAATCAAGACTCCAGGACTGGATTAGGATGGGGGGGGGGGGGGGGGGGGGGGGAGATCTCTTTAATTTGAAGAATTCAATGTTCATGTCATTGGGCTGGAAGCTATGAGGTGCTGTTCCTCTAGTTTGTGTGTCACATCACTCTGGCAATGGAGGAGGCCCAGGCAAAAAGGTTAGTGTTGGAATGGGAAGGGGAGTTAAAATGGTTGGCAACCGGGAGTGTTTGGGTTTGGTCCTTATCCGTCCTTAGCCTGGGCGGACGAGGACCAGATAGAAGGAACAGTAGATGCTGGTTTACAAAAAGAGACACAATCTCCTGGAGTAACTTGCACGTCTGGAGAGCATGGACAGGCAACATTCTAGGTCAGGGCCCTTCTTCAGACTGCTTGTTGTGGGGGGGTGGAGAAAGTTGGAATGGAGAGGTGGGAGTGGTTGCCTTAGATTCCCTTCCCTCTACAGATGCCGCCTGACCCACTGTGTTCCTCCACCGCTTTAGAGGGAATGGACAGACGACGTTTTGAGTCAGGACCCTTCTTCAGACTGAGTGGAGAGGGTGGGGGGAGGAAGCTGGAAAAGAGAGATGGGGGCTGGACAAAGCCTGGCAAGTGATAGGTGAACACAAGTGCTGGAGTAACTCAGCGGGACAGGCAGCATCTCTAGAGATAAGGAATGGGTGACGTTTCAGGTTGAGACCCATCTTCAGAAGTGATAGTTGGATATAGGTGAGGGAGACACAAGAAATTGGAGAAGCTGGAATCTTGCATAGAACACAATTTAGTTAGATGCACAGAATCTTTTGCCCAGAGTGGGGGAATCGAGGACCAGAGGACATGGGTTCAAGGTGAAGGGGAAAAGATTTAAAAGGAAACTGAGGGGTAACATTTTCACACAGGATGGTGGGAGTATGGAACAAACGGTCAGAGGAGGTAGTTGAGGCTGTGACTATCCCATGCAACAGTTAGACAGTTACATGGATAGGCCAAGTTTGGAGGGATATGGACCAAACACAGGCAGATGGGACTAGTGTAGGTGGGACATGCTGGTCGGTGTGGGAAAGTTGGGCCGAAGGGCCTGTTTCCACACTGTGTCACTTTATGATGAACACGAAGTGCTGAAGTAACTCAGCAGGTCAAGCAGCATCTGTGGAGAACATGGACAGGTGACATTTCAAAATGCGGGAGTAACTCAGCGGGACAGGCAGCATCTCTGGACACAAGGAATGGGTGACGTTTCAGGTCGACACTGAAGATGGGTCTCGACCCTGAAACGTTACCCATTCCTTTCTGCATTTTGTGTCTACCTAAACAGCGCCTATCTATCCACGTGGCGATGTGCCAGCAGGCTGGAGGAGTGGGCAAAGGCCTTGCCGCAGAGCGGGCAGTTGAAGGGGCGCTGGCCGGTGTGGACTTGTCGGTGCTCCAGCAGGTGGTCAAGGCAGGTGAATGCCTTGCCATACACAGGGCACACAAAGGGTCTCTCTCCGGTGTGTATCTGCTGGTGCTCCCGCAGTCCCCATGCTCTCTTGTCACAGTGGGAGCAGCTGCTCGCCGACGTGAGTCCGCCGGTGCTGCCGCAACCCCCGTGAGCTGTCAAAATCCTCACCGCAGTACGGGCAGTCGTAGAGCGGGCCACTGGTGTGTACGTGATGGTTAGACGGGGCATGGGAGTCCGTGGCAAAGCGCTCTCCACACACCGGGCTGGGGATGGGACGGTCGCCGGTGTGCAGTCGCTGGTGGGACAGCAGATAGGTGGAGCGGGTGAAGCCCTTGCCGCACTGAGTGCAGGTATAGGGACGCTCGCCGGTATGGGTGCGCTGGTGCTGCTGCAGGCTGTTGAAGCGGGTGAAGCCCTTGCCGCACTGGGTGCAGGTATAGGGACGCTCGCCGGAGTGGGTGCGCTTGTGCACCAGCAGGTCGGAGGAGCAGGTGAAGCCCTTGCCGCACTGGGTGCAGGTGTAGGGGCGCTCGCCGGCGTGGTTGCGCTGGTGCAGGCTGTTGGAGTGGGTGAAGCCCTTGCCGCACTGGGCGTAGGTGTAGGGGCGCTCACCGGAGTGGGTGCGCTGGTGCACCAGCAGGTTGGAGGAGCAGGTGAAGCCCTTGCCGCACTGGGCACAGGTGTAGGGGCGTTCACCGGTGTGGGTGCGCTTGTGCTGCTGCAGGCTGCTGGACTGGGTGAAGCCCTTGCCGCACTGGGCGCAGCTGTAGGGGCGCTCACCGAAGTGGGTGCGCAGGTGCTCTAATAGGCTGTTGGAGTGGATGAAGCCCTTGCCGCACTGGGCGCAGGTGTAGGGACACTCGCCGGTGTGGGTCCGCTGGTGGGACACCAGCCTAGTGGAGCTGGTGAAGCCCTTGCTGCACTGGGCGCATGTGAAGGGGCACTCGCTGGTGTGGGTGCGCTGGTGCAACAGCAGGGTGCTGGAGCGGGTGAAGCCCTTGCCGCACTGGGTACGGGTGTAGGGCCGCTCCCCGGTATGAGTGCGCTGGTGCAGCTTCAGGTGGTTGGACGACTTGAAACCTTTGCCGCAGTTGGAGCAGGTGAAAGGCCTCTCGCGGGAGTGCACGCTGTTGTGCCGCTGCAGCTTGTAATAGCGGGTGAAGCTCTTGCCGCACTCCGAGCAGTCGAAGGGGCGTTCTCCCGTGTGCACCCGCCGGTGGGTCTCCAGCCGGCTCGGGTACTGCCAGGCCTGGCCACACACGTCGCACTCATAACGCTTCTCCATGTTGTTTCCCGTCATGTGGTCCTCCATCGCAGCTCAGCAGCTCGAAGCTCAACCCGCACACCGAGCAGATGGGGGGGGGGAGGGGCTCACCGGCACCCTGGCCGCCCTCAATGGCCGCTCAGGTCCCCGTCTCTCCGGCCACGGCACCGGCTCCTAAGCGCTGCAGGAGGGGAACACAGAGGGTCAGCAAGCTGGCAAACAGGACATTACAGATCCGATATTTGGCCGGAAGCAAGATGGCGAAGCAAGATGGCGGAGGCTGGTTGCTAAAATGGGTCCTATAATCACCCATGAATCTGCCCATGACTGCACTACGTGTTTTGCGTAGGAGTAGGCCATCTTGCTCTGCTATAAGATCTTTGATTGGCTCCAGCCCAAGTGGGAGGAGAGTTAGAAGTGAGTCACAGGGGGGAAAACAATTGAAAACTGAGGAATTTGGTTTGTAAATTGGTAAATGAGGCAATTTATCAGTCAATATAAGCAAGATGGCTATTAGGGAGCAGCAGTGAGGGAGCGGCCTTGTGAGGGAAGTGCCCTGTGAGAAAAGGGCGAGTCTTTGGCTCGAGAGTCTTCAGCGAGGAGGCTGAGGAGAGGAGGCTACGCAAAACGCTGGAGAGGGAGAGACGAAAGAAGGATATGTCAGGCAAGCTGATTCAGTGCGATGCTTGCAGTATGTGGGAGGTCAAGGACACTGCTGGTGCCTCTGGCAGCTACAAATGTGAGGTGCATCCAGGTACAGCTCCTGAAGGACCGTGTTAGGGAACTGGAGAAGCAAGTGGAGGACCTCGGGTTCATCCGAGAAACTGAGTCGTTCCTCGACAAGTCCTGCGGTAAGATTGTTACACCTAAGGTACTAGAAGAGAGAAGGTGGGTGACGGTTAGAAAGGGAGGGAAGCATGGAATGCAAACGTCCCCATGTGTTGTACCTCTTGTGAATAGGTTCACCCACTTAGAAGCTGTCGGGACAGAAGACGTTATTACACCGAGTGGCAGACTGGTTTGCGAAGCAAAAAGGGCTGTTGAGCCAAAACCAAAGAGGCCAACGTCAGGCAACGCCATTGTAGTTGGAGACTCCATTGTTAGAGGTATGTACAGAGGTTTCTGCGGCAACAGATGGGATTCGGGGATGGTGTGCTGTCTTCCTGGTGCCATATCCAGGATGTCATGGACGGAGTGCAGAAAGTCCTCAAGGGCGAACAGCCGGAAGTGGTAGTGCATTTCGGCACAAACGATGTCGGAAAGAAGGGGATGAATATTCTGCAGCTTGACGTTAGAGAGCTCGGAAAAATGCCGAAAAGCAGGACCTCCAGGGTTGTTATCTGTGGTTTGCTTCCAGTTCCTCGTGCTGGCGAGAGCAGGAACAGGGAGATACAGGACCTGAATGTGTGGCTGAGGAACTGGTGCACAGGCAGGGATTTAGATTCATAGATCACTGGGATCTGTTTTGGAGTAAAGGGGAACTGTACAAAAAGGACGGATTGCATCTTAACTGGTGTGGGACCAGCATTCTGGCAGGCAGGTTTGCCACTGCTACACGGGTGGTTTAAAACTGAATAAGGGGGTCGGGTGTCAAATGGGATAGTTGAGGATGGAGTTAAAGGGAAAGGGTTTCTTAAATGTGTGAGCAGAGAGGCAGAGGGGTGTAAAATGTGGGGAGAAGCAATAGGTAGCAAGGCAGGCAGACAAATCCAGGACAAAAATTAAAAAGGTCCACAAAAAGACTGGTGCAGAGGGCAGGGATTCAAGTTCCTGGATCATTGGGACTTCTTTTGGGGAAGGTGGGACCTGTACAGAAAGGATGGGTTGCACTTGAACCCGAGGGGGACCAATATCCTAGCGGGGAAATTTGCAAAGGCAGCTGGGGAGACTTTAAACTAGAATGGTTGGGGCGAGGGACTCGAATAGCGAAAGGTAGTAGACAGAATGGGAGGCAGGAAGCAGAAATGGGAAGGACTCGGACACAAGAGGAGAAAGAAAAAAAAGGAAATAAATAGAGAATAAGAGACGGGGGTTTTCTTAAATGTGCATATTTTAATGCTAGGAGCATTGTAAGAAAGGTGGATGAGCTTAGAGTCTGGATAGACACCTGGAAGTATGATGTTGTGGCGATCAGTGAAACGTGGTTGCAGGAGGGCTGTGATTGGAAACTAAATATTCCAGGATTTCGCTGCTTCAGGTGTGATAGAATTGGAGGGGCAAGAGGTGGAGGTGTTGCATTGCTAGTCAGGGAAGATATTACAGCAGTGCTTTGGCAGGATAGATTGGAGGGCTCATCTAGGGAGGCTATTTGGGTGGAATTGAGAAGTGGGAAAGGTGTAGCAACTCTTATACGGGTGTATTATAGACCGCCAAACGGGGAACGAGAGTTGGAAGAGAAAATATGTAAGGAGATAGCAGATATTAGTAGTAAGCGCAAGGTAGTGATTGTGGGAGATTTCAACTTTCCACACATAGACTGGGAAACACATTCTATAAATGGGCTGGATGGGTTGGAGTTTGTAAAATGTGTGCAGTATAGTTTTTTGCAGCAACACATAGAGGTACCTACTAGCGGAGGGGCAGTGCTGGACCTCCTGTTAGGAAATGAGACGGGACAGGTGGCGGAGGTATGCGCTGGGGAGCACTTCGGGTCCAGTGATCACAATACCATTAGTTTCAATATAATTATGGAGAGGGTCAGAACTGGACCTAGGGTTGAGATTTTTGATTGGAGAAAAGCTAACTTTGATGCGATGCGAGATGATTTAAAAGGAGTGAACTGGGACATTTTGTTTTATGGGAAAGATGTAGAAGAGAAATGGAGGACATTTAAAGGGGAAATTTTAAGAGTACAGAATCTTTATGTTCCTGTTCGGTTGAAAGAAAACAGTAAAAATTGGAAAGAGCCCTGGTTTTCAAGGGAAATTGGACATCTTGTTCGGAAAAAGAGGGAGATCTACAATAATTATAGGCAGCATGAAGTAAATGAGGTGCTTGAGGAGTATAAGGAATGTAAAAAGAATCTTAAGAAAGAAATTAGAAAAGCTAAAAGAAGATATGAGGTTGCTTTGGCAAGTAAGGTGAAAGTAAATCCAAAGGGTTTCTACAGCTATATTAATAGCAAAAGGATAACGAAGGATAACATTGGTCAATTGGAGAGACAGAGTGGACAGCTATCTGCAGAGCCAAAAGAGATGGGGGAGATATTGAACAATTTTTTTTCTTCGGTATTCACCAAGGAGAAGGACATTGAATTATGTGAGGTAAGGGAAACTAGTAGAATAGCTATGGATACTATGAGGTTCAAAGTAAAAGGAGTACTGACACTTTTGAAAAATATAAAAGTGGATAAGTCTCCAGGTCCTGACAGGATATTCCCTAGGACATTGAGGGAAGTTAGTGTAGAAATAGCCGGGGCTATGACAGAAATATTTCAAATGTCATTAGAAACGGGAATAGTCCCCGAGGATTAGCGTACTGCGCATGTTGTTCCATTGTTTAAAAAGGTTTCTAAGAGTAAACCTAGCAATTATAGACCTGTTAGTTTGACTTCAGTAGTGGGCAAATTAATGGAAAAGATACTTAGAGATAATATATATAAGCATCTAGATAAACAGGGTCTGATTAGAAACAGTCAACATGGATTTGTGCCTGGAAGGTCATGTTTGACTAATCTTCTTGAATTTTTTTAAGAGGTTACTAGGGAAATTGACGAGGGTAAAGCAGTGGATGTTGTCTATATGGACTTTAGTAAGGCCTTTGACAAGGTTCCTCATGGAAGGTTGGTTAAGAAGGTTCAACTGTTGGGTATAAATGCAGGAATAGCGAGATGGATTCAACAGTGGCTGAATGGGAGAAGCCAGAGGGTAATGGTGGATGGCTGTTTATCGGGTTGGAGGCAGGTGACTAGTGGGGTGCCTCAGGGATCTGTGTTGGGTCCTTTGTTGTTTGTCATGTACATCAATGATCTGGATGAAGGTGTGGTAAATTGGATTAGTAAGTATGCAGATGATACCAAGGTAGGGGGTGTTGTGGATAATGAAGAGGATTTCCAAAGTCAACAGAGTGATTTAGGCCATTTGGAAAAATGGGCTGAAAGATGACAGATGGAGTTTAATGATGATAAATGTGAGGTGCTACACCTTGGCAGGACAAATCAAAATAGGAAGTACATGGTAAATGGTAGGGAATTGAAGAATACAGTTGAACAGAGGGATCTGGGTATAACCGTGCATAGTTCCTTGAAGGTGGAATCTCATATAGATAGGGTGGTAAAGAAAGCTTTTGGTATGCTAGCCTTTATAAATCAGAGCATTGAGTATAGAAGCTGGGATGTAATGTTAAAATTGTACAAGGCATTGGTGAGACCAAATCTGGAGTATGGTGTACAATTTTGGTCGCCCAATTATAGGAAGGATGTCAACAAAATAGAGAGAGTACAGAGGAGATTTACTAGAATGTTGCCTGGGTTTCAACAACTAAGTTACAGAGATAGGTTGAATAAGTCAGGTCTTTATTCTCTGGAGCGCAGAAGGTTAACGGGGGACCTGATAGAGGTCTTTAAAAGGATGAGAGGGATAGACAGAGTTGATGTGGCCAAGCTTTCCCCTTTGAGAATAGGGAAGATTCAAACAAGAGGACATGACTTCAGAATTAAGGGACAGAAGTTTAGGGGTAATATGAGGGTGAACTTCTTTACACAGAGAGTGGTAGCGGTGTGGAATGAGCTTCCAGTGGAAGTGGTGGGGGCAGGTCCATTGGTATCATTTAAAAATAAATTGGATAGGCATATGGATGAGAAGGGAATGGAGGGTTATGGTATGAGTGCAGGCAGGTGGGACTAAGGGGGAAAAAATTGTTCGGTACGGACTTGTAGGGCCGAGATGGCCTGTTTCTGTGCTGTAATTGTTATATGGTTATATGGTTCAATATAATTGTATAAGGGGTAAGAGTGTTGTAAAAACAAGCCTGAAGGCCGCGCCGAACACTTATTTTCCCCTAGTCTCATCTACCTGCACTCAGACCATAACCCTCCATTTCTTTCCCATCCATATACCTATCCAATTGATTTTTAAATGATACAATCAAACCTGCCTCCACCACTTCCACTGGAAGCTCATTCCACACAGCTACCACTCTCTGAGTAAAGAAGTTCCCCCTCACGTTACCCCTAATCTTCTGTCCCTAAATTTTGAAGTCATGTCCCCTTGTTTGAATCTTCCCTACTCTCAATGGGAAAAACCGATCCAAGTCAACTCTGTCTATCCCTCTCATCATTTTAAAGACATATATCAAGTCCCCCCTTAACCTTCTGCGCTCCAAGGAATAAAGACCTAACATTCAACCTTTCTCTGTAACTTAGTTGCTGAAACCCAGGCAACATTCTAGTAAATCTCCTCTGTACTCTCTCTATTTTGTTGACATCCTTCCTATAATTGGGCGACCAAAATTGTACACCATACTCCAGAATTGGCCTCTCCAATGTACAATTTTAACATTACATCCCAACTTCTATACTCAATGCTCTGATTTATAAAGGGCAGCACACCAACATCTTTCTTTACCACCCTATCTACATGAGATCCCACCTTCAGGAAACTATCCACAGTTATTTCTAGATTCCTCTGTTCAACTGCATTCCTCAATTCGTTACCATTTACCATGTTCGTCCTATTTTGATTTGTCCTACCAAGTTGTAGCACCTCAGACTTCTCAGCATTAAACTCCATCTGCCATCTTTCAGCCCATTCTTCCAAATGGCCTAAATCTCTCTGTAGACTTTGGAAATCTAATCTTCGTAATAAGGTGGATGAGTTGAATGTGCAGATAGTTATTAATGACTATGATATAGTTAGGATCACGGAGACATGGCTCCAGGGTGACCAAGGCTGGGAGCTGAACATCCAGGGATATTCAATATTCAGGAGGCATAGACAGAAAGGAAAAGAAGGTAGGGTTGTGTTGCTGGTTAGAGAGGAGATTAATGGCTCGTTTTCACGGGGCGACTTGACGCAAGATGTAGCCAGAGTGTAGTGGTCGTGGTCTAGCACGATATCACACGATATAACGGGGGTAGAGTAAAGAGTTCCCACGGTACTCGGCAATTCTGTCATTTGTGCGAGTGACTTGTCCGTCTCCCGATCTTTCCCGAATCAACATCGTGGACTGTAGTGTAGTTAATCACGTGGCACAAATGATGTTACTTTGTTGTCACACACTCTATTCGTTTTTTTCACCCGAGCTCTTTAATGAGCTGAAGAATAATCTGTGTTTTTTTAGACAAATGTTGTTTGGTGTGATGCACCTTCTCTCAATATGTGCAATAAGTCGTCTTTTTATTTTGTCAAATATGAATAAACACTGTATCTCACATTGACCGTGATTATTGTGTTATTTTATGATCTACTGAGAGGTGAAACTTTCAGTCTGAAGAAACTTTCAGCCCGAAACGCCACCCGTTCCTTCTCTCCAGAGATGCTGCCTGTCCCGCTGAGTTGTTCCAAGCAACTGGTGTCTATCTTCAAAGGACTGACCAGGACTGCCTGCCTCTCTCTCTCTCTCTCTCTCTCTCTCTCTCTCTCTCTCTCTCTCTCTCTCTCTCTCTCTCTCTCTCCCTCCCTCCCTCTCTCTCACACAGGCATGAATGGATGAACTCCGCGGGCCAGGCAGCATCTACGGAGGGAAATGGACAGCGACCCATTCTTCAGGCTGCCTTATGTCTCTTCCCCCCCCCCCCCCCCCCCTCACCCCAACTCCCACCTACACACACGAATGCTGGAGAAACTCAGCGGGTGCAGCGGGGCCGAAACGTTGTCTATTTCCTTCGTTCCATAGATGCTGCTGCACCCGTTGAGTTTCTCCAGCATTCACGTGTGTGGGTGGGAGTTGGGGGGGGGGGGGGGGGGGGGGAACATGAGGCAGCCTGAAGAATGGGTCGTCTGTCCATTTCCCTCCGTAAATGCTGTCTGGCCCGCGGAGTTCCTCCATTCATGCCTGTGTGAGAGGGAGGGAGAGAGAGCGAGAGAGAGAGAGAGACGCACACACAAGGTGGATGCGAAATCTTACCTGCCTGTTTCAGTGACAGACACCCACCGCCAGTAAATGAAGTCACCCCCATCTGTCTCCCCCTTCTCTCCCTCGACTCCCCCACCTTTCCCTCCCAACTCCAGTCCCGTCCCGACCCCCTGGGAAACTGAAGGTTTCCCGCTGTAATTAAAGAATTCCCACGGTAGACTGTAAAACTGGGACCCTGTTTCTGGACTCACCCAACATCGGGAACATTCTTCCTCCATCTAGCCTGTTCAATCCCGTAGATACGATTAGACAGGTATCTAGTTATTTAATTCATTTAATGATTTCTATCGCCCAGCCTCTCATCTTTCAATCGGGTTCGGCCAGGAAGGAACTGCAGATGCTGGATTAAAACGAAGATAGACACAACATGTAGCTCAGCGGGACAAGCAGCATATCAGAAGGGTCTCGACCCGAAATGTCACACATTCCTTCTCCCCAAAGATGCTGCCTGCCGTCGAACTCATTATCTTTAAACCGGCATCTGCTGTTCCTTCCGACACATACACAAGAAATAAGCAACTTTTCGGGCCGAAACGTTGCCTATTTCCTTCGTTCCATAGATGCTGCTGCACCCGCTAAGTTTCTCCAGCATTTGTGTGTATGGGTGGGAGTTGGGGTGGTAGAGAGATAAGGCAGCCTGAGGAAAGGCTCGCCTGTCAATTTCCCTCCGTAGATGCTGCCTGGCCCGCGGAGTTCCTCCGGTTAGAAACTGCTTTCAGACAAAAAGAGACACACTGACATTAATGAAATGCTTAGCTAGTTTTATTAGATTTGTATGTAAATAGCAAACTGGCTGGATTCACTCTATCCAACTTCCGGGTTCACCGTTGGCAGGAGTTCCCACGGTGACCGCAAGAGTTACTACGGATATCGCACGGGACACTTCGTTCATAAAATGTTGCAATGCTCAACCACAAGTGCACAAGACACTCTTGGACAAATGGACAAAAAAGGTAACTTTGAGGGTATGAGACGTGAATTGGCCAAGATAGACTGGCAATTGATTCTTAAAGGGTTGACAGTGGATATGCATTGGAAGGCATTTAAAGACTGCATGGATGAACTACAACAATTGTTCATCCCTGTTTGGCAAAATAATAAATCAGGGAAGGTAGTGCCTCTGTGGATAACAAGGGAAATCAGGGATAGTATTAAAACAAGAGATGAAGCATACAAATTAGCCAGAAAAAGCAGCCTACCAGAGGACTTGGAGACTTGGAGTCCAGCAGAGGTGGACAAAGGGCTTAATTAGTAAAGGGAAAATCGATTATGAAAGAAAATTGGCAGGGCACATAAAATCTGACTGCAAACATTTTTATAGATATGTGAAGTGAAAAAGATTAGTTAAAACAAATGTAGGTCCATTGCAGATACAGGTGAATTGATCATGGGGAACAAAGACATGGCAGACCAATTGAATAACTGCTTTCACTAAGGAAGACATAAATAATCTGGCAGAAATAGCAGGGGACTGGGGGTTCAAATGAGATTGAGGAACTGAGTGAAATCCAGGTTAGCCGGGAAGTGGTGTTAGGTAAATTGAATGGATTAAAGGCCGATAAATCCCCAGGGCCAGATAGGCTGCATCCCAGAGTACTTAAGGAAGTAGCCTCAGAAATAGTGAATGCATTAGTGATGATTTTTCAAAACTCTTTAGAATCTGGATTATTACCTGAGGTAGCTAATGTAACCCCACTTTTTTTAAAAAGGGAGGGAGAGAGAAAACGGGGAATTACAGTAGTTAGTCTAACATCGGTAGTGGGGAAACTGCTAGAGTCAGTTATCAAAGATGGGATAGCAGCACATTTGGAAAATGGTGAAATCATTGGACAAAGTCAGCATGGATTTACGAAAGACAAATCATGTCTGACGAATATTATGGAATTTTTCGAGGATGTAACTAGTAGAGTGGATAAGGGAGAACCAGTAGATGAGTTATATCTGGACTTTCAGAAGGCTTTCGACAAGGTCCCAATAGATTAGTATACAAACTTAAAGCACACGGTATTGTGGGTTCAGTGTTGATGTGGATAGAGAACTGGCTGACAAACAGGAAGCAAAGAGTAGTAGTAAATGGCAGGCAGTGACTAGTGGGGTAACGCAAGGCTCAGTGCTGGGACCCGTTATTTACAATATATATTAATGATTTGTACAAGGGAATTGAATGCAACATCTCTAAGTTTGCGGATGACATGAAGCTGGGGGGCAGTGTTAGGTGTGAGGAGGATGCTAGGAGGCTGCAAGGTGACTTGGATAGGCTGGGTGAGTGGGCAAATGCATGGCAGATGCAGTATAATGTGGATAAATGTGAGGTTATCCACTTTGGTGGCAAAAACAGGAAAGTAGACTTATCTGAATGGTGGCCGATTAGGAAAAGGGGAGATGCAACGAGACCTGGGTGTCATGGTACACCAGTCATTGAAAGTAGGCATGCAGGTGCAGCAGGCAGTGAAGAAGGCGAATGGCATGTTAACATTCATAGCAAAAGGATTTGAGTATAGGAGCAGGGAGGTTCTACTGCAGTTGTACAGGGTCTTGGTGAGACCACACCTGGAGTATTGCGTACAGTTTTGGTCCTCTAATCTGAGGAAAGACATTCTTGCCATAGAGGGAGTGCAGAGGACGTTCACCAGACTTATTCCTGGAATGTCAGGACTTTCAGGAAGTAAGACTGGATAGACTCGGCTTGTACTCGCTAGAATTTAGAAGATTGAGGGGGGATCTTATAGAAACTTACAATATTCATAAGGGGTTGGACAGGCTAGATGCAGGAAGATTGTTCCCGATGTTGGGGAAGTCCAAACTAGGGGTCACAGTTTAAGGATAAGGGGGAAATCTTTTAGGACCAAGATGAGAATAACATTTTTCACACAGATAGTGGTGAATCTGTGGAATTCTCTGCCACAAAAGGTAGTTGAGGCCAGTCCATTGGCTATATTTAAGAGGGAGTTAGTTGTGGCCCTTGTGGCTAAAGGGATCAGGGGGTATGGAGAGAAGGCAGGTACAGGATACTGAGTTGGATGATCAGCCATGATCATATTGAATGGCAGTCACGTTGCTGTTGTACAAGACGTTCGTGAGGTTGTATTTAGAGTATTGCGTTCAGTTCTGGGCACCGTGTTACAGGAAATATGTCGTTGAGATTGGAAAGGGCGCGGAGAAGATTTACAATGATGTTGCCGGGACTCGAGGGGCCTGAGCTACAGGGAGAGGTTGGGGCACGGCTGGGACTCTATTCCTTGAAGCACAGGAGAATGAGGGGTGATCTTATAGAAGTGTACAAAATCACCAGAGGAATAGATCAGGGAGACGCACAGAGTCTCTTGCCCTGAATAGGGGAATCGAGGAACTGAGGACATGTGTTCAAGGTGAGTGAGGCGGGGGTGGGAAATATTGAATTGAAATCTGAGGGGCAACACAGAGGGTGCTGGGTGTATGGAACGAGCTGCGGGAGGAGGTAGTTGAGGCTGTGATTATCGCAACACTTGGACAGGTACATGGATAGGACAAGTTTGGAGGGATATGGGCCAAACGCTGGCAGGTAGTTCTTGTGTAGATGGGGCATGTTGGTCAGGGTGGGACTAGTGTAGATGGGGCATGTTGGTCGGGGTGGGACTAGTGTAGTTGGGGCATGATGGTCGCGGTGGGACTAGTGTAGATGGGGCATGTTGGTAACAGTGGGATTAGTGAAGATGGGGCATGTTGGTCGGGGTGGGACTAGTGTAGATGGGGCATGTTGGTCGGGGTGGGACAAGTGTAGATGGGTCATGTTGGTCAGGGTGGGACAAGTGTAGATGGGGCATGTTGGTCGTGGTGGGACTAGTGTAGATGGGGGCATGTTGGTCGGGGTGGGACTGATGTAGATGGGGCATGTTGGTTGGGGTGGGCACGTTGGGCAGAAGGGCTTGTTTTATCTCTCTCTCTCTATGTCTGTTTCTCTCTCTCACTCTGTCTCTCTCTCTCTGGGTATATATGTGTCTCTCTCTCCATCTCTCTCTCTCTCTCTGTCTGTCGCTCTCTCTCTGATTCTCTTTGTCTCTCTCTCCGACTCTCTATGTCTCTCTCTCCATCTCTCGCTCCCTCTCTCTCTCACTCTCTCTTTGTCTCTCTCTCTCTATCTCTCTCTCTGTCTCTCTCTCTCTCTCTGGGGCAGAGGATTTGGGTGAACAGACCCATTCCTGCCAACCGTGGGCCTAACTGCAGATAGATACATAACGTACTCAACACATAGGACAGGAAAGAGAAATGATCTGCAAATAGAAATGCCATTGGCCAGGACAGATATTTATAAGGACACGTTCTTTGTAAGAACCGCAATGGAATGGAATAAACGAGACAACAATGTCGTCTAAATGTTTAAGAAGGAACTGCAGATGCTGGAAAATCGAAGGTAGACACAAAATGCTGGAATAACTCAGCAGGTGAGGCAGCATCTATGGAGCGAAGGAATAGGTGACGATTCGGGTCGAGACCCTTTTTCAGACTCAAGAACCATTTGCTTCACTCCATAGATGCTGCCTCACACGCTGAGATTCTCAAGCATTTTTGTCTAACAAGTCAAATCACCTTCACTGGACAATAGACAACAGGTGCAGGAGGAGGCCATTCGGCCCTTCCAGTCAGCCTAATCCTGCACCTATTTTCTATGTCTATGTCTATGTCTGATCATCCCCAATCAGTACCCCGTTCCTGCCTTCTGCCCATATCCCCTGACTCCGCTATCTTGAAGAGCCCTATCTAGCTCTCTCTTGAAAAAAACATCCAGAGAACCGGCCTCCACCGCCTTCTGAGGTAGAAAATTCCACAGATTCACAACTCTCTGGGTGGAAAAGTTTCTCCTATCTCTCTTTCAACAGGAAGGAACCGCAGATGCAGCCGTCACCGCAAAACGTCAAATGATTCCGGAAATGCCGAGGCGAGAGTGTATCTTTGGTCCCGCCATCCCGGGAATAAACCTGGTGAACCTACGCTGGGCTCCCGCAATAGCAAGAATGTCCTTCCACAAAGTAGGGAACCAAAACTGCACACAATACTCCAGGTGTGGTCTCACCAGGGATGGAGGGAGAGGGAGAGAGAAAGAGGGCGGGATCGGCCTGCCAGCGCCTGTGCATGCTCCCCCTGCTGCATTAAAGGGAATGCATGCATCACTGGCTGCATTGCTGCCTCTCCCGCTGCATTTCGGCGCATTTATCCTCACCTGATCTTCACAGCTGCATTCCCGCACCGTTGTGTGATGAACCTTGTAGATGGCTAGTGCATGTGCCTTTAACATAGTGACCTCACCACCCTTAACCACTCCCCTTATTAGGTGTATAATTGCATGTTCCCTCCCTGGTGTCGCTCTCTCTAGCTCCGGTGACAGACCACGTACAGCTAGTATAGTAATGATGTGAACAGTCAATAAAGCCACAGTTAAGACAATGTGTTGTTGAGACTTCTTTACATGGTGTCACAGCTGTGACCCCGCGCCTCCTGTTTGCCGGTTTTCTTTTATTTTATACCCCAGTACCCCTACCCTGATTCCTTCTCTTGTGCTATGGCCAACTCGTGCCGCAAGCCCGACCCGCTTGTATTTGACGACGACATTGCCCATCGCTGGGATGTCTTCCGACGTGATTTTCTGCATTATGTTACCATCGCCCACCCTGCTGCCAATGCTGAGACGCGAGCATCTCTGCTCCTCAACTTGGCCGGTCCCGACGCCCTGGAACGGTCCGAGTCGTTTGTGTTTGCTGCCGGTGAGGATGCCCTCGACCCGGTATGTCTCATTGCTAAGTTCACTGCCTTGTGTGACGTTCCCACCAACTGTATTTTGGAGCGTTTCAAAATGTTTAGCCGTCGGCAAAACGCTGACGAGTCCGTCAGTACCTACATCGCCGCGTTGAGGCACCTGGCTCGGCGCTGCCGCCTTGATGCCCTGAACCCCGAACAGGTGACTCGTGATATCCTTGTATACGGCCTCCGCGATGCTAAACTGAGAGCTGAACTTCTCAGAAAGCCCGAACTTTCTCTGGATGAGGCTCTACACGCCGCACTCATGGCTGAGGCTGTCGCCTCTACCTTGCCTCCCGAGGACCATCCTGTCAACTTCGCCTCTGCCGCCGGCCGCCGGCGGGACGTTGCCCCGCGGCGGCAACAGGGTCCACCCCCACCCAAGTCCGGCGTCGCCCGCCGCTGCCCCAACTGCAACTTTGCTACCCATCAATTCAACGTGTGTCCTGCCCTGGGGAAGACCTGCAATTTCTGCAGAAAGCTGAACCATTTTTCTGCAGCCTGCCGAGCCCGCGGGAACCAAGCCCCCCCCCCCCTTTTCGGAGAGTGCCGGTCAACCTTGCTCAAGCTGATAGCGTGCCTGGCTCCGAGCACCTGCCTGATGATCTCACCCTCTCTGATACCAGTTCCTCCCAAGGGGAGGCCAGCGTGTTTTCGCTTCTGGACTCTCATGCTTTGGTTGCGAACCCCTCGGTCCGTGTGACCGTCAATGGTACGACCTTCTCAGCTAAGATAGACACAGGCGCTTTTACGAATGTTATGTCAACAAGCCTGTTTCGTCAGATAAGGTCTGGTGAGAAAGTGTCTGCTGCCCACTCCCGCCTGCATGCATATGGGGGAGCCGTACTCGTTCCCGTGGGAAAGACAACCCTACACTGCAAGGTCCTGGAGGCCTCTCGGCCCCTCACTTTCTACCTGCTAGACTCCGACAACGTGACCCTGCTGGGCGCCCGAGCGTGCCAGGACCTCGGTTTGGTCTCCTTTCACCGTGACATCCATCAGGTGCAGACCCTCATGGACCCCCTACGTGAGTACCCTGACCGCTTCGATGACAGGCTGGGCAAGCTGCCCAGCTGCTACAAGATTGCTGTCGACTCCAGCATTGAGCCTGTGGTCCGCCCGCCACACCGCGTCTCTTTCGCCATGAAGGACAAGGTGAAGTCTGCGTTACTGGACATGGTCTCCAAGGGCATCCTGAAAGAGGTGAGCGAGCCCACCCGGTGGGTCTCCACCATGGTGGTGGCGGCGAAGAAGGACAAATCTGAGATTCGCATTTGTATCAACCCTAAGGACCTGAACCTGGCCATCAAGCGCCCGCACTACCCGATGCGCACAGTAGAGGACGTCGCCGCACAGGTTGGCCCGGCCACTGTTTTTTCGGTCCTCGATGCCAAGAGCTCTTTCTGGCAGATACCGTTAGATGAACGTTCTTCCTACCTGACGACTTTCAGCACGCCTTTCGGAAGGTTTCGATTTTTGCGCATGCCATTCGGCATTAACTCTGCCAGTGAGGTGTTCCAGCGGACCATGGAGCAGCTGTTCGCCGGTCTGCCGTGTGCCATCATAGTTGACGACATCCTGGTCTATGGCAAGGACGTGGCTGAACACGACCTGAACCTCCGAAAGGTCCTGGATCGGGCCCGGGACATCAATCTGAAACTCAACCCGAAGAAATGCCGATTCCGCGTTAAAGAAGTCACTTACGTGGGCCACGTCTTCACCGCCTCGGGGCTGAAGCCCGACCCGGAGAAAACTGCTGCCGTCTCTGGAATGTCCCCTCCTACCGATGTACCCGCTTTGCAGCGTTTCCTGGGCATGGTGAACTACCTGGGGAAGTTTATCCCTGACCTCAGCGAACTGAGTGCGCCCCTGAGGGAGCTCATCAAAAAGGACACTGCCTGGGCTTGGTTCCCGCAACACCAACGCGCCTTTGACGTCCTGAAGTCCCGGCTGATCAGTACCCCCACCCTCAAGTTTTTTGACCTACAGCACCCCATTGTTCTCACCTGCGACGCTTCCAAGTTTGGTCTTGGCGCCGCTTGCATGCAGCTCCACGACGGTCAGCAGCTGCCCGTGTCCTATGCGTCCCGCACCATGACCCCTGCCGAGCAGCGCTACGCTCAAATTGAAAAGGAACTCCTTGCTGTGGTGTTTGCTTGCTCGAGGTTCAAGGACTACATTCTGGGCAACACCTTCACGATTGAAACGGATCACCAGCCGCTAGTAACCATTCTTAACAAGCCGATCCACGCTGCTTCCTCCAGGCTGCAGCGTATGATGTTGCAGCTGCAACGGTTTACTTTTACCATCGTTTACCGAAAAGGCAAAGACATGTTCGTTGCCGACACACTGTCCCGCGCCCCACTGCCATCCTCTGCCCGCCACCCATACGAGTCGTCGGACCTAATGGTGCTTAATGTCAACTTTGTGCCTTCCAAGCAGATGCAGTCCCTCATCTCCCACACTGCCAAGGATCCTGCCCTGCAGCTACTGTCCGACATCATCATCCAGGGTTGGCCTGAACGCCGCTCCTCCTTGCCGGCCAGTGTAGTCCCATACTTCCTGGTCCGCGATGAGCTCGTCCTGCACGACGGCGTGGTGGTTAAGGGGCACAAGGTCGTCGTGCCCGAATCACTGAGGGTTGCCTATTTTCAGTCTGCCCACAACGGTCATCCTGGGGCCGAGGCCACTCTGTCCAGCGCCCAGGGCCAGTCTTACTGGCCCAGCATGGCCAACGACATCCGGGAGTAGGTCTCTGCTTGCCCTTCTTGCAACAGCCTGGCTCCACATCAACAACGTCAGCCGCTGCTGCAACAACCTGCCCCCGATCTCCCCTGGACGGCGGTCGCTACTGACATTTTCGAGTGGCGTGGGAAACACTTCCTGGTCCTCGTCGACTCCTATTCTAACTGGTTTGAGGTCGACCAACTCCACTCCCTCTCCTCCTCGGCTGTCATCGGGAGACTGCGTCGCCACTTTGCCACTTTTGGCTCCCCTGCTCGCCTCCAATCTGACAACGGCAGCCAGTTCACCAGTGCCGAGTTCCAGCGTTTCGCTTCTCAGTGGAACTTTAAACATTTTACCAGCAGCCCCGAGTACCCGCAAAGCAACGGCCTGGCGGAGCGTGCAGTCCGCAGTGCTAAGGGTTTGCTGGAGCACTGTCGGCTGTCCAAGTCGGACTTCCATCTGGCCCTGCTTAATCTCCGCAACATCTCCCGCGACCCTGCCCTGGGTTCGCCGGCACAACGACTGCTGTCTCGCAGAACTCGCCCCCCCTCCCTGTTGCCCAAAAAGCCCTTGCTCCCTCTGTTCTCCCGCCCGCCATGGTCCAGGAGCGTATCACCGCCAAGCACGACTCGCAGAGGCGCTCCCACGACCAGTCCTGCCGCCCCCTGCCGCCTCTGTTTCCCGGCCAGATCGTCCGGATGCAGACTACCTCTGGCCACTACAAGCTAGCCACGGTGGTCGGCGATGCCGGCTCACCACGGTCTTACCTGGTTGACCACGACGGCATCATTTACCGCCGTTCCCGCCAGCATCTGCTGCTCGTTAACGAGCCCCCACCTCCGCCTGCTGCTCCCTTCTCCCCTCCCTTGCCGGAGTCCGCTCCTGCCGTCTCACGGATGCCCCGATCCCTCCCTTCACCGTTAATTGCGCCACCGTCTCCGCCTCCCAGCCCTCGTTCCCCCTCTTCCCCGCCGGCGGTTGGGTCTCCGCCCGCTCCTGTGTCTTCTCCTGGCGCATCTCCCCCTGCATCCCCGGTTCGCTCGCCTGCCCCGGCCCCGGCCGCTCTTGTTCCTGCAGGGGGAGGAGGTGGCGAGCATCGCACCCGGTCTGGCAGGCTGGTCAAGCCGCCGGTTCGATACGGGGATTTTGTTTAGCTCTGTAATCATTGTATGCCTGCTTGTAGCGCATGAGACGTGGTCGCCCTGTCACTGTTATATTGCTTTGTTCCAAGAGGAAGGATGTAGATGGCTAGTGCATATGCCTTTAACATAGTGACCTAACCACCCTTAACCACTCCCCTTATCAGGGGTATAACTGCATGCTCCCTCCCTGGTGTCTCTCTCTCTAGCTCTGGTGACAGACCACGTACAGCTAGTATAGCAATTATGTGAACAGTTAATAAAAGCTACAGTTAAGACAATGTGTTGTTGAGACTTCTTTACACCCCACCTGGCTCCTTACCCCCTTCCTGGGGTCACTTGACCCCTCTCTCTCTCCCCCCCCCCCAATTCCCTGCCCCCCATTCATCCCCCTCAGCACCAAACCCACTCCCCCTTGAATCCTCCCCCCTCCCTTTGCTCCCTGTTTCCCCCTGCTACTCACCTCACCCCCCATTCCACCTCCAGCCTCTCACCCTCTCCTCCATGTAACCATATAACAATTACAGCACGGAAACAGGCCATCTCGACCCTTCTAGTCCGTGCCGAACACATATTCTCCCCTAGTCCCATATACCTGTGCTCAGACCATAACCCTCCATTCCTTTCCTGTCCATATAACTATCCAATTTATTTTTAAATGATAAAAACAAACCTGCCTCCACCACCTTCACTGGAAGCTCATTCCACACAGCTACCACTCTCTGAGTAAAGAAGTTCCCCCTCATGTTACCCCTAAACTTCTGTCCCTTAATTCTCAAGTCATGTCCCCTTGTTTGAATCTTCCCTACTCTCAATGGGAAAAGCTTATCCACGTCAACTCTGTCTATCCCTCTCATCATTTTAAAGACCTCTATTAAGTCCCCCCTTAACCTTCTGCGCTCCAAAGAATAAAGCCCTAACTTGTTCAACCTTTCTCTGTAACTTAGTTGTTGAAACCCAGGCAACATTCTAGTAAATCTCCTTTGTACTCTCTCTATTTTGTTGACATCCTTCCTATAATTGGGCGACCAAAATTGTACACCATACTCCAGAATTGGCCTCACCAATGCCTTGTACAATTTTAACATTACATCCCAATTTCTATACTCAATGCTCAAACACTGGAGAAACACACCATGACAAACCAGATACTACTTTAACCGACAAAGAAATACTTTGAATTAAATGTGACGTACAAGTAAAGAAACAGTAGTGAAGTTTGGCCCAGTTTATGCAACATTTGTCAGAATGGGAAAGATAGTCTAAACCTGGCAGACTCTTCCAGCATCAGAGTACCCAGTCTTTGGAGATCCTGGGTGGAAACTAACACTAATTGGTCACCCCTTTAGAAAGGAGCAGAGAGAAGAGGAAATGGATTCTGGCAACACAGACAAACATAGTAAACCAAATATAGATTTAGACCAATTCCAAACAAAGCTACAGATGGGTGAATGGAAGGGGCAAGATTACATAATTGTAATGATTGAAACACAAGTGTCATCAACATTAAACTACTTTCCCTGCAACAGCAGTCAACTAGGATTACTTTAACCAGGGGATGTAACCTGGTCTAAAACAAAGTGCTGGAGTTACTCTGTGGGCCAGGCACCATCTACCCGACCACAAAGGGAATGGACAGATGCTGTTGTTTCCTGTTGGGACCCTTTCAGACTGATGGAGTCAGGCAGAGAAAATGGGAAAGGTGGGAGCAGAACCAAGCCTATTATGTGATTCATGGATACGGGGGAGAGGGTGTGATGGGTTGTGACATTGGCTAGAGGTGACAAGGAGACAAAAGATGCAACAGATGAGAAGAGTGAAACGTAAAGCTGGAGGGAGGGAGGGATACGGGTGGAAGGGGATAGAGTGAAATATGAATAGTGTACTGCACTGTAACTGTATTTATATTTATTGACCACAGACAGTTCCCGCTCATTACAACGTTATTCACCTCGCTAATTTCCACACACACACACACAGTTCTCTGTACTATACTACACTATACTGTAACTGTATTTATATATTTATTGACCCCACACACACACATTGTTCTGTACTACACTGTACTGGACTGTAACTGCACTATATTTATATATATTGACAATATTGACCAGACAATTCCTGCTCATTTACTACATTATTTACCTCACTAATTTACACACACACACATAGAGTTCTGTACTACGCTAGACCACACTACGCTAGACCACACTACACTATATATTTACACTACACTGTACTACACTACACTATATTTATACAACAACTACGCTAGACCACACTACATTATACTGGACTATCCTACACGAGACTAAACTACAACTATAACTACATAATATCTAGACAATATTATTTACCTCAGCTCCGTCCGTCTAGTTACACTACACTATATTGACCACACTGCACTACACTATACACTGCAGTGGACTACCCTACACTAGACTAAACTACAACTACACTACGCTAGACCACACTGTACCACCCTACACTATACACTACGCTAGACTACACTGTACTCCACTATATTTACACCACACTGTGCTACACTGTACTCCACTATATTTACACTACACTGTACTCCACTATATTTACACTACACTGTACTCCACTATATTTACACTACACTGTACTCCACTATATTTACACTACACTGTACTCCACTATATTTACACTACACTGTACTCCACTATATTTACACTACACTGTACTGCACTATATTTACACTACACTGTACTCCACTATATTTACACTACACTGTACTCCACTATATTTACACTACACTGTACTCCACTATATTTACACTACACTGTACTCCACTATATTTAACACTACACTGTGCTACACTGTACTACACTATATTTACACTACACTGTACTCCACTATATTTACACTGTACTCCACTATATTTACACTACACTACACTCCACTATATTTACACTGCACTGTACTCCACTATATTTACACTACACTGTACTCCACTATATTTACACTACACTGTACTACACTATATTTACACTACACTGTACTCCACTATATTTACACTGTACTCCACTATATTTACACTACACTACACTCCACTATATTTACACTACACTGTACTCCACTATATTTACACTGTACTCCACTATATTTACACTGTACTCCACTATATTTACACTACACTGTACTCCACTATATTTACACTACACTGTACTCCACTATATTTACACTACACTGTACTCCACTATATTTACACTGCACTGTACTCCACTATATTTACACTACACTGTACTCCACTATATTTACACTACACTGTACTCCACTATATTGACTACACTGTACTCCACTATATTTACACTACACTGTACTCCACTATATTTACACTACACTGCACTGCACTATATTTACACTACACTGTACTCCACTATATTTACACTACACTGTACTCCACTATATTTACACTACACTGTACTGCACTATATTTACACTACACTGTACTCCACTATATTTACACTACACTGTACTCCACTATATTTACACTACACTACACTACACTACACTATATTTACACTACACTGCACTATATTTACACTACACTGTACTCCACTATATTTACACTACACTGTACTCCACTATATTTACACTACACTGAACTCCACTATATTTACACTACACTGTACTCCACTATATTTACACTACACTGTACTCCACTATATTTACACTACACTACCACGAGACTAAACTACAACTATAACAACAACTACACAATATCTAGACGATATTATTTACCTCAGCTCCGTCCGTCCGCAGCGACGTCACCAACCGCCGCTTCTTCTCCGCCGCCATTTTGTTGCGGTCGATGGGGGTGGGGCGGAAGAACGGCCATCTTGTTGAGGTCCTCGACCGGCGGCCATCTTGGTGAGGTCCTTTACCGGCGGCCATCTGGGTGAGGGGGTACACAACATTGCTGGAGAATCTCAGCGGGTGCAGCAGCATCTATTGAGCGAAGGAAATAGGCGACGTTTCGGGCCGAAAAACTTCTTCAGTCTATTTCCTTCGCTCCACAGATGCTGCTGCACCCGCTGAGTTTCTCCAGCAATTTTGTGTACCTTCGATCTTCCAGCATCTGCAGTTCCTTCTTGAACATCTTGGTGAGGGGGTTGTGTTCAAGAAGGAACTGCAGATGCTGGAAAATGGAAGGTTGTTTCAGCCCCGATACGATCCACAGAAGCTGCTGCTGCAGAACCCGCACCGTGTACAGCGGAGCTCTAGGATCCAGGGTGGTCGGGCGGGTCTAGTGTAGATGGGGCATGTTGGTCAATGTGGGACTAGTGTAGATGGGGCATGTTGGTCGGGGTGGGACTAGTGTAGATGGGGCATGTTGGTCAATGTGGGACTAGTGTAGATGGGGCATGTTGGTCGGGGTGGGACTAGTGTAGATGGGGCATGTTGGTCAATGTGGGACTAGTGTAGATGGGGCATGTTGGTCGGGGTGGGACTAGTGTAGATGGGGCATGTTGGTCAATGTGGGACTAGTGTAGATGGGGCATGTTGGTCGGGGTGGGACTAGTGTAGATGGGGCATGTTGGTCAATGTGGGACTAGTGTAGATGGGGCATGTTGGTCAGTGTGGGTCTAGTGTAGATGGGGCATGTTGGTCAATGTGGGACTAGTGTAGATGGGGCATGTTGGTCAATGTGGGACTAGTGTAGATGGGGCATGTTGGTCAATGTGGGTCTAGTGTAGATGGGGCATGTTGGTCAATGTGGGTCTAGTGTAGATGGGGCATGTTGGTCAATGTGGGACTAGTGTAGATGGGGCATGTTGGTCGGGGTGGGACTAGTGTAGATGGGGCATGTTGGTCAATGTGGGACTAGTGTAGATGGGGCATGTTGGTCAATGTGGGACTAGTGTAGACGGGGCATGTTGGTCAATGTGGGACTAGTGTAGATGGGGCATGTTGGTCAATGTGGGACTAGTGTAGATGGGGCATGTTGGTCAATGTGGGTCTAGTGTAGATGGGGCATGTTGGTCAATGTGGGACTAGTGTAGATGGGGCATGTTGGTCAATGTGGGACTAGTGTAGATGGGGCATGTTGGTCAATGTGGGACTAGTGTAGATGGGGCATGTTGGTCAATGTGGGACTAGTGTAGATGTGGCATGTTGGTCAATGTGGGTCTAGTGTAGATGGGTCATGTTGGTCAATGTGGGACTAGTGTAGATGTGGCATGTTGGTCAATGTGGGTCTAGTGTAGATGGGGCATGTTGGTCAATGTGGGACTAGTGTAGATGGGGCATGTTGGTCAATGTGGGACTAGTGTAGATGGGGCATGTTGGTCAATGTGGGACTAGTGTAGATGGGGCATGTTGGTCGGGGTGGGTCTAGTGTAGATGGGGCATGTTGGTCAATGTGGGACTAGTGTAGACGGGGCATGTTGGTCAATGTGGGACTAGTGTAGATGGGGCATGTTGGTCGGGGTGGGACTAGTGTAGACGGCGCATGTTGGTCAATGTGGGACTAGTGTAGATGGGGCATGTTGGTCAATGTGGGTCTAGTGTAGATGGGGCATGTTGGTCAATGTGGGACTAGTGTAGATGGGGCATGTTGGTCAATGTGGGACTAGTGTAGATGGGGCATGTTGGTCAATGTGGGTCTAGTGTAGATGGGGCATGTTGGTCAATGTGGGTCTAGTGTAGATGGGGCATGTTGGTCAATGTGGGACTAGTGTAGATGGGGCATGTTGGTCAATGTGGGACTAGTGTAGATGGGGCATGCTGGTCAATGTGGGTCTAGTGTAGATGGGGCATGTTGGTCAATGTGGGTCTAGTGTAGATGGGGCATGTTGGTCAATGTGGGACTAGTGTAGATGGGGCATGTTGGTCAATGTGGGACTAGTGTAGATGGGGCATGCTGGTCAATGTGGGTCTAGTGTAGATGGGGCATGTTGGTCAATGTGGGACTAGTGTAGATGGGTCATGTTGGTCGGGGTGGGACTAGTGTAGATGGGGAATGTTGGTCGGGGTGGGACTAGTGTAGATGGAGCTTGTTGGTCGGGGTGGGACTAGTGTAGATAGGGGCATGTTGGTCGTGGTGGGACTGGTGTAGATCGGGCATGTTGGTCGGGGTGGGACTAGTGTAGATGGGGCATGTTGGTCAGTGTGCGTCTAGTGTAGATGGGGCATGTTGGTCAATGTGGGACTAGTGTAGATGGGGCATGTTGGTCAATGTGGGACTAGTGTAGATGTGGCATGTTGGTCGGGGTGGGACTAGTGTAGATGGGGCATGTTGGTCTATGTGGGACTAGTGTAGATGGGGCATGTTGGTCAATGTGGGACTAGTGTAGATGGGGCATGTTGGTCGGGGTGGGACTAGTGTAGATGGGGCATGTTGGTCGGATTGGGACTAGTGTAGATGGGGCATGTTGGTCAATGTGGGACTAGTGTAGATGGGGCATGTTGGTCTATGTGGGACTAGTGTAGATGGGGAATGTTGGTCTATGTGGGACTAGTGTAGATGGGGCATGTTGGTCGGGGTGGGACTAGTGTAGATGGGGCATGTTGGTCGGGGTGGGACCCGTTGTCGGTTCCGTCTCGCCCCGGGAGGGTCTACGCTCGGCCCGTGGTCTCTGGGGGAGAGGGCCGTGGATGCTCTCGCGTGAGGAGCGGCTCCGGTAGATGAGGGCGGACGTGCTGGGGGAATAAGAGCGTGTGGGTCGTGTCCAGTCCTCCGACCAGGTCCCTGTCGCGGACCAGAAGGGGGCCTGGGGTTGCCATACCGGGGAGAGTGGCTGGGCCTGGTCCTGTTGCTGGGGTCGCAACCCCACGATCTGGGGGCTGGTGGGTGGACGTAGCGGGGTAGTGGGTGGGGGGGGGGGGTATGTCGGGGCTGGCAGGAGCGGAGCCATGGGCTGGCGGGGTACGGAGCGGGGTAGCTCGAGCTGTTTTTCCTGTGAAATAGTAAACAAGTCTTGTGGAATATCAGCTGCTATATTAGACATTACCGCCGCTGGCCTGGGGGTCTGGAAATCCCGCAAGCTGCTGCGCTGTTCAGGCCCAGTCTCTGAGGTCAGATTCAAAACTCGATGTCTAAGGTCCTCCATTCTGATTTTAAATTTATCTCCCAAATTTTTCTTGTTCCAGATTAAGGCCTTGGCGACCGCCTCCTGTACCCGATCCATAGGTGGGCCCTCGCGGTATTCATCATCCAGATATTCTAGACTATTTTGGTAATGTTCAATCAAAATTTGTCGTGTTTGTTTTGCCCAGGTTTCAGCATTAGAGGCCAATTTTTGTAATGTTTCCTGGGTAGGATTTGCCGGGTTTATAAAGTGTGTTAATATCCTTGCCTGCCTCGTGATTCCCTTGGGAGGTTGGCCATTCTCTTGCACTACCCTCAGATGGTGCAGTGTTTTGGCCATTTTATAAATGACTAACTACAACCGCAAAGGAATCCCTCGGTCTATTCCTGTGCTGGTCGCGATTCCCATTGTTATTGTTGTTATACCCTCTCCTTCCCCTCCCTCCCCTCTGCATGTCACCGTCCATATCTAGCTCAGTCAGTACAATGTCTTACTTCTGTATTTAAACTATAAACATCAATTATTTCTGTACAGAACTATGAACATAATTACATCTCAACATCCATTATCTCGTTCAGTACCATGCAATGCTACTGATTTAAACAATAAACATAAATTATCACTAGCGCAGTACGGTTCACACCAGGGTGCTCACCAAGTCCATTTTTTCCGGCTCGCAGCGAAAAGCCTGTGGAGACTGCTTGCTGAACCTTCTCCGTACTCCGATGGTAGTTCCTTTGCTAGTTTGTCGTGTGTTTAGTCAAGTCTTTGGTCTTTATATCTTCGCCTTGTGGAGACCATCTACTGGACTCTGCCTGCTAAGATGGTGTTGCAAAGGAGTTCACCTCTCCTTGTTTGTCGTGGTCCTAATTTAGTCTTTTGTTTTTTCCAGCTTGTGGAGACCGCATGCTGGAGTCTTCTCGACTGGGCAACGACCTGCCAGTTTCGCTATTGCTTTAGCTTCCTCAGGAAAAGAGATCTGTTTCTATCTAGCCGGTAATGGGTTATAAAGGGTAGGTGAATGTCCCTCCCTTTTTGGGCGTCTCCCTTCCCTGTGTTAGGTTTTAGGACCAGTCACTTTGGTCGGGGCTGCTCTTGTTTAGACCAAAGATCCTATAGCTTTGCTATAGGATCTTTGGTACTGGTTAGGTTATGATTTATCGGACAGTGGGACAACATGCCCTCTGGTGTTTAGTGATCTCCCCCTGGAGATTCCTTGTCACTATGTATTGTCAATTGGTATCTGGCCCACGGTCTCATCACCCTTGTCCAAATCTCTTTGCCTTACACTTGCCCTGCTATAGATTTGTGGGAGTCAGTCAGGATCCACCCTAGGTTTGAGTTTGTCTATCCTGTTCGTGGCCCAAAGGGGTATAATTTCGGTAGCTGCGCCTCTGAAGTGGTCTATTCTTGACTTAATGGATCGATAAAATATGTGTAGGCCCCCCTGCACTTGTTCCTTGTGGGATTTGGGAGTAAGGTCGAAGGTGAGGCCTCTGTCAGGGGATATGGGGAGAAGGCAGGAACGGGGAACTGATTGAGGATGATCAGCCGTGATCACATTGAATGTTAAGGCGCAGAAGGTTAAGGGGGGGACTTGATAGAGGTCTTTAAAATGATGAGAGGAATAGACAGAGTTGACGTGGATCAGCTTTTCCCACTGAGAGTAGGGAAGATTCAAACAAGAGCACATGACTTCAGAATTAAGGGACAGAAGTTTAGGGGTAACATGAGGGGGAACTTCTTTACTCAGAGAGTGGTAGCTGTGTGGAATGAGCTTCCAGTGGAAGTGGTGGAGGCGGGTTCGATTTTATCATTTAAAAATAAATTGGATAGGTATATGGATGGGAAAGGAATGGAGGGTTATGGTCTGAGCGCAGGTAGATGGGACTAGGGGAGAATAAGTGTTCGGCACAAACTTGTAGGGCCGAGATGGCCTGTTTCCGTGCTGTAATTGTTATATGGTTATAGGAATGGCTCGAAGGGCTGAATGGCCTCTACTCCTGCACCTGTTGTCTATTGTCACACACACCACACCTCCCCACATTGTAGATGTGGCCCAGTCCATCACACCCCAAATTGTAGATGTGGCCCAGTCCATCACACCCCAAATTGTAGATGTGGCCCAGTCCCACACACTCCCCACATTGTAGATGTGGTCCAGTCCCACACAGTCCCCACATTGTAGATGTGGCCCAGTCCCACACACTCCCCATATTGTAGATGTGGCCCAGTCCCACACACTCCCCACATTGTAGATGTCGCCCAGTCCCACACACACCCCACATTGTACATGTGGCGCAGTCCATCACACACTCCCCACATTGTAGATGTGGCCCAGTCCCACACACTCCTCACATTGTAGATGTGGCCCAATCCCACACAGTCCACACTCCCCACATTGTAGATGTAGCCCAGTCCCACACACACCACACTCCCCACATTGTAGATGTAGCCCAGTCCCACACACTCCCCACATTGTAGATGTAGCCCAGTCCCACACACACCCCACATTGTAGATGTAGCCCAGTCCCACACACACCACACTCCCCACATTGTAGATGTAGCCCAGTCCCACACACTCCCCACATTGTAGATGTGGCCCAGTCCATCACACACTCCCCACATTGTAGATGTGGCCCAGTCCCACACACTCCCTACATTGTAGATGTAGCCCAGTCCCACACACTCCCTACATTGTAGATGTGGCCCAGTCCATCACACACTCCCCACATTGTAGATGTGGCCTAGTCCCACACACTCCCCACATTGTAGATGTGGCCCAGTCCCACACACACCACACTCCCCACATTATAGATGTGGCGCAGCCCCACACACTCCCCACATTGTAGATGTGGCCCAGTCCCACACACTCCCCACATTGTAGATGTGACCCAGTCCCACACACACCACACTCCCCACATTATAGATGTGGCCCAGTCCCACACACTCCCCACATTGTAGATGTGGCCCAGTCCCACACACTCCCCACATTGTAGATGTGGCCCAGTCCCTCACACACCCCACATTATAGATGTGGCCCAGTCCCACACACTCCCCACATTGTAGATGTGGCCCAGTCCCACACACTCCCCACATTGTAGATGTGGCCCAGTCCATCACAGACCACAGAGAAACAGCCGTGATCACATTGAATGTTAAGGCGCAGAAGGTTAAGGGGGGACTTGATAGAGGTCTTTAAAATGATGAGAGGGATAGACAGAGTTGACGTGGATAAGCTTTTCCCACTGAGAGTAGGGAAGATTCAAACAAGAGGACATGACTTCAGAATTAAGGGACAGAAGATTAGGGGTAACATGAGGGGGAACTTCTTTACTCAGAGAGTGGTAGCTGTGTGGAATGAGCTTCCAGTGGAAGTGTGGAGGCGGGTTCGATTTTACCATTTAAAAATAAATTGGATAGGTATATGGATGGGAAAGGAATGGAGGGTTATGGTCTGAGCGCAGGTAGATGGGACTAGGGGAGAATAAGTGTTCGGCACAGACTTGTAGGGTCCAGGGTGGTCGGGTGGGACTAGTGTAGATGGGGCATGTTGGTCAATGTGGGACTAATGTAGATGGGGCATGTTGGTCTGGGTGGGACTAGTGTAGTTGGGGCATGTTGGTCAGTGTGGGTCTAGTGTAGATGGGGCATGTTGGTCAATGTGGGTCTAGTGTAGACGGGGCATGTTGGTCAATGTGGGACTAGTGTAGATGGGGCATGTTGGTCAATGTGGGACTAGTGTAGATGGGGCATGTTGGTCTGGGTGGGACTAGTGTAGATGGGGCATGTTCGTCAGTGTGGGTCTAGTGTAGATGGGGCATGTTGGTCAATGTGGGTCTAGTGTAGACGGGGCATGTTGGTCAATGTGGGACTAGTGTAGATGGGGCATGTTGGTCAATGTGGGTCTTGTGTAGATGGGGCATGTTGGTCAATGTGGGACTAGTGTAGATGGGGCATGTTGGTCAATGTGGGACTAGTGTAGATGGGGCATGTTGGTCGGAGTGGGACTAGTGTAGATGGGGCATGTTGGTCAATGTGGGTCTAGTGTAGATGGGGCATGTTGGTCGGGGTGGGACTAGTGTATATGGGGCATGTTGGTCGGGGTGGGACTAGTGTAGATGGGGCATGTTGGTCAATGTGGGTCTAGTGTAGATGGGGCAAGTTGGTCAATGTGGGACTGGTGTAGATGGGGCATGTTGGTCAATGTGGGTCTAGTGTAGATG
Source organism: Leucoraja ocellata (assembly GCA_036785375.1). Lineage (NCBI taxonomy): Eukaryota > Metazoa > Chordata > Chondrichthyes > Rajiformes > Rajidae > Leucoraja > Leucoraja ocellata. The sequence goes on along the minus strand of JAWMAR010000654.1, from coordinate 193,202 downwards.
GGGCATGTTGGTCGGGGTGGGACTAGTGTAGATGGGGCATGTTGGTCAATGTGGGACTGGTGTAGATGGGGCAAGTTGGTCGGGGTGGGACTAGTGTAGATGGGGCATGTTGGTCAATGTGGGTCTAGTGTAGATGGGGCATGTTGGTCGGGGTGGGACTAGTGTAGATGGGGCATGTTGGTCAATGTGGGTCTAGTGTAGATGGGGCATGTTGGTCGGGGTGGGACTAGTGTAGATGGGGCATGTTGGTCGGGGTGGGACTAGTATAGACGGGGCATGTTGGTCAATGTGGGACTAGTGTAGATGGGGCATGTTGGTCTATGTGGGATGAGTGTAGATGGGGCATGTTGGTCAATGTGGGACTAGTGTAGATGGGCCATGTTGGTCGGGGTGGGACTAGTGTAGATGGGGCATGTTGGTCGGGTTGGGACTAGTGTAGATGGGGCATGTTCGTCGGGGTGGGACTAGTGTAGATGGGGCATGTTGGTCGGGGTGGGACTAGTGTAGATGGGGCATGTTGGTCGGGGTGGGACTAGTGTAGATGGGGCATGTTGGTCAATGTGGGACTAGTGTAGACGGGGCATGTTGGTCTATGTGGGACTAGTGAAGACGGGATGTTGGTCGGGGTGGGACTAGTGTAGATGGGGCATGTTGGTCGGGGTGGGACTAGTGTAGATGGGGCATGTTTGTCAATGTGGCACTAGTGTAGATGGGGCATGTTGGGCTATGTGGGACGAGTGTAGTTGGGGCATGTTGGTCAGGGCGGGACTACTGTAGATGGGGCATGTTGGTCGGGGTGGGACTAGTGTAGATGGGGCATGTTGGTCGGGGTGGGACTAGTGTAGATGGTTCATGTTGGTCGGGGTTGGACTAGTGTAAACGGGGCATGTTGGTCAATGTGAGACTAGTGTAGACGGGGCATGTTGGTCAATGTGGGACTAGTGTAGATGGGGCATGTTGGTCTATGTGGGACTAGTGTAGATGGGGCATGTTGGTCAATGTGGGACTAGTGTAGATGGGGCATGTTGGTCTATGTGGGACTAGTGTAGATGGGGCATGTTGGTCGGGGTGGGACTAGTGTAGATGGGGCATGTTGGTCGGGGTGGGACTAGTGTAGATGGGCATGTAGGTCGGGGTGGGACTAGTGTAGATGGGGCATGTTGGTCAATGTGGGACTAGTGTAGACGGGGCATGTTGGTCTATGTGGGACTAGTGTAGACGGGGCATGTTGGTCGGGGTGGGACTAGTGTAGATGGGGCATGTTGATCAATGTGGATCTAGTGTAGATGGGGCATGTTGGTCAATGTGGGACTAGTGTAGACGGGGCATGTTGGTCAATGTGGGACTAGTGTAGATGAGGCATGTTGGTCGGGGTGGGACTAGTGTAGACGGGGCATGTTGGTCGGGGTGGGACTAGTGTAGATGGGGTATGTTGGTCGGGGTGGGACTAGTGTAGATGGGGCATGTTGGTCAATGTGGGACTAGTGTAGATGGGGCATGTTGGTCGGGGTGGGACTAGTGTAGATGGGGCATGTTGGTCGGGGTGGGACTAGTATAGACAGGGCATGTTGGTCGGGGTGGGACTAGTGTAGATGGGGCATGTTGGTCGGGGTGGGACTAGTGTAGATGGGGCATGTTTTTCAATGTGGGACTAGTGTAGATGGGGCATGTTGGTCTATGTGGGACGAGTGTAGATGGGGCATGTTGGTCTATGTGGGACGAGTGTAGATGGGGCATGTTGGTCGGGGTGGGACTAGTGTAGATGGGGCATGTTGGTCGGGGTGGGACTACTGTAGATGGGGCATGTTGGTCGGGGTGGGACTTGTGAAAATGGGGCATGTTGGTCTATGTGGGACTAGTGTAGATGGTTCATGTTGGTCGGGGTTGGACTAGTGTAGATGGGGCATGTTGGTCGGGGTGGGACTAGTGTAGATGGGCATGTAGGTCGGGGTGGGACTAGTGTAGATGGGGCATGTTGGTCAATGTGGGACTAGTGTAGACGGGGCATGATGGTCTATGTGGGACTAGTGTAGACGGGGCATGTTGGTCGAGGTGGGACTAGTGTAGATGGGGCATGTTGGTCGGGGTGGGACTAGTGTAGATGGGGCATGTTTGTCAATGTGGGACTAGTGTAGATGGGGCATGTTAGTCAATGTGGGACTAGTGTAGAATGGGCATGTTGGTCAATGTGGATCTAGTGTAGATGAGGCATGTTGGTCAATGTGGGACTAGTGTAGATGGGGCATGTTGGTCAATGTGGGACTAGTGTAGATGGGGCATGTTGGTTGGGGTGGGACTAGTGTAGATGGGGCATGTTGGTCAATGTGGGACTAGTGCAGATGGGGCATGTTGGTCTATGTGGGACGAGTGTAGATGGGGCATGTTGGTCGGGGTGGGACTAGTGTAGATGGAGCATGTTGGTCGGGGTGGGACTACTGTAGATGGAGCATGTTGGTCGGGGTGGGACTAGTGAAAATGGGGCATGTTGGTCTATGTGGGACTAGTGTAGATGGTTCATGTTGGTCGGGGTTGGACTAGTGTAGATGGGGCATGTTGGTCGGGGTGGGACCAGTGTAGATGGGCATGTAGGTCGGGGTGGGACTAGTGTAGATGGGGCATGTTGGTCAATGTGGGACTAGTGTAGACGGGGCATGATGGTCTATGTGGGACTAGTGTAGACGGGGCATGTTGGTCGAGGTGGGACTAGTGTAGATGGGGCATGTTGGTCGGGGTGGGACTAGTGTAGATGGGGCATGTTTGTCAATGTGGGACTAGTGTAGATGGGGCATGTTAGTAAATGTGGGACTAGTGTAGAATGGGCATGTTGGTCAATGTGGATCTAGTGTAGATGAGGCATGTTGGTCAATGTGGGACTAGTGTAGATGGGGCATGTTGGTCAATGTGGGACTAGTGTAGATGGGGCAGGTTGGTTGGGGTGGGACTAGTGTAGATGGGGCATGTTGGTCAATGTGGGACTAGTGCAGATGGGGCATGTTGGTCAATGCGAAACTAGTGTAGATGGGGCATGTTGGTCGGGGTGGGACTAGTGCAGATGGGGCATGTTGGTCGGGGTGGGACTAGTATAGACGGGGCATGTTGGTCGGGGTGGGACTAGTGTAGATGGGGCATGTTGGTCAGAGAGGGACTAGTGTAGATGGGGCATGTTGGTCGGGGTGGGACGAGTGTAGATGGGCCATGTTGGTCGGGGTGGGACTAGTGTAGATGGGGCATGTTGGTCGGGGTGGGACTAGTGTAGATGGGGCATGTTCGTCGGGGTGGGACTAGTGTAGATGGGGCATGTTGGTCGGGGTGGGACTAGTGCAGATGGGGCATGTTGGTCGGGGTGGGACTAGTATAGACGGGGCATGTTGGTCGGGGTGGGACTAGTGTAGATGGGGCATGTTGGTCGGGGTGGGCCTAGTGTAGATGGGGCATGTTCGTCGGGGTGGGACTAGAGTAGATGGGGCATGTTGGTCGGGGTGGGACTAGTGTAGATGGGGCATGTTGGTCGGGGTGGGACTAGTGTAGATGGGGCATGTTGGTCGGGGTGGGACTAGTGTAGATGGGGCATGTTTGTCAATGTGGCACTAGTGTAGATGGGGCATCTTGGTCTATGTGGGACGAGTGTAGATGGGGCATGTTGGTCGGGGTGGGACTAGTGTAGATGGGGCATGTTGGTCGGGGTGGGACTAGCGTAGATGGGGCATGTTGGTCGGGGTGGGACTAGTGTAGATGGGGCATGTTGGTCGGGGTTGGACTAGTGTAAACGGGGCATGTTGGTCAATGTGGGACTAGTGTAGATGGGGCATGTTGGTCAATGTGGGACTAGTGTAGATGGGGCATGTTGGTCTATGTGGGACTAGTGTAGATGGGGCATGTTGGTCTATGTGGGACTAGTGTAGATGGGGCATGTTGGTCGGGGTGGGACTAGTGTAGATGGGGCATATTGGTCGGGGTGGGACTAGTGTAGATGGGCATGTAGGTCGGGGTGGGACTAGAGTAGATGGGGCATGTTGGTCAATGTGGGACTAGTGTAGATGGGGCATGTTGGTCTATGTGGGACTAGTGTAGGCGGGGCATGTTGGTCTATGTGGGACTAGTGTAGACGGGGCATGTTGGTCGGGGTGGGACTAGTGTAGATGGGGCATGTTGGTCGGGGTGGGACTAGTGTAGATGGGGCATGTTTGTCAATGTGGGACTAGTGTAGATGGGGCATGTTGGTCAGTGGGACTAGTGTAGAATGGGCATGTTGGTCAATGTGGATCTAGTGTAGATGGGGCATGTTGGTCAATGTGGGACTAGTGTAGATGGGGCATGTTGGTCAATGTGGGACTAGTGTAGATGGGGCATGTTGGTCAATGTGGGACTAGTGTAGATGGGGCATGTTGGTCGGGGTGGGACTAGTGTAGATGGGGCATGTTGGTCAATGTGGGACTAGTGCAGATGGGGCATGTTGATCAATGTGGATCTAGTGTAGATGGGGCATGTTGGTCAATGTGGGACTAGTGTAGATGGGGCATGTTGGTCGGGGTGGGACTAGTGTAGATGGGGCATGTTGGTCAATGTGGGACTAGTGTAGACGGGGCATGTTGGTCAATGTGGGACTAGTGTAGATGGGGCATGTTGGTCTATGTGGGACGAGTGTAGATGGGGCATATTGGTCGGGGTGGGACTAGTGTAGATGCGGCATGTTGGTCGGGGTGGGACTAGTGTAGATGGGGCATGTTGGTCGGGGTGGGACTAGTGTAGATGGGGCATGTTGGTCGGGGTGGGACTAGTGTAGATGGGGCATGTTGGTCAATGTGGGACTAGTGTAGATGGGGCATGTTGGTCTGTGTGGGACGAGTGTAGATGGGTCATGTTGGTCAATGTGGGACTAGTGTAGATGGGGCATGTTGGTCGGGGTGGGACTAGTGTAGATGGGGTATGTTGGTCTATTTGGGACGAGTGTAGATGGGGCATGTTGGTCAATGTGGGACTAGTGTAGACGGGTCATGTTGGTCGGGGTGGGACTAGTGTAGATGGGGCATGTTGGTCGGGGTGGGACTAGTGTAGATGGGTCATGTTGGTCGGGGTGGGACTAGTGTAGATGGGGCATGTTGGTCGGGGTGGGACTAGTGTAGATTGGGCATGTTGGTCAATGTAGGACTAGTGTAGATGGGGCATGTTGGTCAATGTGGGACTAGTGTAGATGGGGCATGTTGGTCAATGTGGGACTAGTGTAGATGGGGCATGTTGGTCGGGGTGGGACTAGTGTAGATGGGGCATGTTGGTCAATGTGGATCTAGTGTAGATGGGGCATGTTGGTCAATGTGGGACTAGTGTAGATGGGGCATGTTGGTCAATGTGGGACTAGTGTAGATGGGGCATGTTGGTCAATGTGGGACTAGTGTAGATGGGGCATGTTGGTCAATGTGGGACGAGTGTAGATGGGGCATGTTGGTCGGGTGGGACTAGTGTAGACGGGGCATGTTGGTCGGGGTGGGACTAGTGTAGATGGGGCATGTTGGTCAATGTGGGACTAGTGTAGACGGGTCATGTTGGTCGGGGTGGGACTAGTGTAGATTGGGCATGTTGGTCAATGTAGGACTAGTGTAGATGGGGCATGTTGGTCAATGTGGGACTAGTGTAGATGGGGCATGTTGGTCAATGTGGGACTAGTGTAGATGGGGCATGTTGGTCGGGGTGGGACTAGTGTAGATGGGGCATGTTGGTCAATGTGGATCTAGTGTAGATGGGGCATGTTGGTCAATGTGGGACTAGTGTAGATGGGGCATGTTGGTCAATGTGGGACTAGTGTAGATGGGGCATGTTGGTCAATGTGGGACTAGTGTAGATGGGGCATGTTGGTCGGTGTGGGACTTGTGTAGATGGGGCATGTTGGTCAATGTGGGACTAGTCAGCCACATAAACCCTCTCCCCCCTACACTGCCCCCCTAACTCTCCCCTCACTCCCCCCTCACTCCCCTACACTGCGCCCCTCACTCACTGGTCCCTCAGGAGGAGGTGATAAACACTAAACATGAGGAGTACACCAGATCAGCCACATAAACCCTCTCCCCCCTCACTCCCCACTACACTGCCCCCCTCACTCCCCTACACTCTCCCCTACACTGCCCCCCTAACTCTCCCCTAACTCTCCCCTACACTTCCCCCCTCACTCCCCGGTCCCTCAGGAGGAGGTGATAAACACTAAACGTGAGGAATACACCAGATCAGCCACATAAACCAGGAGGTTGAAGCCGGTGAGAATGGCCACAGTCAACATGGAGTCCCAACTACAGATGATGCCACTACTACAGGATGAGGGCCTACGTGAGTGCCCGTACTGAGGGGAGAAGCAGTAGAGGGGCCAGAGGACGAGGGCAGAGGTGTACAGGAGAGCACAGAGGAGGGCGTAGTGGCTTAGAGACTTGTGGAGGGGGGAAGAAGGTAACTAGTCATCTCCGTCACACAGAGAATGATGACAATGGCGGCCATGATGAAGCAGAGGCAGTAGACGGCCAGGCACCACTGCAAGGCTGGGTAGGCATCGTAGACCGTGGCTGAGACAAAGGCGAAGATCACACAAGCCGACAAGGCCTCGACCACCTTGAGCAGGCCGGGAATTTTGGCCATGTAGCCCACGGTCTCCCCGGGCTTCCCCTTACACAGAGAGACCTGAGCTGCATAGGCCACAGTAGCCAAACAAGAGAAGACGGTAGCTGCCACGCCGTGGGAGTAGGCTTCGCCCCGGTGTAGGCCCGGCCTTGCTCCGCCCAGGAAGTAGAGCGGGTAGATGACGGAGGCCGACAGGCAGAGGAGGCCGTTCAAGGCCGCACAGGCCACGGGAGCGTTTCTCCACGACACAGGGATCCGGCCTGCGGTTCCCGACAACTCCAGCAGCAGAACCAGGACGGTGATGGCGAACGAGAAGCACCAGGCGAAAATACACCAGCTGCCCTGTTGACCACACCAGGCCGAGACATGTACTACCAGGCTAAAGGCCACACACGTACACAAGGCCGCAGCCAAACGCACTAGGCCCAAACAGGACGTCAAGGCCTGGGTGTTGAATAGAGCCATCATCCTGGGGGGGGGGGGAGAGAGAGGCGAGAGAGAGGCGAGAGGGAGAGGGGGAGAGAGGGGAGAGGGAATGGGGGGAGAGGGGGGGTGGAGGGAGAGGGGGAGAGGGCAAGGGGGGAGAGGGGGGAAGAGGGGGTGGAGGAAGAGGGGGAGAGAGGGAGAGAGAGGGGGCGCAAGAGGGGAGGGGGGGGGTGGAGGAAGAGGGGGAGAGAGGGAAGAGGGGAGAGAGAGGGAGGGGGGGCAAGAGGAGAGAGGGGGAGAGAGAGAGACAGTCAGTCAAGTCAAGTTTATTTGTCACATACACATATGAGATGTGCAGTGAAATGAAAGTGGCAATGCTCGCGGACTTTTGTGCAAAAGACAAACAACAAAACAACCAAACAAATTATAAACACAATCATAACACACATATTCTTTTACATAATAAATAATGGAAGGAAAAACGTTCTGTAGAGTTAGTCCCTGGTGAGATAGGCGTTTACAGTCCGAATTGCCTCTGGGAAGAAACTCCTTCTCAACCTCTCCGTTCTCACCGCATGGCAACGGAGGCGTTTGCCTGACCATAGCAGCTGGAACAGTCCGTTGCAGGGGTGGAAGGGGTCTCCCATGATTTTGTTTGCTCTGGAGTTGCACCTCCTGTTGTATAGTTCCTGCAGGGGGGTGAGTGAAGTTCCCATAGTGCGTTCGGCCGAACGCACTACTCTCTGCAGAGCCTTCTTGTCCTTGGCAGAGCAATTCCCAAACCAGATGGTAATGTTCCCGGACAAGATGCTTTCCACCGCCGCTGCGTAGAAGCACTGGAGGATCCTCGGAGACACTCTGAATTTCCTCAATTGCCTGAGGTGGTAAAGGGGCTACCTTGCCTTACTCACGAGTGCTGAGGCGTGTGATGCCCATGTCATATCCTCGAAGATGTGGACTCCCAGATATTTAAAACAGTTCACCCTATCCACAGGATCCCCATTTATCCTCAATGGAGTGTACGTCCTCGGATGATGTGCCCTCCTAAAGTCCATGATCAGCTCCTTCGTTTTTTTGATGTTCAAGAGGAGGATGTTATCCTGGCACCAGAGTGCTAGATCAGTCACCTCCTCCCGGTAGGCCTTCTCATCGTTGTCTGAGATCAGGCCCACCACCACAGTGTCATCAGCAAACTTAATTATTGAGTTGGAGCTGAACCTAGCCACACAGTCATGTGTGTACAGGGAGTACAATAGGGGGCTGAGGACGCAACCCTGGGGCGATCCTGTGCTCAGGGTGAGGGACTTCGATGTACTCCCTCCCATCTTGACTACCTGGGGCCTGGCGGTGGGAAAGTCCAGGACCCAGGCACACAGGGAGGTGTTGAGCCCCAATTCCATTAGCTTCCCGGCCAGTCTGGTGGGGACTATCGTGTTGAAGGCTGAACTGTAGTCTATGAACAGCATCCTCACGTAGCCCCCCTTCTGGCTGTCCAGATGGGAGAGAGCGGTGTGCAAGACCTGGGAGACCGCATCGTCCGTGGACCTGTTCGGACGGTATGCGAACTGCAACGGGTCCATGTTCTGAGGGAGGAAAGCGCAGATGTGATTCTTCACCAGCCTCTCAAAGCATTTCGTGACTACCGAGGTAAGGGCCACCGGACGGTAGTCATTCAGACAGGCTGGGGAGGCATCTTTTGGTACCGGTACAATGATGGATTTTTTGAAACAGACAGGGTCCACGGACTTGTCCAGGGGAGGTTGAATAATGTAGTGAGCACTGGAGCTAGCTGCGTAGCACAGGACTTGAGTACTCGCCCCGAGATGCCATCGGGTCCTGCACCTTTTCTCGTGTTCACCCGTGTCAGAGCCCTCCTCACGTCGTGCTCGGACAGCGAGAATGTGTGCACATTCCTTCCTTCAGCTTCAGTAGCCAGCCCGCTGGCGGTATTGTCGATAGTCGGCAGACCTGGGGTGGTGTTGCCCCTCTCGAAATGACAGGGCAAATAGAGGAGAGTAGAGGGAGAGAGATACAGAGAGGGAGAGAGAGAGAGGAGAGAAGGAGAGGGAAAATAGGAGAGAGAGAGACCGTGAGAGAGAAAGGAGAGAGGTAGAGAGAAAGATAGAGGGGAGAGAGGGAGTGCGATAGAGGACAAGGGAGTAGAGGAGAGGGGAGGGGGGGGAGAGAGATAGCGGGGAGGAGAAAGAGACAGAGTGGGGACAGAGAGCGGGGAGGGAGAGGGAAAGAGAGTGAGGGAGAGAGATGGAGGAGTGTGGGCTGCGGCAGGGAGAGGGAAGGTGGGACAGGGCGGAAAGGAGAGAGAGGTAGAAATGAAGAATTAAGTGAAAGAGAGGGGGAATGTGGGAGGGAGGGAGGGAAGGAAGGAGAGATGGAGGGAGAGAGAGAGGGGGAAAGAAAGACAAGAGGAGAGGGGGAGATGGGAGGGGAGAGGTGAGGAGAGGGCAGGGAGAGAGACAGAGGGAGAGGATAGAGAGGGAGATGGAGAGAGAGAGAGAGAGAGAGAGAGAGAGAGAGAGAGAGAGAGAGAGAGAGAGAGAGAGAGAGAGAGATGGAATGAGAGAGATAGAGAGATGGAAGGGGAGAGAAAGGGAGAGGGAAAGGTAGAGAGGAGAGGGGAGGGAGGGGGGATGAATTGTAAAGGAATTGCAGTTTTCACTTTCGGAGCAGATTTGCAAGTTTGACCCCAGCGTCTGAAGAAGGGTCCGCCCCGAAACGTTGCCTATTTCCTTCGCTCCATAGATGCTGCCTAACCCGTTGAGTTTCTCCAGCATTTGTGTCTACCACCTATCAATCATTAGTTAACTTCAGAGTGGTGGCGATCATGCGTGAGGGTGTGCGTGTGCGCGGGCACACACTACTCCAGGTGTGGTCTCACCAGGGCCCTGTACAACTGCAGAGGGACCTCTTTCCTCCTAGACTCAACTCTTTCTCTGTTTTTCTTTAGTGTACTTTCCAAATAAAATGAAAACATCTTTTACACTTTGTGGCCAACTGAATGTTTGAAATATGTTCTTCAAACAGTTTAGTCCGGTTTAGTTTAGACATACAGGGCTGAAACAGGCCTTTCGCCCACCGAGTCCGTGCCGACCAGCGATCCCCGCACACTAACACTATCCTACACACACACAGGGGGACAATTTACAATCTTTACCAGAAGCCAATTAATCTACAAACCCGCAAATCTTTGGAGTGTGGAAGGAAACCGGAACGCCCGGAGAAAACCTACGCAGGTCACGGGGAGAGAACATGCAAACTCCGCACAGACAGCACCCGTGATCGGGATTGAACCCGGGTCTCTTGCGCCGTCAGGCGGCAACTCTACCGCTGGGCCACCGTGCCGCTGTGAAACATTTGCTCTCCGCAGAGACCTCAGGAAATACAGCCGCTGGTGTGACTCCTTCACGTGAGTGATGGTGTTCATTTGCCATTTGAGGTTCTGGGTGATGTAGATTCCCAGGAACTTAGTGACTCTCTCCACCATGTCTCCTTTGATGTAGAGAGGAGCAGGTTCCTCTCTCCTCCTCCTCCTCCTGAAGTCAACAACCAGTTCTTTAGTTTTAGTTGGGTGCAGCAAACAGTCAGTTTTTGGACTTCATCTCTGTAAGCAGACTCGTTGTTGTTATTTATCAGCCCCACCACAGTCGTGTCATCGTGTCAGAGGGAGGGAGAGGGGAACACTTCTCTTTCCCTCACCCCTCACTCTCTCTCCCTCTCCCTCACGCTCTCTCTCACACTCTCCCCCTCTCTCACACACTCTCCCCCTCTCATGCTTCTCCCTTTCTCTCCCCTCTCTCTTTCTCTCTCTCTCTCTCTCTCAATTTCTCCAAAACTTCCTAAAAACGTTCTCAAAAGTTTCTGAAAACTTTTCAAAACTCTCCTAAACTGTCTCTCCCACTCACTCCCTCCTCTCTCTCTCCCTCCCTCCTTTTTCCTCTCCATCCCACCGTCAATGCACCAAATAACAACAAAACCCCCACCCGGGAACCAACATTCAACGTTTCTCCCTCCACCCGGACACATTAGACCCGCCGTCCCGCTTTGCCAGAGCCGGTGCGCCGCCCTAAAGCGTCCCCCCTCCCGCCGGAAGCGCCTTTGTGGACGGGAGGTTCGTCACTCAATGGTGCGGGAATGCAGTTGTGAGATCAGGTGAGGATAAAAGTGCCGAAATGCAGCGGGAGAGGCAGCAATGCAGCCAGTGATGCATGCATTCCTTTTAATGCAGCAAGGGGAGCATGCACAGGTGCTGGCAGGCCGATCCCTCTCTCTCCCCCCTCTCTCCCTCTCTCTCCCCCTCTCCCCCTCTCTCCCTCTCTCTCCCTCTCTCGCCCCCCTCTCTGCCCCTTCTCTGCCCCTTCTCTGCCCCCTCTGTCCCTCTCTCTCTCCCTCTCCCTCCATCCCTGGTGAGACCACACCTGGGGTATTGTGTGCAGTTTCGTTCTCCCAATTTATAACCATATAACAATTACAGCACGGAAACAGGCCATCTCGGCCCTACAAGTCCGTGCCAAACAATTATTTTCCCCTAGTCCCATCTACCTGCACTCAGACCATAACCCTCCATTTCTTTCCCGTCCATATACCTATCCAATTTATTTTTAAATGATAAAATCGAACCTGCATCCACCACTTCCACTGGAAGCTCATTCCACACCGCTACCACTCTCTGAGTAAAGAAGTTCCCCCTCATGTTACCCCTAAACTTCTGTCCCTTAATTCTCAAGTCATGTCCTCTTGTTTGAATCTTCCCTACTCTCAATGGGAAAAGCTGATCCACATCAACTCTGTCTATCCCTCTCATCATTTTAAAGACCTCTATCAAGTCCCCCCTTAACCTTCTGCGCTTCAGAGAATAAAGACCTAACTTATTTAACCTTTCTCTGTAACTTAGTTGCTGAAACCCAGGCAACATTCTAGTAAATCTTCTCTGTACTCTTCATTTTGTTGACATAATTCCTATAATCGGGCGACCAAAATTGTACACCATACTCCAGATTTGGTCTCACCAATGCCTTGTACAATTTTAACATTACATCCCAGCTTCTATACTCAATGCTCTGATTTATAAAGGCTAGCATACCAAAAGCATTATTTACCACCCTATCTACATGAGATTCCACCTTCAGGGAACTATGCACAGTTATTCCCTGATCCCTCTGTTCAACTGTATTCTTCAATTCCCTACCATTTACCATGTAAGTCCTATTTTGATTTGTCCTGCCAAGATGGAGCACCTCACACTTATCAGCATTAACCTCCATCTGCTATCTTTCAGTCCATTCTTCCAAATGGCCCAAATCTCTCTGTAGATTTTGGAAATCTACTTCATTATCCACAACACCACATATCCACAACATCATCTGCATACTTACTAATCCAATTTACCACACCATCATCCAGATCATTGATGTACATGACAAACAACAGTGGACCCAACACCGATCCCTGAGGCACCCCACAAGTCACCTGCTTCCAACCCGACAAACAACCATCCACCATTACTCTCTGGCGTCTCCCATTCAGCCACTGTTGAATCCATCTTGCTACTCCTGCATTTATACCCAACAATTGAACCTTCTTAACCAACCTTCCATGACGAACCTTGTCAAAGGCCTTACTAAATTCCATACAGACAACATCCGCTGCTTTACCCTCATCAATTTCCCTAGTAACCTCTTCCAAAAATCAAGAAGATTAGTCAAACATGACCTTCCAGGCACAAATCCATGTTGACTGTCCCTAATCAGACCCTATTTATCCAGATGCTTCTATATATTATCTCTAAGTATCTTTTCCATTAATTTGCCCACCACTGAAGTCAAACTAACAGGTCTATAATTGCTAGGTTTACTCTTAGAACCCTTTTTAAACAATGGAACAACATGCGCAGTACGCCAATCCTCGGGCACTATTCCCGTTTCTAATGACATTTGAAATATTTCTGTTATAGCCCCTGCTATTTCTAAGCTAACTTCCCTCAATGTCCTAGGGGATATCCTGTCAGGACATGGAGACTTATCCACTTTTATATTTTTCAAAGGTGTCAGTACTTATTTTTCTTTGAATCTCATAGTATCCATAGCTACTCTACTTGCTTCTAGCCTTTCTCCAATCAAAAATCTCAAACCTAGGCCCAGTTCTGACCCTCTCCATAATTATATTGAAACTAATGGTATTGTGATCACTGGACCCAAAGTGCTCCTCAACGCATATCTCCGCCACCTAACCTGTCTCATTTCCTAACAGGAGGTCCAGCACTGCCCCTTCTCTAGTAGGTACCTCTATGTGTTGTTGCAAAAAACTATCGTGCACACATTTTACAAACTCCAAACCATCCAGCCCATTTACCGAAAGTGTTTCCCAGTCTATGTGTGGAAAGTTGAAATCTCCCACAATCACTACCTTGTGCTTACTACTAATATCTGCTATCTCCTTACATATTTGCTCTTCCAATTCTCGATCCCCATTTGGCGGTGTATAATACACCCCTAATAGTGTTGCTACACCTTTCCCACCTCAGTTCCACCCAAATAGCCTCCCTAGATGAGCCCTCCAATCTATCCTGCCAAAGCACTGCTGTAATACCTTCCCTGACAAGCAATGCAACACCTCCACCTCTTGCCCGTCCAATTCTATCACACCTGAAACAACGAAATCCTGGAATATTTAGTTTCCAATCACAGCCCTCCTGCAACCATGTTTCACTGATCGCCACAACATCATACTTCCAGGTATCTATCCAGACTCTAAGCTCATCCACCTTTCTTACAATGCTCCTAGCATTAAAATATGCACATTTAAGAAACGCACCTCCTCTTATTCTCTGTTTATTTTCTTTTTCTTCTTTCTCCCCTAGATTTTGGGTCCGAGTGCTTCCCTTCTCTGCCTCCTGCCTCACACTCTGTCTACTAGCTTTCTCTATTTGAGTCCCTCCCCCAACCATTCTAGTTTAATGTCTCCCCAGTAGCATTTGTAAATCTCCGCGCCAGGATATTGGTCCCCCTCGAGTTCAAGTGCAACCCGTCCTTTCTGTACAGGTCACACCTTCCTCAAAAGAAGTCCCAATGATCCAGAAACTTGAATCCCTGCCCTCTGCACCAGTCCCTCATCCACGCATTTATCCTCCACCTCACTCCATTCCTACTCTCACTGTCGCGTGGCACAGGCAGTAATCCTGAGATTGTTACTTTTTTGGTCCTTTTCCTTAACTCTCCTCCCAACTCCCTAAATCCTCCCTTCAGGACCTCTTCCCTTTTTTTACCTATGTCATTGGTACCTATATGTACCACGACCTCAGGCTCCTCTCCCTCTGATTTCAGAGTATCTTGGACGCGTTGAGACACATCCGAGATCCTGGCACCAGGGAGACAGACCACCATCCGGGTCTCCCGACAGCGTCCACAGAATCGCATATCCGACCCCCTAACTATAGAGTCCCCAATGATTATTGCCCTCTTTTTCATCCTCCTTCCCCCTACCTTTCCCCCATGGCAGGCTGCCCCCCCCCCCCAACCATACTCAAACAGTACCTGTAGTTATTTTCAAGGTGTACAGACACTGGGGTACTCACTCGTCCTTGCCTCTGCCCCTTGCCCTTCCTAAGCATGACCCACATGTCTGTCTCCCGTAGTTTTGGAGTGACCACCTCCCTATAACTCCTCTCTATGACCTCCTCACTCTCCCTGGCCAGACAGAGGTCATCAAGCTCCAGGTTCCTAATTTGAGGAGAGACATTCTTGATATTGAGGGAGTGCAGCGTAGGTTCACCAGGTTAATTCCCGGGATGGCGGGACAGTCATATGCTGAGAGAATGGAGCGGCTGGGCTTGTACACTCTGTGGAGTTTAGAAGGATGAGAGGCGATCTTATTTAAATATATAAGATTGTTAAGGGTTTGGACACGCTAGAGGCAGGAAACATGTTCCCAATGTTGGGGGAGTCCAGAACCAGGGGCCACAGTTTAAGAATAAGGCGTCAGCCATTTAGAACGGAGATGAGGAGAAACTTTTCCACCCAGAGAGTTGTGAGTGTGGGATTTTTTTACCTCAGAAGGCGGTGGAGGCCGGTTCTCTGGATGTTTTCTTTCAAGAGAGCTAGATAGGGCTCTTAAAGATAGCGGAGTCAGGGGATATGGGGAGAAGGCAGGAACGGGGTACTGATTGGCCATGATCACATTGAATGGCGGTGCTGGCTCGAAGGGCCGAATGGCCTCCTCCTGCACCTGTTGTTTATTGTCCAGGGAAGGTGATTTGTTAGACAAAAATGCTGGAGAATCTCAGCGTGTGAGGCAGCATCTATGGGGTGAAGGATATGGTTCTTGAGTCTGAAGAAGGGTCTCGACCCGAATCATCACCTATTCCTTCGCTCCATAGATGCTGCCTCATCCGCTGAGTTACTCCTGCATTTTGTGTCCACCTTCCATTTTCCAGCATCTGCAGTTCCTTCTTAAACATTTAGACGTTATTGTTGTCTCGTTTATTCCATTCCATTGCGGCTCTTACGAAGAACGAGTCCTTATAAATATCTGTCCTGGCCAATGGCGTTTCTATTTGCAGATCATTTCTCTTTCCTGTCCTATGTGTTGAGTACGTTATATATCTATCTGCAGTTAGGTCCACGGTTGGGAGGAATGGGTCTATGTTCACACAAATCCTCTGTCCCAGAGAGGGACGGAGACACAGAGAGAGAGAGAGACTGAGTGAGAGGGAGGGAGGGAGGGAGGGAGAGAGGGAGAGAGGGAGAGAGGGAGAGAGGGAGAGAGGGAGAGGGGGAGAGAGGGAGAGAGGGAGAGAGGGAGAGAGGGAGAGAGAGTAAAGGAAACCAGCTGCAAAATAGAAGCTGGTGTGACTTCAGTGTGCGGAGAGAGAGACGGACAGAAAGAGAGAGAAAGAGACAGAGAGGGACACAGATACACAGAGAGGGAGAGAGATACAGCGCGGAAACAAGCTCTTCAGCCCAACTTGCCCACACTGGCCAAAATCAACACTAGTCCCAGCCCGACCAACCTGCTCCATCTACACAAGTCCCACCCCGACCAACATGCCCCAACTACACTAGTCCCACCCCGACCAACATGCCCATCTACACTAGTCCCACCCCGACCAACATGCCCCATCTTCACTAGTCCCTCCCCGCCCAACATG
This sequence comes from Leucoraja ocellata, assembly GCA_036785375.1. Classification (NCBI taxonomy): domain Eukaryota; kingdom Metazoa; phylum Chordata; class Chondrichthyes; order Rajiformes; family Rajidae; genus Leucoraja; species Leucoraja ocellata. Next base: position 177,016 of record JAWMAR010000654.1, on the reverse strand, counting down.
CCCCATCTACACAAGGCCCACCCCGACCAACATGTCCCATCTACACTAGTCCCACCCCGACCAACATGCCTCATCTACACTAGTCCCACCCCCACCAACAAGCCCCAACTACACTAGTCCCACCCTGACCAACATGCCCCGTCTACACTTGTCCCACCCCGACCAACATGCCCCATCTACACTAGTCCCACCTCGACCAACATTCCCCATCAACACTAGTCCCACCCCGACCAACATGCCCCGTCTTCACTAGTCCCACCCCGACCAACATGCCCCGTCTTCACTAGTCCCACCCCGACCACATGCCCTATCTACACAAGGCCCACCCCGACCAACATGTCCCATCTACACTAGTCCCACCCCGACCTACATTAGTCCCACCCCGACCAACATTCCCCATCTACACTAGTCCCAACCTGACCAACATGCCCCATCTAAACTAGTCCCACCGACCAACATGCCCCATCTACACTAGTCCCACCCCGACCAACGTGCCGCATCTACATTAGTCCCACCCCGACCAACATGTCCCATCTACACTAGTCCCATCCCAACCAACATGCCCCATCTTCACTAGTCCCACCCCGACCAACAAACCCCATCCACACTAGTCCCACACCGACCAACATGCCCCATCTACAATAGTCCCACCCCGACCAACATGACCCATCTATATTAGACTCACCCCGATCAACATGCCCCATCTACACTAGTCCCACCCCGACCAACATGCTCCATCTACACTTGTCCCACACCGACCAACATGCCCCATCTACACTAGTCTCACCCCGACCACCATGCCCCATCTACACTACGCTAACCCCGACCAACATGCCCCATCTACACAATGCTAACCCCGACCAACATGCCCCATCTACACTAGTCCCATCCCGACCAACATACCCTATCTTCACTAGTCCCACCCCGACCAACAAACCCCATCCACACTTGTACCACCCAGACCAACATGCCCCATCTGCACTAATCCCTCCCCGCCCAACATGCCCCATCTACACGTCCCACCCTGACCAACATGCCCCATCCACACGAGTCCCACCCCGACCAACATGCCCCATCTACACTAATCCCACCCCGACCAACATGTCCCATCTACACTAGTCCTACCCCGACCAACATGCCCCATCTACACTAGTCCCACCCGACCAACAAGCCCCATCGACACTAGTCCCACCCCGACCAACATGCCCCATCTACACTAGTCCCACCCCGACCAACATGCCCCATCTACACTAGTCCCACCCCGACCACATGCCCCATCTACACAAGGCCCACCCCGACCACCATGTCCCATCTACACTAGTCCCACCCCGACCTACATTAGTCCCACCCCGACCAACATTCCCCATCTACACTAGTCCCAACCTGACCAACATGCCCCATCTAAACTAGTCCCACCGACCAACATGCCCCATCTACACTAGTCCCACCCCGACCAACGTGCCGCATCTACATTAGTCCCACCCCGACCAACATGTCCCATCTACACTAGTCCCATCCCAACCAACATGCCCCATCTTCACTAGTCCCACCCCGACCAACAAACCCCATCCACACTAGTCCCACACCGACCAACATGCCCCATCTACAATAGTCCCACCCCGACCAACATGACCCATCTATATTAGACTCACCCCGATCAACATGCCCCATCTACACTAGTCCCACCCCGACCAACATGCTCCATCTACACTTGTCCCACACCGACCAACATGCCCCATCTACACTAGTCTCACCCCGACCACCATGCCCCATCTACACTACGCTAACCCCGACCAACATGCCCCATCTACACAATGCTAACCCCGACCAACATGCCCCATCTACACTAGTCCCATCCCGACCAACATACCCTATCTTCACTAGTCCCACCCCGACCAACAAACCCCATCCACACTTGTACCACCCAGACCAACATGCCCCATCTGCACTAATCCCTCCCCGCCCAACATGCCCCATCTACACGTCCCACCCTGACCAACATGCCCCATCCACACGAGTCCCACCCCGACCAACATGCCCCATCTACACTATTCCCACCCCAACCAACATGCCCCATCTACACTAGTCCTACCCCGACCAACATGCCCCATCTACACTAGTCCCACCCGACCAACAAGCCCCATCGACACTAGTCCCACCCCGACCAACATGCCCCATCTACACTAGTCCCACCCCGACCAACATGCCCCATCTACACTAGTCCCACCCCGACCACATGCCCCATCTACACAAGGCCCACCCCGACCACCATGTCCCATCTACACTAGTCCCACCCCGACCTACATTAGTCCCACCCCGACCAACATTCCCCATCTACACTAGTCCCAACCTGACCAACATGCCCCATCTAAACTAGTCCCACCGACCAACATGCCCCATCTACACTAGACCCACCCCGACCAACGTGCCGCATCTACATTAGTCCCACCCCGACCAACATGTCCCATCTACACTAGTCCCATCCCAACCAACATGCCCCATCTTCACTAGTCCCACCCCGACCAACAAACCCCATCCACACTAGTCCCACCCCGACCAACATGCCCCATCTACACTAATCTCACCCCGACCAACATGCCCCATCTACACAAGTTCCACCCCGACCAACATGCCCCATCTACAATAGTACCACCTCGACTAACATGCCCCATCTACATTAGACTCACCCCGATCAACATGCCCCATCTACACTAGTCCCACCCCGACCAACATGTCCCATCTACACTAGCCCCACCCCGACCAACATGCCCCAATATACACAAGCTCCACCCCGACTAACATGCCCCATCTACACTAGTCCCGCCCGACCAACATGCCCCATCTACACTAGTCTCACCCCGAACAACATGCCCCATCTACACTAGTCCCACCCCGACCACATGCCCCATCTACACAAGGCCCACCCCGACCAACATGACCCATCTATATTAGACTCACCCCGACCAACATGCCCCATCTACACTAGTCCCACCCAGACCAACGTGCCCCATCTACACTAGTCCCACCCCGACCAACATGCCACATCTACACTAGTCCCGCCCGACCAACATGCCCCATCTACACTAATCCCACCCCGACCAACATGCCCCATCTACACTAGTCCCACCCCGACCAACATGCCCCAACTACACGTCCCACCCCGACCAACATGCCCCATCTACACTAGTCCCACCCCGACCAACATACCCCATCTACACTAGTCCCGCCCGACCAACATGCCCCATCTACAATAATCCCACCCCGACCAACATGCCCCAATATACACAAGCCCCACCCCGACCAACATGCCCCATCTACACTAGACCCAACCCGACCAACATGCCCCATCTTCACTAGTCCCTCCCCGCCCAACATGCACCATCTACACTAGTCCCATGCCGACCAACATGCCCCATCTACACTAGTCCCACCCGACCATCATGCCCCATCTACACTAGTCCCACCCCGACCAACATGCCCCATCTACACTAGTCCCACCCCGACCACATGCCCCATCTACACAAGGCCCACCCCGACCAACATGTCCCATCTACACTAGTGCCACCCCGACCAACATGCCCCAATATGCACAAGCCCCACTCCGACTAACATGCCCCATCTACACTAGTCCTACCCCGACCAAAAGGACCCAACTACACTAGACCCACCCCAACCAACATGCCCAATCTACACTAGTCCCACCCCGACCAACATTCCCCATCTACACTAGTCCCACCTCGACCAACATTCCCCATCTACACTAGTCCCACCCGACCAATATGCCCCATCTACACTAGTACCACCCAGACCAACATGCCCCATCTGCACTAGTCCCTCTCCGCCCAACATGCCCCATCTACACGTCCCACCTTGACCAACATGCGCCATCTACACTAGTCCCACCCTGACCAGCATGCCCCATCTACACTAGTCCCGCCTGACCAACATGCCCCGTCTACACTAGTTCCACCCCGACCAACATGCCCCATCTACACTAGTCCCACCCCGACCAACATGTCCCATCTACATTAGTCCCACCTCGACCAAAATGTCCCATCTACACTAGTCCCTCCCCGCCCAACATGCCCCTTCTACACTAGGAGGCCCACCCCGACCTACTTGCCCCATCTACACTAGTCCCGCCCCGACCAACATGCCCCACCTACACTAGTCTCACCCCGCCCAACAAGCCCCATCTACACTAATCCCACCCCGACCAACATGCCTCATCTATACTAGTCCCACCTCGACCAACATGTCCCATCTACACTAGTCCCACCCCGACCAACATGCCCCATCTACACTAGTCCCACCGCGACCAACATGCTCCATCTTCACTAGTCCCTCCCCGCCCAACATGCCCCATCTCCACTAATCCCACCCCGACCAACATGCCCCATCTACACTAGTCCCACCCCCACCAACAAGCCCCAACTACACTAGTCCCACCCTGACCAACATGCCCCGTCTACACTTGTCCCACCCCGACCAACCTGCCCCATCTACACAAGTCTCACCCCGACCACTATGCCCCATCTACACTAGTCTAACCCCGACCAACATGCCCCATCTACACAATGCTAACCCCGACCAACATGCCCCATCTACACTAGTCCCATCCCGAACAACATGCCCCATCTGCACTAGTCCCTCCCCGCCCAACATGCCCCATCTACACGTCCCACCCTGACCAACATGCCCCATCTACACTAGTCCCACCCTGACCAACATGTCACATCTACACTAGCCCCACCCGACCAACATGCCCCGTCTACACTAGTCCCACCCCGACCAACATGTCCCATCTACATTAGTCCCACCTCGACCAAAATGTCCCATCTACACTAGTCCCTCCCCGCCCAACATGCCCCTTCTACACTAGGAGGCCCACCCCGACCTACTTGCCCCATCTACACTAGTCCCACCCCGACCAACATGCCTCATCTACACTAGTCCCACCCCGACCAACATTCCCCATCTACACTTGTCCCACCCTGACCAACATGCCCCATCTACACTAGTCCCACCCGACCAACATGCCCCATCGACACTAGTCCCACCCCGACCAACATGCCCCATCTACACTAGTCCCACCCCGACCAACATGCCCCATCTACACTAGTCCCACCCCGACCACATGCCCCATCTACACTAGTCCCACCCCGACCAACATGTCCCATCTACACTAATACCACCCCGACCAACATGCCCCAATATACACAAGCTCCACCCTGACTAACATGCCCCATCTACACTAGTCCCACCCCGACCAACATGCTCCATCTACACTAGTCCCACCCCGACCAACATGTCCCATCTACACGTCCCACCCCGACCACATGCCCCATCTACACAAGGCCCACCCCGACCAACATGTCCCATCTACACTAGTCCCACCCCGACCAACATGTCCCATCTACACTAGTCCCACCGACCAACATGCCCCATCTACACAAGGCCCACCCCGACCAACATGCCCCATCTACACTAGTCCCATCCCGACCAACATGCCCTATCTTCACTAGTCCCACCCCGACCAACAAACCCCATCCACACTAGTACCACCCAGACCAACATGCCCCATCTACACGTCCCACCCCGACCAACATGCCCCATCTACACTAGTCGCACCCGACCAACATGCCCTGTCTACACTAATCCCACCCCGACCAACATGCCTCGTCTACACTATTCCCACCCCGAGCAACATGCCCCATCTACACTAGTCCCACCGCGATCAACATGCCCCATCTTCACTAGTCCCTCCCTGCCCAACATGCCCCATCTCCACTAATCCCACCCCGACCAACATGCCCCATCTACACTAGTCCCACCCCCACCAACAAGCCCCAACTACACTAGTCCCACCCTGACCAACATGCCCCGTCTACACTTGTCCCACCCCGACCAACATGCCCCATCTACACAAGTCTCACCCCGACCACCATGCCCCATCTACACTAGTCTAACCCCGACCAACATGCCCCATCTACACAATGCTAACCCCGACCAACATGCCCCATCTACACTAGTCCCATCCCGACCATCATGCCCCATCTTCACTAGTCCAACCCGAACAACAAACCCCATCCACACTTGTACCACCCAGACCAACATGCCCCATCTGCACTAGTCCCTCCCCGCCCAACATGCCCCATCTACACGTCCTACCCTGACCAACATGACCCATCTACACTAGTCCCACCCTGACCAACATGCCCCATCTACACTAGTCCCACCCCGACCAACATGCCCCGTCTACACTAGCCCCACCCCGACCAACATGCCCCATCTACACTAGTCCCACCCCGACCAACATGCCCCATCTACACTAGTCCCACCCTGACCAACATGCCCCATCTACACTAGTCCCACCCGACCAACATGCCCCGTCTACACTAGTCCCACCCCGACCAACATGCCCCATCTACACCAGTCCCACCCCGACCAACATGTCCCATCTACATTAGTCCCACCTCGACCAAAATGTCCCTTCTACACTAGTCCCTCCCCGCGCAACATGCCCCTTCTACACTAGGATGTCCACCCCGACCTACTTGCCCCATCTACACTAGTACCACCCCGACCAACATGCCTCATCTACACTAGTCCCACCCCGACTAACATTCCCCATCTACACTTGTCCCACCCTGACCAACATGCCCCATCTACACTAGTCCCACCCCGACCAACATGCCCCATCTACACTAGTCCCAACCCGACCAACATGCCCCATCTACACTAGTCCCACCCCGACCACATGCCCCATCTACACAAGGCCCAACCCGACCAACATTCTCCATCTACACTTGTCCCAACCTGACCAACATGCCCCATCTAAACTAGTCCCACCGACCAACATACCCCATCTACACTAGTCCCACCCCGACCAACGTGCTGCATCTACATTAGTCCCACCCCGACCAACATGTCCCATCTACACTAGTCCCATCACAACCAACATGCCCCATCTTCACTAGTCCCACACCGACCAACAAACCCCATCCACACTAATCCCACCCCGACCAACATGCCCTATCTACACTAATCCCACCCCGACCAACATGCCCCATCTACACTAGTCCCACCCCGACCAACATTCCCCATCTACACTAGTCCCACCCCGACCAACATGACCCATCTATATTAGACTCACCCCAACCAACATGCCCCATCTACACTAGTCCCACCCCGACCAACATGTCCCATCTACACTAGTACCACCCTGACCAACATGCCCCAATATACACAAGCTCCACCCTGACTAACATGCCCCATCTACAATAGTCCCACCCCGACCAACATGCTCCATCTACACTAGTCCCACCCCGACCAACATGTCCCATCTACACTAGTCCCACCCCGACCAACATGCCCCAATATACACAAGGTCCACCCCGACTAACATGCCCCATCTACACTAGTCCCCCCCGACCAACCTGCCCCATCTACACTAGTCTCACCCCGACCAACATGCCCCATCTACACTAGTCCCACCCCAACATGCCCCATCTACACTAGTGCCACCCTGACCAACATGCCCCATCTACACTAGTCCCACCCCGACCAACATGCCCCATCTACACTAGTCCCACCCCGACCAATATGCCCCATCTACACTAGTCCCATCCCGACCAACATGCCCCAACTACACGTCCCACCCCGACCAACATGCCCCATCTACACTAGTCCCGCCCGATCAACATGCCCCATCTACAATAATCCCACCCCGACCAACATGCCCCAATATACACAAGCCCCACCCCGACTAACATGCCCCATCTACACTAGTCCCACCCAGACCAACATGCCCCATCTTCACTAGTCCCACCCGACCATCATGCCCCATCTACACTATTCCCACCCCGACCAACATGCCCCATGTACACTAGTCCCACCCCGACCACATGCCCCATGTACACTAGTCCAACCCCGACCAACATGCCCCATCTACACTAGTCCCACCGCGACCATGCCCCATCTACACTAGTCCCACCCCGACCAACATGCCCCATCTCCATTAGTCCCTCCACCCCAACATGCCCCATCTACACTAGTCCCACCCCAACCAACATGCCCCATCTACACTAGTCTCACCCCGCCCAACAAGCCCCATCTACACTAATCCCACCCCGACCAATATGCCTCATCTACACTAGTCCCACCCCGACCAACATGTCCCATCAACACTAGTCCCACCCCGACCAACATGCCCCATCTACACTAGTCCCACCCCGTCCAACATGCCCCATCTACACTAATCGTACCCCGCCCAACAAGCCCCATCTACATTAGTCCCACCCCGACCAACATGCCCCATCTACACTACTCCCACCCCGAACAACACGCCCCATCTCCACCAGTCCCAGCCCAACCAACATGCCCCATCTACACTAGGCTAACCCCGACCAACATGCCCCATCAACACTAGTCCCACCCCGACCATCATGCCACATCTAAACTAGTCCCACCCGACCAACATGCCCCATCTACACAAGGCCCACCCCGACCAACATGTCCCATCTACACTAGTCGCACCCCGACCAACATGCCCCATCTGCACTAGTCTCACCCCGACCAACATGCCCCATCTACACTAGTCCCACCCCGACCACATGCCCCATCTACACAAGGCCCACCCCGACCAACAAGTCCCAGCTACACTAGTCCCACCCCGACCAACATGCCCCATCTACATTAGTCCCACCCCGACCAACATTCCCCATCTACACTAGTCCCAACCTGACCAACATGCCCCATCTACACTAGTCCCACCGACCAACATGCCCCATCTACACAAGGCCCACCCCGACCAACATGTCCCATCTACACTAGTCGCACCCCGACCAACATGCCCCATCTACACTAGTCCCACCCCAAGAAAACATGACCCATCTATATTAGACTCACCCCGACCAATATGCCCCATCTACACTAGTCCCACCCCGACCAACATGCCCCAACTACACGTCCCACCCCGACCAACATGCCCCATCTACACTAGTCCCGCCCGATCAACATGCCCCATCTACAATAATCCCACCCCTACCAACATGCCCCAATATACATAAGCCCCACCCCGACTAACATGCCCCATCTGCACTAGTCCCACCCCGACCACATGCCCCATCTACACTAGTCCAACCCCGACCAACATGCCCCATCTACACTAGTCCCACCGCGACCATGCTCCATCTACACTAGTCCCACCCCGACCAACATGCCCCATCTTCACTAGTCCCTCCCCCCAACATGCCCCATCTACACTAGTCCCACCCCAACCAACATGCCCCATCTACACTAGTCTCACCCCGCCCAACAAGCCCCATCTACACTAATCCCACCCCGACCAACATGCCTCATCTACACTAGTCCCACCCCGACCAACATGTCCCATCTACACTAGTCGCACCCCGACCAACATGCCCCATCTACACTAGTCCCACCCCGCCCAACATGCCCCATCTACACTATTCTTACCCCGCCGAACAAGCCCCATCTACATTAGTCCCACCCCGACCAACATGCTCCATCTACACAACTTCCCACCTGACCAACATGCCCCATCTACACTACTCCCACCCCGAACAACACACCCCATCTCCACCAGTCCCACCCCAACCAACATGTCCCATCTACACTAGTCTAACCCCGACCAACATGCCCCACCAACACTAGTCCCACCCCGCCCAACATGCCCCATCTACACTAGTCCCACCCCGACCAACATGCCCCATCTACACTATTCTTACCCCGCCCAACAAGCCCCATCTACATTAGTCCCACCCCGACCAACATGCTCCATCTACACAAGGCCCACCCGACGAACACTTCCCATCTACACTAGTCTCACCCCGACCAACATGTCCCATCTACACTAGTCCCACCCCGACCACATGCCCCATCTACACTAGTCCCACCCTGACCAACATGACCCATCTACACAAGGCCCACCCCGACCAACATGTCCCAGCTACACTAGTCCCACCCCGACCAACATGTCCCATCTACATTAGTCCCACCCCGACCAACATTCCCCATCTACACTAGTCCCAACCTGACCAACATGCCCCATCTACACTAGTCCCACCGACCAACATGCCCCATCTACACAAGGCCCACCCCGACCAACATGCCCCATCTACACTAGTCGCACCCCGACCAACATGCCCCATCTACACTAGTCCCACCCCAAGAAAACATGACCCATCTATATTAGACTCACCCCGACCAATATGCCCCATCTACACGTCCCACCCCGACCAACATGTCCCATCTACACTAGTCCCACCCCGACCACATGCCCCATCTACACTAGTCCCACCCTGACCAACATGCCCCATCTACACAAGGCCCACCCCGACCAACATGTCCCAGCTACACTAGTCCCACCCCGACCAACATGTCCCAGCTACACTAGTCCCACCCCGACCAACATGTCCCATCTACATTAGTCCCACCCCGACCAACATTCCCCATCTACACTAGTCCCAACCTGACCAACATGCCCCATCTACACAAGGCCCACCCCGACCAACATGCCCCATCTACACTAGTCGCACCCCGACCAACATGCCCCATCTACACTAGTCCCACCCCAAGAAAACATGACCCATCTATATTAGACTCACCCCGCCCAATATGCCCCATCTACACTAGTCCCACCCCGACCAACATGCCCCATCTACACAAGGCCCACCCCGACCAACATGCCCCATCTACACTAGTCGCACCCCGACCAACATGCCCCATCTACACTAGTCCCACCCCAAGAAAACATGACCCATCTATATTAGACTCACCCCGACCAACATGCCCCAACTACACGTCCCACCCCGACCAACATGCCCCATCTACACTAGTCCCGCCCGATCAACATGCCCCATCTACAATAATCCCACCCCGACCAACATGCCCCAATATACACAAGCCCCACCCCGACTAACATGCTCCATCTACACAACTTCCCACCCGACCAACATGCCCCATCTACACTACTCCCACCCCGAACAACACACCCATCTCCACCAGTCCCACCCCAACCAACATGTCCCATCCACACTAGTCTAACCCCGACCAACATGCCCCATCAACACTAGTCCCACCCCGCCCAACATGCCCCATCTACACTAGTCCCACCCCGACCAACATGCCCCATCTACACTATTCTTACCCCGCCCAACAAGCCCCATCTACATTAGTCCCACCCCGACCAACATGCTCCATCTACACAAGGCCCACCCCGACGAACACTCCCCATCTACACTAGTCTCACCCCGACCAACATGTCCCATCTACACTAGTCCCACCCCGACCACATGCCCCATCTACACTAGTCCCACCCTGACCAACATGCCCCATCTACACAAGGCCCACCCCGACCAACATGTCCCAGCTACACTAGTCCCACCCCGACCAACATGTCCCATCTACATTAGTCCCACCCCGACCAACATTCCCCATCTACACTAGTCCCAACCTGACCAACATGCCCCATCTACACTAGTCCCACCGACCAACATGCCCCATCTACACAAGGCCCACCCCGACCAACATGCCCCATCTACACTAGTCGCACCCCGACCAACATGCCCCATCTACACTAGACCCCAAGAAAACATGACCCATCTATATTAGACTCACCCCGACCAATATGCCCCATCTACACTAGTCCCACCCCGACCAACATGCCCCATCTACACAAGGCCCACCCCGACCAACATGCCCCATCTACACTAGTCGCACACCCGACCAACATGCCCCATCTACACTAGTCCCACCCCAAGAAAACATGACCCATCTATATTACTCACCCCGACCAACATGCCCCAACTACACGTCCCACCCCGACCAACATGCCCCATCTACACTAGTCCCGCCCGATCAACATGCCCCATCTACAATAATCCCACCTCGACCAACATGCCCCAATATACACAAGCCCCACCCCGACTAACATGCTCCATCTACACAACTTCCCACCCGACCAACATGCCCCATCTACACTACTCCCACCCCGAACAACACACCCCATCTCCCCAGTCCCACCCCAACCAACATGTCCCATCTACACTAGTCTAACCCCGACCAACATGCCCCATCAACACTAGTCCCCACCCCGCCCAACATGCCCCATCTACACTATCTTATCCCGCCCAACAAGCCCCATCTACATTAGTCCCACCCCGACCAACATGCCCCATCTACACTAGTCTCACCCCGACCAACATGCCCCATCTACACTAGTCACACCCCAACCAACATGCCCCATCTACACTAGGCTAACCCCGACCAACACGCCCCATCAACACTAGTCCTACCCCGACCATCATGCCACATCTAAACTAGTCCCACCGACCAACATGCCCCATCTACACAAGGCCCACCCCGACCAACATGTCCCATCTACACTAGTCCCACCCCGACCAACATGTCCCATCTACATTAGTCCCACCCCGACCAACATTCCCCATCTACACTAGTCCCAACCTGACCAACATGCCCCATCTACACTAGTCCCACCGACCAACATGCCCCATCTACACAAGGCCCACCCCGACCAACATGCCCCATCTACACTAGTCGCACCCCGACCAACATGCCCCATCTACACTAGTCCCACCCCAAGAAACATGACCCATCTATATTAGACTCACCCCGACCAATATGCCCCATCTACACTAGTCCCACCCCGACCAACATGCCCATCTACACAAGGCCCACCCTGACCAACATGCCCCATCTACACTAGTCGCACCCCGACCAACATGCCCATCTACACTAGTCCCACCCCCAAGAAAACATGACCCATCTATATTAGACTCACCCCGACCAACATGCCCCAACTACACGTCCCACCCCGACCAACATGCCCCATCTACACTAGTCCCGCCCGATCAACATGCCCCATCTACACTAGTCCCACCCCAAGAAAACATGACCCATCTATATTAGACTCACCCCGACCAATATGCCCCATCTACACTAGTCCCACCCCGACCAACATGCCCCATCTACACAAGGCCCACCCCGACCAACATGCCCCATCTACACTAGTCGCACCCCGACCAACATGCCCCATCTACACTAGTCCCACCCCAAGAAAACATGACCCATCTATATTACTCACCCCGACCAACATGCCCCAACTACACGTCCCACCCCGACCAACATGCCCCATCTACACTAGTCCCGCCCGATCAACATGCCCCATCTACAATAATCCCACCCCGACCAACATGCCCCAATATACACAAGCCCCACCCCGACTAACATGCTCCATCTACACAACTTCCCACCCGACCAACATGCCCCATCTACACTACTCCCACCCCGAACAACACACCCCATCTCCACCAGTCCCACCCCAACCAACATGTCCCATCTACACTAGTCTAACCCCGACCAACATGCCCCATCAACACTAGTCCCACCCCGCCCAACATGCCCCATCTACACTATTCTTACCCTGCCCAACAAGCCCCATCTACATTAGTCCCACCCCGACCAACATGCCCCATCTACACTAGTCTCACCCCGACCAACATGCCCCATCTACACTAGTCCCACCCCAACCAACATGCCCCATCTACACTAGGCTAACCCCGACCAACACGCCCCATCAACACTAGTCCTACCCCGACCATCATGCCACATCTAAACTAGTCCCACCGACCAACACTCCCCATCTACACTAGTCTCACCCCAACCAACATGCTTCATCTACACTAGTCCCACCCCGACCAACACCCCATCTACACTGGTCTCACCCCGAGCAACATGCCCATCTACACCAGTCCTCCCCGACCAACATGCCCCAACCACACTAGTCCCAACCGACCAAAATTCCCCATCAACACTTGTCCTACCCCGACCATCATGCCACATCTAAACTAGTCTCACCCGACCTACATGGCCCATCTACACTAGTCCCACCCCGACCAACATGCCCCATCTACATTAGTCCCACCTCAACCAAAATGTCCCATCTACACTAGTCCCTCCCCGCCCAACATGCCCCATCTACTCTAATCCCACCCTGGCCAACATTCCTCATCTACACTAGACCCACCCCGGCCAAAACCCCAACTACATTAGACCCACACCGACCAACATGCCCCATCTACACTAGTCCCACCCCGACCAACATGTCGCATCTACATTAGTCCCATCCCGACCAACATGCCGCATCTACACTAGTCCCACCCGACCAACATGTCCCATCTACACTAGTCCCACCCCCCGACCAACGACCAACATGTCCCATCTACACTAGTCCCACCCCAACCAACATGCCCCATCTACACTATTCTCACCTCGACCAACATGCCCCATCTACACTAGTCCCACCCTGACCATCATGCCACATCTAAACTAGTCCCATCCGCCCAACACTCCCCATCTACACTAGTCTCACCCCGACCAACATGCCCATCTACACCAGTCCTGCCCCAACCAACATGCCCCAACTACACTAGTCCCACCCGACCAACATGCCCCATTAACACTTGTCCCAACCAGACCATCATGCCACATCTAAACTAGCCTCACCCGACCAACATGCCCCTTCTACACTAGTTTCACCCCGCCCAACATGCCTCATCTACATTAGACCCACCCCGGCCAAAATCCCAACTACATTAGACCCACCCCGACCAACATGCCCCATCTACACTAGTCCCACCCCGACCACATGCCCCATCTACACTAGTCCTATCCCGACCAACATGCCCCATCAACACTAGTCCCATCCTGACCATCATGCCACATCTAAACTATTCCCACCCGACCAACATGCCCCATCTACACTAGTCCCACCCCGACCAACATGTCCCATCTACACTAGTCCCACCCCGCCCAACATGCCCCATCTACACTAGTCCCACCCCGACCAACATGCCCCATCTACATTAGTCCCACCCCAACCAACACCCCATCTACACTAGTCTCACCCTGAACACCATGCCCATCTACACCAGTCCCACCCCAACCATCATGCCGCATCTACACTAGTCCGACCCCGACCAACATGCCCCATCTACACTAGTCCCACTCCGAGCAACACGCCCCATCTACACTAGTCCCTCCCCGCCCAACATGCCCCATCTACACTAGTCTCACCCCGAACAAGATGCCCCATCTCCACTAGTGCCACCCTGACCAACATGCCCGATCTACACTATTCACACCCGGCCCAACATGCCCCATCTACACTAATCCCACCCCGACCAACATGCCCCATCTACACTATTCTCACCCGGCCCAACAAGCCCCATCTACATTAGTCCCACCCCGACCAACATGCCCTATCTACACTACTCCCACCCCGAACAACATGCCCCATCTACACAAGTGCCAACCCGACCAACACGCCCCATCTCCACCAGTCCCACCCCAACCAACATGCCCCATCTACACTAGTCTCAGCCCGACCAACATGCCCCATCTACACTAGTCCCACCCCGACCAACACCCCATCTACACTAGTCCCTCCCCGACCAAAATGCCCCATCCACACTACACCCACCCCGACCAACATGCCCCATCCACACTACACCCACCCCGACCAACATGACCCATCTACACTAGTCCTACCCCGACCAACATGCCCCATCTACACTAGTCGCACCCCGACCAACATGCCCCATCTACACTACTTCCCACCCGACTAACATGCCCCATCTACACTAGTCCCATCTCAACCAACATGACCCATCTACACTAGACACACCCCGACCAGCATGCCCCATATACACCTGGCCCACCCCGACCAACATGCCCCATCTTCACTAGTCCCACCCCGACCAACATGCCCCATCTTCACTAGTCCCACCCCGACCAACATGCCCCATCTACATTAGTTCCACTCCGAGCAACACGCCCCATCTACACTAGTCCCTCCCCGACCAACATGACCCATCAACACTAGTCCCTCCCGACCAGCACTCCCCATCTACACTAGTCCCACCCAGACCAACATGCCTCATCTACACTAGTCCCACCCCGACCAACATGCCCCATCTACATTAGTCCCACTCCAACCAACATGCCCATCTACACTAGCCCCACCCGACCAACATGCCCCATCTACATTAGTCCCACTCCAACCAACATGCCCATCTACACTAGTCCCACCCCAACCAACATGCCCCATCTACACTAGTCCCACCCCGACCAACGTGCCCCAACATACACTTTAGTCCCACTCCGACCAACATGTCCCATCAACACTAGTCCCACCGCGACCAACATGCCCCATCTACATTAGTCCCACCCCGACCAACATGCCCCATGTACACTAGTCCCACCCCGACCAACATGCCCCATCAACACTTGTCCAACCCCGACCATCATGCCACATCTAAACTAGTCTCACCCGACTAACATTCCCCATCTACACTAGACCCACCCCGACCAACATGCCCCATCTACACTACTCCCACACCGACCAACATGACCCATCTACAGTAGTCCCACCCCGACCAACATACCCCATCTACACTAGTCCTACCCTGACCAACAAGCCCCATCTACACTAGACCCACCCAGACCAACATGCCCAATCTACACTAATCCCACCCGTCCAACATGCCTCATCTACACTAGTCCCACCCCGACCAACATGCCCCATCTACACTAGTCCCACCCTGACCAACATGCCCCATCTACACTAGTGCCACCCGACCAACATGACCCATCTACACTAGACCCACCCCGACCAACATGCCCATCTACACTAGTCCTACCCCGACCAACATACCCCATCCACACTACTCCCACCCCGACCAACATGCCCATCTACACTAGTCCCACCCCGACCAACATGCCCCATCTACACTAGTCCCACCCCGACCAACATGCCCTATCTACACTACTCCCACCCCGAACAACATGCCCCATCTACACAAGTGCCAACCCGACCAACACGCCCCATCTCCACCAGTCCCACCCCAACCAACATGCCCCATCTACACTAGTCTCAGCCCGACCAACATGCCCCATCTACACTAGTCCCACCCCGACCAACACCCCATCTACACTAGTCCCTCCCCGACCAAAATGCCCCATCCACACTACACCCACCCCGACCAACATGCCCCATCCACACTACACCCACCCCGACCAACATGACCCATCTACACTAGTCCTACCCCGACCAACATGCCCCATCTACACTAGTCGCACCCCGACCAACATGCCCCATCTACACTACTTCCCACCCGACTAACATGCCCCATCTACACTAGTCCCATCTCAACCAACATGACCCATCTACACTAGACACACCCCGACCAGCATGCCCCATATACACCTGGCCCACCCCGACCAACATGCCCCATCTTCACTAGTCCCACCCCGACCAACATGCCCCATCTTCACTAGTCCCACCCCGACCAACATGCCCCATCTACATTAGTTCCACTCCGAGCAACACGCCCCATCTACACTAGTCCCTCCCCGACCAACATGACCCATCAACACTAGTCCCTCCCGACCAGCACTCCCCATCTACACTAGTCCCACCCAGACCAACATGCCTCATCTACACTAGTCCCACCCCGACCAACACCCCATCTACACTAGTCTCACCACGACCAACATGCCCATCTACACCAGTCCCGCCCCAACCAACATGCCCCATCTACACTAGCCCCACCCGACCAACATGCCCCATCTACATTAGTCCCACTCCAACCAACATGCCCATCTACACTAGTCCCACCCCAACCAACATGCCCCATCTACACTAGTCCCACCCCGACCAACGTGCCCCAACATACACTTTAGTCCCACTCCGACCAACATGTCCCATCAACACTAGTCCCACCGCGACCAACATGCCCCATCTACATTAGTCCCACCCCGACCAACATGCCCCATGTACACTAGTCCCACCCCGACCAACATGCCCCATCAACACTTGTCCAACCCCGACCATCATGCCACATCTAAACTAGTCTCACCCGACTAACATTCCCCATCTACACTAGACCCACCCGACCAACATGCCCCATCTACACTACTCCCACACCGACCAACATGACCCATCTACAGTAGTCCCACCCCGACCAACATACCCCATCTACACTAGTCCTACCCTGACCAACAAGCCCCATCTACACTAGTCCCTCCCAGACCAACATGCCCATCTACACTAGTCCTACCCCGACCAACATGCCCCATCCACACTACTCCCACCCCGACCAACATGCCCATCTACACTAGTCCCACCCCGAACAACATGCCCCATCTACACTAGTCCCACCCCGACCAACATGCCCCATCTACACTAGTCGCACCACGACCAACATGCCCCATCTACACTACTTCCCACCCGACCAACATGCCCCATCTACACTAGTCCCACCCCGAACAACATGCCCCATCTACACTAGTGCCACACCGACCAACACGACCCATCTACACTAGTCCCACCCCGACCAACATGCCCCATCCACACTCGTCCCACCCGACCAACATGCCCCATCTACACTAGTCCCACCCCGACCAACATGCCCCATCTACACTAGTCCCACCCCGACCAACATGCCCCATCTACACGTCCCACCCCGACCAACATGCCTCATCTACACTAGTCCCACTCAAACCAACATGCCCCATCTACACTAGTACCACCCCGACCAACATGCCCCATCTACACGTCCCTCCACGACCATGCCACATCTACACTACGTACCACCTGACCAATATGCCCCATTTACACTACTACCACCCCGAACAACAAGCCCCATGTACACTAGTCCCACCCCAAACAACATGCCCCATCTACACTAGTGCCACCCCAACCAACACGACCCATCTACACTAGTCCCTCCCCGACCAACATGCCCCATCTACACTAGTCACACCCCGACCAACATGCCCCATCTACACTAGTCTCACCCCGACCAACATGTCCCATCTACACTAGGCTAACCCCGACCAACATGCCCCATCTACACTAGTCACACCCCGACCAACATGCCCCATCTACACTAGTCCCACCCCGATCAACATGACCCACCTACACTAGTCCCACCCCGACCAACATGCCCCATCTACACTAGTCCCACCACGCCCAACATGCCCCCTCTACACTTGTCTCACCCCGACCAACATGCCCCCTCTACACTTGTCCCACCACGACCAACATGCCCCAACTGCACTAGTCCCACCCCGACCAACATGACCCATCTACACTAGTCCCACCCTGACCAACATGCCCCGTCTACACAAGAACCACCTGCCAGCATTTGGCCCTTATCCCTCCAAACGTGTCCTATCCATGCACCTGTCCCAATGTTGCGATAGTCCCAGCCTCAACTACGTTCTTCCGGCAGCTCGTTCCACACAACCACTGTGTGGAAAAGTTGCCCCTCAGATTCCTGTTCAATTTTTCCCACCCCGGCCTCACTCACCTTAAACACATTTCCTCGGGTCCTTGATTCCCCTACTCAGGGCAAGAGACTCTGTGCGTCTACCCGATCTATTCCTCTGGTGAGATAGATCTTATATTGTACACCTCTATAAGATCACCCCGCATCCTCCTGTGCTCCAAGGAATAGAGTCCCAGTCTTCCCCAACCTCTCCCTGTAGCACAGACCCCTCAAGTGCCGGCAACATCCTCGTAAATCTTCTCCGCACCCTTTCCAAGCTCAACGACATCTTTCCTGTAACACGGTGCCCAGAACTGAATGCAAATACTCTAAATGCAGCCTCACCAACGTCTTGTACAACAGCAACGTGACCTCCCAACTTCTAGACTCAATACAAAGAGACAGAGTGAGAGACCAACACGGAGAGAGATACAGAGAATGAGACAGACGGAGAGACACAGACAGAGAGAGAGACATAGTGGGAAACAGACATAATGAGAGAGACGGAGAGAGACAGAGAGAGGGACAGAGAGAGAGAGAGAGACAGAGAGAGAGACGAGAGAGAGAGAGAGAGAGAGAGAGAGAGAGAGAGACAGAGAGAGAGACAGAGAGAGAGACAGAGAGAGAGAGAGAGACAGAGAGAGAGAGAGACAGAGAGAGAGAGACAGAGACAGAGAGAGACAGAGAGAGAGAGAGAGAGAGAGAGAGAGTGAGTGAGGGAGAGAGACAGACAGAGAGAGACAGAGGGAGAAAGACAGCAAGAGACCGAGGGACAGAGGGGGAGAGAGAGAGGGAGACCAAGAGAGGGACAGAGACAGAAAGAGAGAGACAGAGTGAGAGAGAGAGAGGTGCAGAGAGAGGGAGAGAGAGAGAGAGAGAGAGAGAGCGAGCGATAGAGTGAGAGAGAGACAGAGAGAGGAGAGACAGAGAGGAGAGTGAGAGAGACAGATAGAGAGAGACAGAGAGAGACTGACGGAGAGACAGAGAGAGAGAGAGGGAGAAAGCAAGATAGTTACAGAGAGGAAGACAACAGAGGGACAGGGAGAGAGGGAGAGACAGAGACAGAGAGAAAGAGAGAGAGAAACATACAGAGAGAGATACAGAGAGAGACAGAGAGAGAGTGCTGGCGTAACTCGGCATGTCAGGCAGCATCTGCGGAGAAGATAAACACAAAGTGCTGGAGTAACTCAGAGGGACAGGTAGCATCTGTGGGGAGAATGAATGGGTGACATTTTGGGTCGAGACCCACCATTGGTTTAGTTTAGTTTAGAGATGAAGCGCGGAAACAGGTATTTTGGCCCACGGAGTCCGCGCCGACCAGCGATCACCCCGTGCACTAGAACTATCCTACGCACATTTGCAGAGACCGATTAATCTACAATCCTGAACGTCTTTGAAATGCTTGTACAAGGCATTGGTGAGGCCAATTCTGGAGTATGGTGTACAATTTTGGTCGCCTAATTATAGGAAGGATGTCAACAAAATAGAGAGAGTACAGAGGAGATTTACTAGAATGTTGCCTGGGTTTCAGCAACTAAGTTACAGAGAAAGGTTGAACAAGTTAGGTCTTTATTCTTTGGAGCGCAGAAGGTTAAGGGGGGACTTGATAGAGGTTTTTAAAATGATGAGAGGGATAGACAGAGTTGACGTGGAAAAGCTTTTCCCACTGAGAGTAGGGAAGATTCAAACAAGGGGACATGACATGAGAATTAAGGGACTGACGTTTAGGGGTAACTTGAGGGGGAACTTCTTTACTCAGAGAGTGGTAGCTGTGTGGAATGAGCTTCCAGTGAAGGTGGTGGAGGCAGGTTCGTTTTTATCATTTAAAAATAAATTGGATAGTTATACGGATGGGAAGGGAATGGAGGGTTATGGTCTGAGCGCAGGTATATGGGACTAGGGGAGATTATGTGTTCAGCACGGACTAGAAGGGTCGAGATGGCCTGTTTCCGTGCTGTAATTGTTATATGGTTATATTATATGGTTATAAATGTTGGAGGAAACCGGAGCACCCGGAGTAAAAACCCACGCAGGTCAAAGGGAGAACGTACAAACTCCACAGAGACAGCTCCCATAATCAGGATCGAGCCCGGGTCTCTGGCGGTGAGGCAGCAACTGTACCGCTGCGCCACTGTGCCGCGCAGAATTATATAACGGTTTCCACCGCCATAAACGCACCCAATATGTGCCAGTAATGTCCTGTTTGCCAGCTTGTTGATCCTCTTTGTTCCCCTCCTGCAGGGTTTAGGAGCCGTTGCTGTGGATGGAGAGACGAGGACGTGAGCGGCCATTGAGGGCGGCCAGGGTGCCGGTGAGCCCCTTCCCCCCATCTGCTCGGTGTGCAGGCTGAGCTTCGAGCTGCTGAGCTGCGATGGAGGACCACATGACGGGGCACAACAAGGAGAAGCGTTATGAGTGTGACGTGTGTGGCCAGGCCTGTCAGTACCCGAGCCAGCTGGAGATCCACCGGCGGGTGCACACGGGAGAACGCCCCTTCGACTGCTCGGAGTGCGGCAAGAGCTTCACCCGCTCCAGCCACCTGCTGCGGCACAACCGCGTGCACTCCGGCGAGAGGCCCTTCACCTGCTCCGACTGCGGCAAGAGCTTCAAGATGGCACAATACCTGAAATTGCACTGGCGGGTGCACAGCAGTGAGCGGCCCTTCACCTGCACCGATTGCGGGAAAGACTTCAAGTCGTCCTCGCACCTGAAGGAGCACAAGCGCCTGCACACCGGGGAGCAGCCCTACACCTGCAGCGACTGTGGCAAGGGCTTCATCCGCACAAGGAACCTGCTGGTGCACCAGCGCACCCACACCGGCGAGCGCCCCTACACCTGCGCCCAATGTGGCAACAGCTTCACCCAGTCCAGTCATCTGCTGGTGCACCAGTGCACCCACACCGGCGAGCGCCCCTACACCTGTGCCCAGTGCGGAAAGGACTTCACCCACTCCAGCAACCTGTGGGTGCACCAGCGCTCCCATACCGGCGAGCGCCCCTACACTTGCGCCCAGTGCGGCAAGGCCTTCAACCATTCCAGTTACCTGCTGGTACACCAGTGCACCCACACCGGCGAGCGCCCCTACACCTGCGCCCAGTGCGGCAAGGGCTTCACCCGCTCCTCCAAGCTGCTGTCCCATCAGCGGGTGCACGCATGCGACCGTCCCATCCCCAGCCCGGTGTGTGGAGAGCGCTTTGCCATGGTCTCCCACGCCCTGCCTCACCAACGCGTGCACACCAATGGCCAGCCCTACGACTGCCCGTACTGCGGTGAGGAGTTTGACAGCTCGCGGGGGTTGCGGCAGCACCGGCGGGTCCACGCCGGCGAGCAGCTGCTCCCACTGTGACAAGAGAGCACGGGGGCTGCGGGAGCACCAGCGGATACACACCGGAGTGAGACCCTTTGTGTGCGATTAGTGCAGCAAGGCACACTCGTAAACCCCTAAACTACTCGTACGGTCCTTGAAAGCCCTGGAATTTGAAACTGTTTCAAGGCCCTGAAAGTCCACGGATTTATCACAGGTCCTTGTACATCCTTGAAAATGTATTTTATCTGATAAAAGTATTAATTCAAGCAGTAATGTGGCGTTTTTTCAACATTTATAATGGGTAATTTTATTAAAAGTCAGGAAAGATTGTTAGATATGTTTGCCAATGACGTTCCCTGTTGGAGGGAGGGGAGGAGAGTCAGACCTGGCTGTCTGCATCGTGAGGTTGTGGGCCTGGTGCTGAGGTGACGGCTCTGGCCCGCTGGTGGCCGGTGGAGTGTGAGGGTGTGGATGAGTGTGTATGTGGGAGTGTGTGTGTGTGTGTGTGTGTGTGTGAGTGTGTGCGTGAGAGTGTGTGTGGGTGCGTGTGTGTGGGTGCGTATGTGGGGGGGGGTGTGTATGGGTACGTGTATGTGTGGATCGGTGTGTGGATGAATGTGTGTGTATATGTGTGGGTGTGTATGTGTGTGTGAGAGTGTGTGTGGGTGAGTGTGAATGGGTAAGTGGGAGAGAGTGTAAGGGAGTGGGGATGAGTGTGGGTGAGGGAGTGGGGGTGTGTGTAAGTGTGGGTGAGTGTAAGGGAGTGTGGGTTAGAGTGGGTGAGTGTGAGGCAGTGTGTAGGTAAGTGAGTGTGTGTGGTTGAGGGAGTGTATGGGTGAGTGCAAGAGAGTGAGTGTGTGTGGGGGTGAGTGTGTGCGGGTTAGTGTGTGGTTGAGGGAGTGTATGGGTGAGTGTGGGCGAGTGAGTGTGGAAGTGTGGGTATGTGGGGGAGAGTGAGTATGTGTCGGAGTGTGTGGGTATAGGTGTTGGTTAACCTTGATTGGTGGCTACAAGTTTTGTTTTGAATTTCTTCCATTTGTTTTACTTAAGTTCTTTTGCGAGTTCATTAAATTTATAAAACTGACATTTCTCTATGTTTTTCTACGGCCAGCAAAAATTTGCCAGATATATAATGTGGCCCTTCCTCATGGTGAAAAGTTTGGAGGTCCCTGTTGTAAGGTATAATTTAAACAAAATTACAGTATAAATTACGGGTAAACAAGCATGAAAATGGTGTCATATCAAGGTCTAATGATCAACGATGTCATGTGTAAAGGATACGTCTCTCTAACTAGAGTAAACAAGCGAGGAACATGTATCATGTTACAAGTAGGTGTAGGTGTAATATATATATATTCAATATGACAAGTGTAAACAAGCAAGGAGTTGGTGTCAATTTAAGGTATGGTTATCACACATTTTCTGTGTAAATTAAGAAGTGACAAACAAGTGAAATGTGTTATTTTAAGGTACAATAAATTACAGTATAGATTTAGGGTAAATGGGCAAGAAAATGGTGTAATTTCAAGGTGCAATTACCAACATTTTCTGGACCCCAATCTCTCTTCCTCTTATTCCAGTTATTTTCCTGTCTCATGCCTGATGACTGGAGGTCAGTGCGACAGGCCTGTAGTCTTTAATACCAGCAATCCTTGTCTTTTTGGGTACAGGGACAATAGTGGAGACTTTGAAGCAGGCAGGGACAGTACAAGTTTGCAGGGACTGGTTGAAAAGCAAAGTTTTCTGTTATCATGGTTTCACATTGACCAACTAAGAGATGAGAAAATGGACCATCAGTGCTCTATTGAAGTACGAATATAGATAAATTAACCATCTTGTGTGTCATTAATTATTATGTAGTTTAGTCTCATTCTGTGCAACATGGACCATTGACTGATCACCTCCTCAGATCCCACAACCTCATTCTTAACGTGGGAAAAACTAAGGAGATGGTGGTTGACTTCAGGAGGGCGGGGAAACAACACCATACACCTCTGCACATCGACGGAGCTGATGTGGAAAGGGTCAGCAGCGTGAAGTTCCTAGGACTACACCTGTCAGATGACCTGACATCCACGGCCAACTCCACAGCACTGGTCAAGAGAGCCCAGCAGCGACTACACCCTCTCCGAAGACTACGTAAAGCAGGTCTCCCCACTACACACCTACGGACTTTTTATAGGGGGACAATCGGGAGCACATTGACCTACGGCATCACTTCCTGGTTCGGGAGCTGCAAGGCGTACGAACGGCACCAACTAGACAGGATAGTGAAGACCGCCAGCAGGATTATTGGTGCTCCACTCCCTTTCCTGCTGGACATATACAGGAAGAGATGTATCAGCAGAGCCATCTCCATCATCAAAGACCCCTACCACCCATCGCATGACATTTTCTCCATCCTGCCATCTGGGAAGAGGTACAGGAGCATTAGCTGCAAAACCAGCAGGATGCTCCTCAGCTTCTTCCCACAGGTTATAAGACTGCTAAATGGACTTTGCCCCCTGCCAAGTATCGCGCACCAACCACCAACCTGGACACACTGCAGCAGAGCCACTGTTGTGCCGCTGCCGATCGGAACGCCTGTTGAATGTTTAGTAGAGAGTTAAATTTGTTCATGATACATGTATTTTTATTTCTATTTATTTTTAATGCACACTGAATGGACACTGGTTGAGCAACGTTTTTTTGTTTCCTCTGGGTATGTGAATACTCAGGAAATGACAATAAAGATATACATACATACATACATACATACATACAGATTTCCTTGAAAATCAGTGCCTGTATATCAGAGCACACAAGTAACACAACAGAAAACAAGGTCTCAACTCCAAATTCCAATGGGCATTTGGCAATTTTATGAACTATATCAAAGGTTCATAACTTTGAAGGAACTTTGAGTTGAAAGTTGAATTTTCTGCTGTATTCTTTGTACCAGGGGTGTGCAAAACATGATTTTCAATCAACTCTTACCTGGTGACCACCCAACTTGCTGTCATTTGGTACAGATTCAAATCATCCAATACCAAGCAATTTATGTACAAGTCTCCGATAAACCATCAGAAGGAGAGAGGGAGAGGGAAAGATAGAGTAGAGGAGAGAGGAGGGGAGAGAGAGAGAGGGAAAAATAGAGAGGTGAGGCGAGAGAGAAAGAGAGGGATGAATTTTAAAGGAATTGCCGCATTCACTTTCGGAGCAGATTTGCAGGTTTGACCCCAGCGTCTGAAAAAGGGGCTCTGCCCGAAACGTTGCCTATTTCCTTTGCTCCATAGATGCTGCTTCATCCGCTGAATTACTCCAGCATTTGTGTCTACCACCATTCAATCGTTAGTTAACTTCAGAGTGGAGGCGTGCGTGGAAGGCGTGTGTGTGTGGGCACACAAGACAAGATACAAGATACATTTAATTGTCATTTGGACCCCTTGAGGTCCAAACGAAATGCCGTTTCTGCAGCCATACATTACAAACAAATAGACCCAAGACACAACAACACAACATAATTTACATAAACATCCATCACATAGCTGTGATGGAAGGCCAAAAACACTTATCTCTCCACTGCACTCTCCCCCCCCATGTCAGAGTCAAAGTCAAAACCCCCGGCTGGCGATGGCAATTGTCCCGCGGCCATTAAAGCCACGCCAGGAGGTGCAAGGTCGCACACCGGGTCTTGGTGTTAGAGCCCCCGGCGTGCGCTCGCAGAGTCCCGAGGCCATTCCAAGCCTCGCGGGGTGGTGCTGTAAAGGCCCCGCTCCAGGAGCTCTTCAACCCCGCAACTCGGGCGGGGGAAGTCGCCGTTGCGAGAGCCCTGAAAAGCGGTCTCCCTCCAGGGATCCGCGGGCTCCCGGTGCCACCGTCCACAGACCTGCCGTTGGAGCCTCCGACTCTCCGGTAGCAGCAGCAGCAGCAGCATCAGCGCTCCTCCACCGCTCCACCCGCTCCGGACTCGGCCAGCCCCGCGACGGCGACGGTGAGTCGTAGCACCAGAGTCCCCGGCTTCTTCCTGTTGGAGGCCGCTCCTCGTTGCGGCCCCAACGACAACGGAAACCCGACGAAAAAAGGTCGGGTCTCCAGTGCAGGGAGAGATTTAAAAAGTTTCCCCCCCCCCCTCCCACCCCACCCCCACCCCCCACACACACACCCCAACAAAAAATAACAAAAACTACATTAAAACACAGACAAAAAATAATAAACCGCGGACAGACTGCAGAGGCCGCTGCTGACGAGAGTCGCGCCGCCCACAATACTCCAGGTGTGATCTCACTAGGGCCCTGTACAAATGCAGAAGGACCTCTTTGCTCCTATATTCAACTCCTCTTGTTATGAAGGCCAACAGGCCAAAACTGCACACAATTCTCCAGATGTGGTCTCAATCTGACCCTGTACAACTGCAGAAGGACTTCTTAGCTCCTAGACTCAACTCTTTCTCAGTTTTCTTTAGTGTCCTTTCCAAATAAAATGAAAACATCTTTTACACTTTGTAGACACCTGAATGTTTGAAATATGTTCTTCAGCCAGTTTAGTTTAGAGATACAGCACAGAAACAGGCCCTTCGGCCCACCGAGTCCGTGCCGACCAGCGATCCCCACACACTAACACACACACACACACACATGGGGACAATTTATAATCTTTACCAGAAGCCAATTAACATACAAACCCGCACATCTTTGGAGTGTGGAAGGAAACCGGAGCGCCAGGAGAAACCCCACGCAGGCACGGGGAGAAAACATGCAAACTCCGCACAGACAGCACCCGTGGTCGGGATGGAACCAGGGTCTCTGGCGCCGTGAGGCGGAAACTCTCCCACTGGGCCACCGTGATGACCAGAGAGGGAGGGAGAGGTGAATACTTCTCTTTCCCTCATCCCTCTCACTCTCTCCATCACGCTCACGCTCTTTCTCACTCTCTCCCTCTCTCTTTCTCTCCCTTACCCTCTGCTTCTCTCTCTCTCTCATTCCACATCTTTCTCCCTCTCTCTCCTTCCCCCTCTTTCTCCCTCTCTCCCTCTCTCTCTCCCTCTCTCTCTCTCAATCTCTTCAAAACTTCCTAAAAACGTTCTCAAAAGTTTCTGAAAACTTTGAAACCTCTCCTAAACTGTCCCACCCCAACCAACATGCCCCATCAACACTTGTCCCACCCCGACCAATATTCCCCATCTACACTCGTCCTACCCCGCCCAACAAGCCCCATCTACATGAGTCCCACCTTGACCAAGATGCCCCATCTACACTAGGCCCACCCTGACCAACATGCCCCATCTACACTAGGCCCACCCTGACCAACATGCCCCATCTACTCTAGTGCCACCCCGACCAACATGACCCATCTACACTAGACCCACACCGACCAACATGCCCCATCTACACTACTCCCACCCCGAACAACATGCCCCATCTACACTAGTCCTACCCCAAACAACATGCCCCATCTACACTAGTCCCACCCGACCAACATGCCCCATCTACGCTAGGCCCACCACTACCAACATGCCCCATCTACATTAGTCCCACCCCGCCCAACATGCCTCATCTACACTAGTCCAATCCCGACCAACACCCCATCTACACTACTCTCACCCCGACCAACATGCCCCATCTACACTAGTCCCTCCCCCGACCAACAAGCCCCATCTACATGTCCCACCTTGACCAAGATGCCCCATCTACACTAGGCCTACCCTGACCAACATGCCCCATCTGCTCTAGTGCCACCCCGACCAACACCCCATCTTCACTAGTCTCACCCCGACCACATGCCCATCTACGCTAGTCCCACCCCAACCAACATGCCCCATCTACACTACTCCCACCCCGAACAACATGCCCCATCTACACTAGACCTACCCCGACCAACATGCCCCATCAACATTAGTCCCACCCCTACCATCATGCCACATCTAAACTATTCCCAACCGACCAACATGCCCCATCTACACAAGTCCCACCCTGACCAACATGCCTCATCTACACTAGTCCCACCCCGACCAACACCCCATCTACACTAGTCCCACCCCGACCAACATGCCCCATCTACACTAGTCCCACCCCGACCAACATACCCCATCTATACTTGTCCCACCCCGACCAACATGTCCCACCTACACTAGACCCACCCTGACCAACATGCCTCATCTACACAAGGCCCAGCCCGACCAACATACCCATCTACACTAGACCCACCCCGACCAACATGCCCCATCTACACTAGTCCCTCCCCGCCCAACATGCCCCATCTACAATAGTCCCACCTCGACCAACAGGCCTCATCTACACTAGTCCCATCCTGGCTAACACCCCATCTACATTAGTCCCACCCCGACCAACATGCCCCATCTACACTAGTCCCACCCCGACCAACATGCCCCATCTACACTAGTCCCACCCCGACCAACATGCCTCATCTACACTAGTCCCAACCCGACCAACACCCCATCTACACTAGTCTCACCCCGACCAACATGCCCATCTACACCAGTCCCGCCCCAAACAACATGCCCCATCTACACTGGTCCCACACGACCAACAAGCCCCATCTACGCTAGGCCCACCACTACCAACATGCCCCATCTACACTAGTCCCACCCCGACCAACATGCCTCATCTACACTAGTCCGATCCCGACCAACACCTCATCTGCACTACTCTCACCCCGACCAACATGCCCCATCTACACTAGTCCCTCCCCGACCAACAAGCCCCATCTACATGTCCCACCTTGACCAAGATGCCCCATCTGCTCTAGTGCCACCCCGACCAACACCCCATCTACACTACTCTCACCCCGACCAACATGCCCCATCTACACTAGTCCCTCCCCGACCAACATGCCCCATCTACACTAGGCCCACCCTGACCAACATGCCCCCTCTACACTAGTCCCACCCCGACCAACATGCCCCGTCTACACTAGTCCCACATTGACCAACATGCCCCATCTTCACTAGTCTTACCCCGACCACATGCCCATCTACGCTAGTCCCACCCCAACCAACATGCCCCATCAACACTTGTCCCACCCCGACCAATATGCCCCATCTACACTAGGCCCACCCTGACCAACATGCCCCATCTACACTAGGCCCACCCTGACCAACATGCCCCATCTACACTAGACCCACCCCGACCAACATGCCCCATCTACGCTACTCCCACCCCGAACAACATGCCCCATCTACACTAGTCCTACCCCGACCAACATGCCCCATCAACATTAGTCCCACCCCGACCATCATGCTACATCTAAACTATTCCCCAGCGACCAACATGCCCCATCTACACTAGGCTAACCCTGACCAACATGCCCCAACAACACTAGTCCCACCCCGACCATCATGCCACATCTAAACTAGTACCACCCGACCAACACGCCCCATCTACACTAGTCCCACCCTGACCAACACGGCCCATCTACACCAGTCCCGCCCCAAACAACATGCCCTATCTACACTAGTCCCACCCGACCAACATGCCCCATCTACACTAGTCTCACCCCGACCAACATGCCCATCTGGACGAGACCCACCCCAACCAACATACCCCATCTACACTAGTCCCAGCCCGACCAACATGCCCCATCTGCTCTAGTGCCACCCCGACCAACACCCCATCTTCACTAGTCTCACCCCGACCACATGCCCATCTACGCTAGTCCCACCCCAACCAACATGCCCCATCTACACTAGTCCCACCCCGACCAACATGTCCCACCTACACTAGACCCACCCCGACCAACATGCCTCATCTACACAAGGCCCAGCCCGACCAACATACCCATCTACACTAGACCCAGCCCGACCAACATGCCCCATCTACACTAGTCCCTCCCCGCCCAACATGCCCCATCTACAATAGTCCCACCTCGACCAACAGGCCTCATCTACACTAGTCCCACCCTGGCTAACACCCCATCTACATTAGTCCCACCCCGACCAACATGCCCCATCTACACTAGTCCCACCCCGACCAACATGCCCCATCTACACTAGTCCCACCCCGAACAACATGCCCCATGTACACTAGTGCCACCCCGACCAACACAACCCATTTACACTAGTCCCAACCCGACCAACACCCCATCTACACTAGTCTCACCCCGACCAACATGCCCATCTACACCACTCCCGCCCCAAACAACATGCCCCATCTACACTAGTCCCACCCGACCAACATGCCCCATCTACACTAGTCTCAACCCGACCAACATGCCCATCTGGACGAGACCCACCCCAACCAACATACCCCATCTACACTAGTCCCAGCCCGACCAACATGCTCCATCTACACGTCCCACCCCGACCAACATGCCACATCTACACAGGCCCCACCCCAACTAAAATGCCCCATCTACACTAGTCCCACCCCGAGCAACATGGCCCATTTACACTTGACCCACCCTGACCAACATGCCCCATCTACACTAGTCCCACCGCCACCAACAAGCCCCATCTACACTAGGCCCACCCTGGCCAACAAGCCCCGTCTACACTTCTTCCACCACGACCAACAAGACCCATCTACACTAATCCCACCCGACCAACATGCCTCATCTACACTAGTTTCACTACAGCCAACACCCCATATACATTATTCCAAACCCAACCAACATGCCCCATCTACACTAGTCCCACCCCAGCCAACATGCCCCAACAACACTATTTCCACCCCGACCAACATGCCCCATCTACACTACTCCCACCCCGACCAACATGCCCCATCTACACTACTCCCACCCCAAACAACATGCCCCATCTACACTAGTCCTACCCCGACCAACATGCCCCATCAACACTAGTCCTACCCCGACCATCATGCCACATCTAAACTATTCCCACCCGACCAACATGCCCCATCTACGCTAGGCCCACCCCTACCAACATGCCCCATCTACACGTCCCACCCCGACCAACATGCCTCATCTACACTAGTCCCACCCCGACCAACACCCCATCTACACTAGTCTTACCCCGAACAACATGCCCCATCTACACTAGTCCCACCCCGACCAATATGCCCCATCTACACTAGTCCCACCCTGACCAACATGCCCCATCAACACTAGTCCCACCCCGACCAATATGCCCCATCAACACTAGTGCCATCCCGACCAATATGCCCCAGCTACACTAGTCCCACCCCGACCAACATGCCCCATCTACTCTAGTCCCACCCCGACCAACATGCCCCATCTACACTAGTCCCACCCCGACCAACATGTCCCATCTACACTAGTCCCACCCAGACCAACATGCCCCATCTACACTAGTCCCACCTCGACCAACATGTCCCATCTACACTAGTCCCACCCCCACCAACAAGCCCCATCTACACTAGGCCCACCCTGGCCAACAAGTCCCATCTACACTAGTCCCACCCCGACCAACATGCCTCATCTACACTAGTCCCAACCCAAGCAACATGGCCCATTTACACTAGACCCACCTTGACCAACATGCCGCATCTACACTAGTCCCACCCCGACCAACGTGCCCCATCTAGATTAGTCCCAGTCCGACCAACATGTCTCATCTACACTGGTCGCACCCCGACCAACATGCCCCCTCTACACTTGTCCCATCCCGACCAACATGCCCCATCTACACTAGTATCACCCCGACCAACATGCCCCATCTACACGTCCCACCCTGACCAACATGCCCCATCTACATTAGCCCCACCCTGACCAACATGCCCCGTCTACACAAGAACTACCTGCCAGCATTTGGCCCTTATCCCTCCAAACGTGTCCTATCCATGCACCTGTCCTAATGTTGCGATAGTCCCAGCCTCAACTACGTTCTTCCGGCAGCTCGTTCCACACAACCACTGCGTGGAAAAGTTGCCCCTCAGATTCCTGTTCAATTTTTCCCACCCCGGCCTCACTCACCTTGAACACATGTCCTCGGGTCCGTGATTCCCCTACTCAGGGCAAGAGACTCTGTGTGTCTATCCGATCTATTCCTCTGGTGAGATAGATCTTATATTGTACACCTCTATAAGATCACCCCGCATCCTCCTGTGCTCCAAGGAATAGAGTCCCAGTCTTCCCCAAACTCTCCCTGTAGCACAGACCCCTCAAGTGCTGGCAACATCCTCGTAAATCTTCTCCGCACCCTTTCCAAGCTCAACGACATCTTTCCTGTAACACGGTGCCCGGAACTGAATGCAATACTCTAAATGCAGCCTCACCAACGTCTTGTACAACAGCAACGTGACCTCCCAACTTCTAGACTCAATACAGAGAGACAGAGAGAGAGACCGACACGGAGAGAGATACAGAGAATGAGACAGACGGAGAGACACAGACAGAGAGAGAGACATAGTGGGAAAGACATAGTGAGAGAGACGGAGAGAGACAGAGAGAGAGAGAGCGAGAGAGACAGAGAGAGAGAGAGCGAGAGAGAGATAGATAGAGAGAGAGAGAGAGAGTGAGGGAGAGAGACAGACAGAGAGAGACAGAGGGAGAAAGACAGCAAGAGACCGAGGGACAGAGGGGGAGAGAGAGAGGGAGACCAAGAGAGGGACAGAGGCTGAAAGAGAGAGACAGAGAGTGAGAGAGAGATGCAGAGAGAGGGAGAGAGAGAGAGAGAGAGAGAGAGAGAGAGAGAGAGAGAGAGAGGAGGATAGAGCGAGCGATAGAGTGAGAGAGAGACAGAGAGAGGAGAGACAGAGAGAGAGTGAGAGAGACAGATAGAGAGAGACAGAGAGAGACTGACGGAGAGACAGAGAGAGAGACAGAGAGAGAGAGAGTGAGATCGAGAGAGGGAGAAAGCGAGATAGTTACAGAGAGGAAGACAACAGAGGGACAGGGAGAGAGGGAGAGACAGAGACAGAGAGAAAGAGAGAGAGAAACATACAGAGAGAGACAGAGAGAGAGTGCTGGAGTAACTCAGCATGTCAGGCGGCATCTGCGGAGAAGATAAACACAAAGTGCTGGAGTAACTCAGAGGGACAGGCAGCATCTGTGGAGAGAATGAATGGGTGACATTTTGGGTCGAGACCCTTCTTTGGTTTAGTTTAGTTTAGAGATGAAGCGCGGAAAAAGGTATTTTGGCCCACGGAGTCCGCGCTGACCAGCGACCACCCCGTACACTAGAACTATCCTACGCACATTCGGGACAATTTAACAATATAGCGGAGGCCGATTAATCTACAACCCTGAACGTATTTGAAACATAGAAACATAGAAATTAGGTGCAGGAGTAGGCCATTCGGCCCTTCGAGCCTGCACCGCCATTCAATATCATCATGGCTGATCATCCAACTCAGTATCCCGTACCTGCCTTCTCTCCATACCCCCTGATCCCCTTAGCCACAAGGGCCACATCTAACCCTCTTAAATATAGCCAATTAACTGGCCTCAACTACCCTCTGTGGCAGAGAGTTCCAGAGATTCACCACTCTCTGTGTGAAAAAAGTTCTTCTCATCTCGGTTTTAAAGGATTTCCCCCTTATCCTTAAGCTGTGACCCCTTGTCCTGGACTTCCCTAACATCGGGAACAATCTTCCTGCATCTAGCCTGTCCAACCCCTTAAGAATTTTGTAAGTTTCTATAAGATCTCCCCTCAATCGTCTAAATTCTAGAGAGTATAAACCAAGTCTATCCAGTCTTTCTTCATAAGAGTCCTGACATCCCAGGCATCAGTCTGGTGAACCGTCTCTGCACTCCCTCTATGGCAATAATGTCCTTCCTCAGATTTGGAGACCAAACCTGTACTCAATACTCCAGGTGTGGTCTCACCAAGACCCTGTACAACTGCAGTAGAACCTCCCTGCTCTTATACTCAAATCCTTTTGCAATGAAAGCTAACATACCATTCGCTTTCTTTACTGCCTGCTGCACCTGCATGCCTACCTTCAATGACTGGTGTACCATGAAACCTAGGTCTCGCTGCATCTCCCCCTTTCCCCCAAATGTTGGAGGAAACCGGAGCACCCGGAGTAAAAGCCCACGTAGGTCAAGTGGGGAACGTACAAACTCCACACAGACAGCACCCGTAGTCGGGATCGAGCCCGGGTCTCTGGCGGTGAGGCAGCAACTGCACCGCTGCGCCACTGTGCCGCGCAGAATTCTATAATGGTTTCCTCCACCATAAACGCACCCAATATGTGCCAGTAATGTCCTGTTTGCCAGCTTGTTGACCCTCTGTGTTCCCCTCCTGCAGGGTTTAGGAGCCGTTGCTGTGGATGGAGAGACAGGAACGTGAGCGGCCATTGGTAGCAGCCAGGGTGCCGGTGAGCGGGCTGAGCTTCGAGCTGCAATGGAGGACCACATGACGGGGCACAACAAGGAAAAGCGTTATGAGTGTGACGTGTGTGGCAAGGCCTGGCAGAAGCCGTGTCTGCTGGAGATCCACCGGCGGGTGCACACGGGAGAACGCCCCTTCGACTGCTTGGAGTGCGGCAAGAGCTTCACCAGCTCCAATATCCTGTTGCAGCATAACCTCGTACACTCCAGCGAGAGGCCCTTCACCTGCTCCAACTGCGGCAAAGGCTTCAAGTCGTCCAATCACCTGAAGGTGCACAGGCAAGTGCACACCAGGGAACAGTCCTACACCTGTGCCCAGTGCGGCAAGGGCTTCACCCTCTCCCGCACCCTGCTGGATCACCAGCGCACCCACACCGGCGAGCGCCCCTACACCTGCGCTCAGTGTGGCAAGGGCTTCACCCACTCCGGCAATCTGCTGTCCCACCAGCGCACCCACACCGGCGAGCGCCCCTACACCTGCATCCAGTGCGGCAAAGGCTTCAACAGCTCCAGCAAGCTGCTGTCTCACCAGCACACCCACACCGGCGAGCGCCCCTATACCTGCGCACAGTGCGGCAAGGGCTTCACCCACTCCAGCACCCTGCTGGTGCACCAGCGCACCCACACCGGCGAACGCCCCTACACCTGCGCCCAGTGCAGCAAGGGCTTCACCCGCTCCAGCAACCTGCTGAAGCACCAGCGCACCCACACCGGTGAACGGCCCTACACCTGTGCCCAGTGCGGCAAGGGCTTCACCCGCTCCAGCAACCTACTGGTGCACCAGCGCACCCACACCGGCGAGCGCCCCTACCCCTGCGCCCAGTGCAGCAAGGGCTTCACCAGCTCGACCTATCTGCGGTCCCACCAGCGGGTGCACGCCGTCGACCGTCCCGTCCCCAGCCCGGTGTGTGGAGAGCGCTTCACCATGGCCTCACATGCCCTTTCTCACCAGCGCGTACACACCAGTGGCCAGCCCTACGACTGCCCGTACTGCGGTGAGGAGTTTGACAGCTCGCGGGGGTTGCGGCATCACCGGCGGTCCCACGCCGGCGAGCAGCTGCTCCCACTGTCACAAGAGAGCATGGGGGTTGCGGGAGCACCAGCGGTTACACACCGGCGAGAGACACCTTGTGTGCGCTGAGTGGCAAGGTATTCACCCGCCTTGACCACCTGCTGGAGCACCGAAGAGGCCAGCGCCCCTTCACCTGCCCATTCTGCGGCAAGGCCTTTGCCCGCTCCTCCAGCCTGTTGGCACAGCGCCACATAGAGAGATAGGCACAATTTAGGTAGACATAAAATGCTGGAAGGAATGGGTAACGTTTCAAGGTCAAGACCCGTCTTCAGTGTCGACCCGAAACACCACCATTCTTTGTCTCCAGAGATGCTGCCTGTCCCGCTGAGTTACTCCAGCACTCTGTGAATGTCACCTATCCATGTTCTCCACAGATGCTGCCTGACCCGCTGAGTTCCTCCAGCATTTTGTGTTAGTCATGGAGTGATACAGTGTGGAAACAGGCCTTTCGGCCCAACTTGCCCACACCGCCCAACATGTCCCAGCTACACTAGTCCCATCTGCCTGTGTTTGGTCCATATCCCTCCAAACTTGGCCTATCTATGTAACTGTCTAACTGTTTCTTGGGATAGTCACAGCCTCAACTACCTCCTCTGACAGTTTGTTCCATACTCCCACCACCCTCTGTGTGAACAGGTTACCCCAGTTTCCTTTTAAATCTTTTCCCCTTCACCTTGAACCCATGTCCTCTGGTCCTCGATTCCCCCACTCAGGGCAAGAGATTCTGTGCATCTAACTAAATTGTGTTTTGTGCAAGATTCCAGCATCTGCAGTTTCTTGTGTCTCCCTCACCTATATCCACCTATCACTTCTGAAGATGGGTCTCAACCTGAAACGTCACCCATTCCTTATCTCTAGAGATGCTGCCTGTCCCGCTGAGTTACTCCAGCATTTGTGTTCACCTATCACTTGCCAGGCTTTGTCCAGCCCCCATCTCTCTTTTCCAACTTCCTCCCCCCCCCACCCTCTCCACTCAGTCTGAAGAAGGGTCCTGACTCAAAACGTCGTCTGTCCATTCCCTCTAAAGCGGTGGAGGAACACAGTGGGTCAGGCCGCATCTGTAGAGGGAAGGGAATCTAAGGCGACCACTCCCACCTCTCCTTTCCAACTTTCTCCACCCCCCACACCAAGCAGTCTGAAGAAGGGTCCTGACCTAGAATGTTGCCTGTCCATGCTCTCCAGACGTGCAAGTTACTCCAGTAGATTGTGTCTCTCTTTCTAAACCAGCATCGGCTGTTCCTTCTTTACGAAAGTGAAGAGGAAAAAAATAGTTAAGACCAAAGTTGAACCCTTCAAGACTGAAAAGGGGGAATTTAATATTGGGAACAAGGAAATGACAGATGAGCTGAACAGGTACTTTGGATCCGTCTTCACTAAGGAGGACACAAACAATCTTCCAGATGTACTAATGGCCAGAGGATCTAGGGTGACGGAGGAACTGAAGGGAATCCACATTAGGCAGGAAATGGTGTTGGTTAGACTGATGGGACTGAAGGCTGATAAATCCCCAGGGCCTGATGGTCTGCATCCCAGGGTATTTAAGGAAGTGGCTCTAGAAATCTTGGACGCATTGGTGATCATTTTCCAATGTTGTATAGATTCAGGATCAGTTCCTGTGGAATAGAGGGTGGCTAATGTTATGCCACTTTTTAAGAAAGGCGGGAGAGGGAAAACAGGGAATTATAGACGTTAACCCAGGGATGGGGAACCTTTTCATGTTGGAATGCCGCATTAAGTAAGCTGTAATCTAATAAGGCCGCATCCATGAAACTTCAATTAGATATAGTTCAAAATGTACTTTATTTTGTAAAAATCTAACTACTATGTACTAACTTGGAAAATGAAAAAAATGTGTTAATTCTAAAGTTACCTACCTTTCAAAGACTTTGTTGTGACCGCTTTTTGTGGGAAAGCATTTGAATATTTGGATGTAACATGGAGGTTCGCAGTTTCAGCTGATCTTCTAGATGAGTATCCGTCATTTGTGACCTTAAGGGCATCTTGATTTGGGTTAGATAGAAGAACGTAGATTCGTAGCAATAAGTGGTTGAAAAGCAAGAAAGCATTTTTCGTGCATGTTGCCGAAGACATGGGTATTCTATTGCATTTTTCCATATTTCTAACGGATCTTTCAGCATCAAATAAGGACTTTAAAATGTCATCTTCTGAGAGCTCAATCAATTCCATCTGTAGTTCTATAACAGCCTTGGAGACAACAACTGGG
Source organism: Leucoraja ocellata (assembly GCA_036785375.1). Lineage (NCBI taxonomy): Eukaryota > Metazoa > Chordata > Chondrichthyes > Rajiformes > Rajidae > Leucoraja > Leucoraja ocellata. Next base: position 138,788 of record JAWMAR010000654.1, on the reverse strand, counting down.
TCAGGTTGAAATGCTAATTTGAATACTAAAAAATGCTAATTGTGTTGAATCTTCTTTTACTCTTTGGTGTTTTAAATACGTTCGTTTAAAGATTAAAATAAAAGTAAAAGACGAACAAAAACATATTAATAAAAATAAAAGGATTTGTTCTACAAAATTTGTATTTATTCAAAAGGCCGCACTTAATGGCCTAGAAGGCTGCATGTGGCCTTAAGACCGCAGGTTCCCCACCCCTGGATTAGCCTGACATCGGTGGTGGGGAAGATGCTGGAGTCACTTATTTACAAAGGGGAAATCATGCTTGAATAATCTTCTGCAATTGTTTGAGGATGTAACGAAGAAAATGGACAAGGGAGACCAGTGGATGTAGTGTACCTGGACTTTCAGAAAGCATTTGATAAGGTCCCACATAGGAGAATAATAGTAAGATTAAACGAGAACTTACCAGTTTGAAGTTTGATCTTTATTTTATGAGGAGTACCGTTGAGGGAATACGTGAAGAACCCTGCTAGGACGCATGCGTGTCATTCTTCAAAGCAGCGGTGTGAAATCACAGATAACTGTAATGACTAAACATAGTAAGATTAGAGAAGAGATACCAGTTGAGTATATGATCAAGGGTGGGAGCGGAGGGCACGTATTCCCTCAACGTTACTCCTCATAAAATACAGATCAAACCTCAAACTGGTAAGTTCTCGTTTAATCTTACTATTTTACTTCGGAGTCATGTGAGTGACTACGTGAAGATTTTAAAGCTCTGATTTCATGCCGTGGAAACGAGTCCATGCATCACATCTGCCTTGATTGTGGGAAGAAGTGTTAACATCATTAGATATCAATAAGGTATTAAAACAACGAACATTTTTATTTACACAAAATCATAGCCCCTATTTACGGGTAAAATCATATTACAGAACTTAAAAGTGTTTCTGCAAATGTTCCAGGTTCAATAACTGGTTTATTGTAAAATCGTTGGAACGTTCTTTCCGTTGACCATCCTGCAGTCTTGAGGATTTGGTCCATAGGAACATCCAACTGTATTGCTGCTGACGTAGCCGCAGCCCTGGTGGAGTGAGATTTTAAAATGTTAGTATCTACTCCTGCCTTTATTAGGACCTGTTTTAGCCATCTTGAGATGGTCTGGACTGTCACGTTTTCGTGTGGCTGTTTGTGGCGGATTAACAGTGCCATTTCTTTCCCTCTGATGATTTTTGTCTGTTCCATGTATAATAGTAAGTGATTTACTATACAGAGGCGATCATCCGTCGGGTAAGCCCTGAACTCTATTTTTTGCGCTGCTGATCCCTGTCTGTTCTGTTTAATTAATTCATGGATATGAAAAGTCAAAATCCCAGATGAAATTGTCAAGTTGTCCAGCCTTAGTTTTTGTAGTGACTGGATCCTTTGCACCGTGACCAAAGCCATCAGCATGACCATTTTCATGGTTAGTTTCCGTAGGGACAGAGCTGTAGGTGGAGACCAGTTTCTCAACATGGTCAGTACAATGCTCACATCCCAAATTTGGGTGTACCTGGTTCTTGGGGGATTTGTATTGAAAATGCCCCTCATGAGTTTGGTTACCAGGGGGTGTATCCCTACAGAATGCCGCTCTGTTCCTTGCCACACGTAATTTGACAAAGCACTTCTGGCGCAGTTGATGGCACTATAGCTGAGCCACTCATCGTAGTGTTGGCTGGCCAGAAATTCCAGAACAGACGGAATGTTGTTTGATCTGTGGTTGAGGTTATTGTCGTGACAGAACCTCCCCCATTTCTTGATGTGCACCAAGTACTGTTTTTTGGTGGACTGTCTGTGGGCCGATGCAATCATGTCTATTGTTCGGTCCGTCAGTCCCAAGTGTTGTAGTGGCGCTTTCAAACTCTACAAATTAATAGGTTTGTATGATTATGACAGGGGTGACTTTCCTGTGCTACCGGATGGGCCAGTAAATTTGGTCTGTGATGGATGGTGATGCATGGTTCTAATACCATGTCTAGTATCACCGGGAACCATGGTTGAGTAGGCCAATCAGGTACTATCAAAATACCAGACGCAGAGTCTTATTGTATTTTCCTTAATACCCGACTGATGAGGCAGAAAGGAGGGAATGCATAAATAAATAATTTCCCCCAATGCAGCGAAAATACATCTGTTGCTGCTGCCCCAGGTTCTGGTTCCCATGAAACATAACTTGGTAACTGGCGACTGAGCCTGGATGCGAAAAGATCGATATCTGGTGTTCCATATTGTGCTGTAATTTCAGCAAATACCTTTTTGTCCAACATCCATTCTGTGTTTTCATTGAATTTGCGTGACCTGGTGTCTGCCACTAAATTTAGTTTACCTGGTAAGTAGGTAGCTGATATCCAAATATTTCTCTGGATACACCATTGCCAAATTGTGTTGGCCAGATCGTCACATGATATCGATTTATTTCCACCCATATGGTTGATATATGCTACCACGGTGGTGTTGTCAATTTGTAGTCTAACCTGCTGATGATTTAACCCAGAACAATATGACTTAAGGCCATGGAATGCACTTAACATTTCCAGGTAATTTCCCGTGCTTTTAATAATGATGCCTCCTGCGCATTCCATCTCCCTCCACAGCTGGAGATGGAATTGGTAGATCCCCAACCCAGTGCACTGGCATCAGTCTGTAGTACCATAGACGGGTTGCTGATAATTATTGGGTTGGAACAATACTTGATGTTGTGTCCCCACCATTTTAGTTCCATTATGGTCTCTGTAGGTAGCTTAATTGGTCTGTCAAAATGGCCACCATTAATTTTGTGTGCTCTTATTTTTGCTCTCTGTGAATTTTGATAGTGTAAAGGTCCGAATTGTGTGGCTGGAAATGCTGCCACTATTTTCCCAATTATTCTTGCTACCAGTCTAATGGATGGTTTGGTGATGTCAATGACTTCGCTGCAAGCCTCTTTTGAGGCTGTAACCTTTTCTTTCGGCAAAGTCACTGACATGAGAACTGAGTTAATGGTGAACCCCAGGTAATCCATTTTTGGTGAAGGCGTTAATTTAGACTTAACTGGATGGATGATAAATCCCAGTTCTTCAAACAATTGTTTTGTGGCTGTTACTGCTTGTTTAGCCAATTCCAAAGTTTTGCCAACAATAAATATGTCATCTACGTATGCCATTGCCATGTGTTTTTGTTTTCGCCATAACGCCAGGGCTGGTTTCAATATTTTTGTGAATAACCTGGGGGCTGATGTTAGCCCATTAGGTAGTGCCCTGTATTGCCATGGGTGACCCATCCAGTTGAATTTTAATTAACATCTGTGGTCACATCTTATGGGTACTGTATAGTAAGCATCTTTTAAATTGATGCTTGCCATGTAGTAGCCTTCAGAAATCAATTGCTTAGCAGTAACAAAGGTTTCCATCTTGAAATGAATATATAGTACAAAGGTATTTAAAGTTGTCAAATCGATGATGATGCGGCAACCACCATCTTTCTTGTTTTTTATAAAGATATTGGACACGAATTCCTGTGATTCGTGTTGGGTGTGTTCAATGACTCCTTTTTTTTTATATAGTCGTTGTAGTTCAGCATGTGCTTTAGATTTTTCTATGCCTGTGAGCACAAACACTCGGTTCGGTACATGCTGTACTGGAGGGTTATGTTTTAATATAAATTCTATGGTATAACCCTGGATACTGCTTAGAATGTAAGTGTCAGTAGTTATCTTATTCCATGCATCCAGATAATATCGTAACCTCCCACCAACTTTCATGCTCCCTTTAATTCATAAGGAACCAGACCCGCCTACCTCCATGGTTACCAGTGGTAGGGGCGTCATTTCTTCGGCATCCTCCGTGGACGTTGAGGCGCCGTTGTCTGGGTCTGCTGTAGGGTTTGTGGTGAAGGCTTGCGCATTTTCCAGGGCGGTCGGTCTGGGCCATGGCCTAAAAAAGACCGATGTTGGGTGCTTCTGGTTTTTGCGCTTGCTCCAATTTGTGTTGACCGCCTGGGGGGATCCGTAGGGTTGATATTTTTGGCCGTAATAGGTTTTGGTTGCTGCTTTTATGAGCCCCAGTGTTTTCGCCTCTTCATCAAGTTCCTTTACTTGTTTAGGTAAATCCCCTCCAAAAAGTAGAATTGGCGGTTTGGAGGTTCCTGGTTTACAGAGGCGGGCAAATTTGGGGTCTACTGCTGGTTGGATAGCACTTTTTCTAATGTTGTTTAACTCATATTGTGAGTTACAGAGTAAAGCCAGTGCATCCTGGTGGTCTTGGGTCATGTTTTGCTCCTTCAAAGTGTGGGCAAAAGCTGATATTCCTGCCGTTAAAACTTTTAGGACTTTTTGAATTTTGAAGTCACTGGTTCTAATTGAAGACCCCACATGTTTCCAGATGCACTGGTTTACACTCGGAACATTCAGCGACTTGCAGTTCCCTGGAGGTAAATGTCGTGCCATGGTGTCTGCTAGGGCTAGTGCCTGTAGTTGGTTATATGACATATAGTCAATGCTGGCCGCTATTTTCGGCTCCAGGTCTTGGCCGGTTTGGTCTGGTTGGAAAAACTGGGACACCATGTCCAGCATGTTTTCTTTCACCCCAGGCATACTGGGGCTATGTTGTTCACTGCCCTGTTCAGGGTCAGCCCAGAATTGACCCTCCGTGCTCTCCTCCGATGAGGGAGAGACACTGTGCAGCCCCACAAGGGGTACTGCTGTGGGGCTTATTGATTGCCCACTGTGGCTAGCCTCCATCTCCCGGAGCCTGCCACTTTGGAGTATTCCCTCCAGCAGCCGCTCCAACCGGCGCTTATGCTCTCGGGCATAGGCCACTCATGGCTGCTCCATTTCCTGCAGCCGCTCCAACTGGCTCCAATGCTCACGGGCACTGGCCGCTCGCGCCTGCTCCAGCTCCAGCAGCCGCTCCAACTGGCTCCAATGCTCACCGGCACTGGCCGCTCGTGGCTGCTCGTCATCCTGCAGCCGCTCCAACCGGCTCCAATGCTCACGGGCACTGGCCGCTCGCGGCTGCTCCAGCTCCAGCAGCCGCTCCAACCGGCTCCAATGCTCACCGGCACTGGCCGCTCGCGGCTGCTCCAGCTCCAGCAGCCGCTCCAACTGGCTCCAATGCTCACCGGCACTGGCCGCTCGCACCTGCTCAAAGTCAGACACATCGGAGTCTGGCATTCGATCCGTTTTTCGCTTCGCTTTCCCGCCCGGACCAGGAGTGGATTTGGCCGGCGCGGTAGCGAAGTCGGGCACGGCTGTTCCCATTTCGGGATATTGGCGTGCCGTCGGCTGCTGCTGTTGCTGCTGGCTGCCTGCAACTCTGCGATTCTCCCCCTCCAGCTTTTTTTGCAGCCTTTCTTCTCGTGACTCTGTCCATCTTTCCACCTGCAAGATAAGTGGGAAAAACGCAGAGTCTCCTTACCTGCTCTTCTCGACTTTTAAATTCTGCCGCTAAGGGGAACGTCCTTCCCCCTGCTGTGACTCGTTGCAATGCGTGTAGCGATATGACACGCATGCGTCCTAGTGGGGTTCTTCACATAGTCACTCACGTGACTCCGAAGTTAAATGGGCAAATCTAGGGCACAAGGTATTGGGGGTAAAGTGCTGACATGGATGGAAAATTGGTTGGCAGACAGGAATCAAAGAGTAGGTAGTAACGGATCCCTTTCAGAATGGCAGGCAGTGACTAGTGGGGTACCGCAAGGCTCAGTGCTGGGACCGCAGCTATTTACAATATAGATTTAGATGAAGGGATTCAAAGTAACATTAGCATATTTGCAGGTGATACAAAGCTGGGTGGCAGTGTGAACTGTGAGGAGGATGCTATGAGGATGCAGGGTGACTTGGACAGGTTGGGTGAGTAGGCAGATGAATGGCAGATGCAGTTTAATGTGGATAAATGTGAGGTTAGCCACTTTGGTAGCTGAAACAGGAAGGCAGATTATTATCTAAATGGTGTCAAGTTGGGGAAAAGGGAAGTACAACGGGATCTGGGGGTCCTTGCTCATCAGTCAATTAAAGTAAGCATGCAGGTACAGCAGGCAGTGAAGAAAGCGAATGGCGAATGGCCTTCATAACAAGAGGAGTTGAGTATTGGAGCAAAGGTCCCTCTGCAGTTGTGCAATGCCTAGTGAGACCACACCTGGAGTATTGTGTGCAGTCTTGGCATGTTGGCCTTCATTGCGAGAGGAGTTGAGTATTGGAGCAAAGAGGCTCTTCTGCAATTTTACAGGGCCCTAGTGATACCACACCTGGAGTATTGTGTGCAGTTTTAGTCTCCAAAGTTGAGGAAGGACATTCTTGCTATTGACGGAGTGCAGCGTAGGTTAATTCCCGGAATGGCGGGGCTGTCATATGCTGAGCGATTGGAGCGGCTTGCATACTCTGGAGTTCAGAAGGATGAGGGGATCTTATTGAAACTAATTAATATAAGATTATTAAGGGTTTGGACATGCTAGTGGCAGAAATCATGGTCCCAATGTTGGGGGAGCCCAGAAACGGGGGCCACAGTTTAAGAATAAGAGGTAAGCCATTTTGAACAGAGAGGAAACATTTTTTCACTTGGAGAGTTGTGAGTCTGTGGAATTATATGCCGGTTCTCTAGATACTTTCAAGAGAGAGAGCTATATAGGGCTCTTAAAGGTAGTGCAGTCAGAGGATATGGGGAGAAGGCAGGAACGGGGTACTGATTGTGGATGATCAGCCATGATCACATTGAAGGGCGGTGCTGGTTCTTGAATTACCTCGTACAGTGGGACAGACCCTTAGGTCTATAGAGCAGTTTTAGAGTGATCATTTTCATATTGCTAACACCATTCATTTCTTGCATGTGGTCTAAGAGGGTAGTCATTTCTTTCATACTTCTAAGAAATATCGCAAACTCCCGCAATGCTTTCACATCTTCTGGCTGGATAGCTGTCCAAGCAGAGGCCTTCTTCATGAGAATGCCTTTGGATCATGGAAGTATAAAGGGACTTTATGTAGTGTGTCGGCAGTGAGCGGCGACTGAGGAGGGTTCCCCAGCCCCGACCACGTGTATACAAAAGGGGAAGATGATTGAACTTTATTACCTTCCATCACAGTGAGGAATGTGGATTCCACTGTGGTGGATGTTTATGTTAGATTTTATTTTATGCGGCTCTATGCCTTGTTGCTTTTTACTTAGTATGGCTGTATGGTAACTCAAATATCACTGTACTGTAGCGGTACCTGCTGGTGTCCACGGGTAGTCGAATCATGCGGTCACCTACCTCGGTCATGTGACTGTGAGGAGGGGTTTGTGTTCATGCGCTTTCTGGGCGATGCCCTCCCAGTCTCGTTTCGACCACTGCTGTGGTCAGACCTATTAAGTTAGGCATTGTTCAACTGCCGTTGATTACACCGTTTATGTTAATAGGGTGATTTCACGAAAGGTCACTGGATCATAGATTCTCACCCACGTGACCGCAAAATCCAACTGGGGTACAAGCGTCACTTCTGGTACATGTTATTGATGCTGAGAACGCGCACTTTCACACCCGCTAAAAACCGCGAAAAGGGCCCGTTTTTGAGCTGTAAATAACTGTGCCAGTCGGGGTGACCGTGAGGCACAGTTATCTTACTTTACAGTCCAGAGGATAGATAAAAACAAAGGTAAATACAAGAGGGAGCTAAAGGGGCAACAACAGCGGAAGTGGTTAGCGGACATTCGCCGTGGAGATATAAAGATTGAAAATATCGGGAATTGTCAACCTTCTCAGGAAATGATGATGATGGCGGGACTGACATATGTTGAAAGAATGGGTCGACTGGGTTTGTATTCACTGGAATTCAGCAGGATGAGCGGGTTTCTTATAGAATCGTATAAAATGAGTGAGAGATTGGACAGGGTAGATGCAGGAAACATGTTCCCCATGTTAGGGGAATACAGAACTGTTATCCATTTCATTAGAAAAGATTTGACATTTTTAATTAGCCTAAGTGTCCAAATAACATTCACACAAGAATTCACAATATAGCATGATTTTTAAATCTCATTGTCATGGATTTATGGGCCAAATGGAAAGAATTTAGTGTTTGATTCCTGTAAATGAATGGCCATTATTTTGGTGACTGGCTATTTTACCCCCACTTGCCTTTATCTAAGCAGGTTCATTGCATGACACTGAACAGCCAGACTTGCCTTCTCCCTGGTCAGCTCCTGTACAAGCTGCTCTGGGAATCCACGAGGGATGGAGACAGGCAGACACTCCACAAACTCCTCGTCCACTTGGCCTTGATCTCCTGTCCCACCCTGCGCCTTCCGCCCCGCTCTTCACGTCGCCGCTCGCGGCGGGGCAGCGACGTCATTTACGGGCTGGTGCCCCTCTCTCCCCGCGGGCCCCACAAGTGTATTACACTCGCTCCCGGGCCCCACAACTGTAATACACTCGCTCCCGGGCCCCACAACTGTAATACACTCGCCCCTGGGCCCCACAACTGTATTACACTCGCTCCCGGGCCCCACAACTGTATTACACTCGCTCCTGGGCCCCACAACTGTAATACACTCGCTCCCGGGCCCCACAACTGTATTACACTCGCTCCCGGGCCCCACAACTGTAATACACTCGCTCCCGGGCCCCACAACTGTATTACACTCGCTCCCGGGCCCCACAACTGTATTACACTCGCTCCAGCCTCCTCTTCTCCCCCCCTCTCTTCCCCCTCCTCCTCTCTCAACCCCCGCCTCTCTGCCCCCTCCTCCTTACTCCCACTGCCCCCCCTCATCTCTCCTCCCCTCCTTCTCTCCACCCTTCTCCTCATCGCTCCCCCCTCTCTCCTTCCACAGCCTGCCCCTCACCCTCCCCCCACTCACTCACCAGCCGTTGATCGCCGCCGTTAACCGCTCCGGAGCTGGGACACTTGGCAAGCGACGGTAAAGGGGTAAAAAGCATGAATTTAAAGCAGCTGCATTTGATTGACACCGTGTGGTCGACCCGTTCTCCCGCCTCCACCCGGGATCCGAGCGCGTGTGTGTGTGTGGGCGGGGCCAGAGCGCGTGTGTGGGCGGGGCCACAGCACGCGTGTGTGGGCGGGGCCAGAGCGCGGGGGCGGCGCCGTTTGAAACGGCCGCGGGCAACGGCGCGAGGCCCAGTGACGTCACCGCCCCCCCCCCCACCAACTGTCAACGCTCCCGCGCTCCCTCAGCCGTTGACGCCCGTTATTTCCCGCCCTCCCGCTCGCGTTTCCAGAACGTTCTTCCCCAACGGCCGTTCATTCGGACTTCGCTTCTCCACAACGATCACCTCCCTCCAGCAGCCACAGCCGTCGCCTCACCTGGAGCCTGGACTCTGCACTGGGCCTGAAGCCTCCACGCTGCTCACTCCCACTCTCCTGGGTTTCACTGCGCTGGTTCCTAGTGTTAGTCTGTCCAGCCTTGTTAACCCCAGTGGCTGGTCCACTGAGTCTTCCCCATCCCCCTCTAACTATGTCACCCCTGCATTTACCCACCCACACTGCAGCCCTCTCACCCCCTGACCACCCACCACCCACACATCGCCTCGCCCCCAGTCCACCCACCTGCCTTCCGCCGGCCCCAATCCCCATCCCTGCCGGGTGTTCACCATCCCCCCGACCTCCCCCACACCGAACGGTCTGTCCTCAGCAGAGGTCTTACCTTTGTCCCCCTCCGTCCCCACCTCAATGTAGCAATGTTACAACATTTGGGGATTCAAAAAACCAAGTCTGTAATTTATCCCATCAGATAAAACATAAAAAGAAGTTTAATTTGTCACCTAATTTACTTTCATATATTTAAGTATTATAAAAGTTATGGCAATTTTCATACTCGGAAATTAGCTTCTTATACCCTATTGCTTTTCCATTGGCTTAACACCAAAGCTGTGATCGAGGACAGTCAAACGCCCATAACTTTCTTAAAAATGAAGAGAACTAAAAGAAATGTTCAGTTATTATTGATTGAAACATTCTGAAACAAATATGAAACAATCTTACTTGGATGACCTGAAATTAAAGCATATAATTAGTTAGCTACCCAATTGTAGCTAATTACATAATTCAATTACTAGATCTAAACATCTATCCATTTCTTAAGAAAAGATCAACATTTTTAAATAGCCTAAGTGTCCAAATAACATTCACACAAGAATTCACTTTGGCACCTTCGAGAGGGTGGCGGGTTTAAAATGTTGTTTCCTCCAGCCTGTTTAAATGCTCAAGAAAAATCGCTCCGACTGCCGTTCTCTGCACTTATTTTTAAACTAAGTTGGATAACTTAAGTGTTAGAGTAAATTAAAAATCGTCTTCTAAAGCCGTGAACGCCGACAACAGGACGGACCTCACGTAGGGGACAAGGCAAGGTAGGCTGTTTATTTTTACATTAAAAAGTGCTGGAGTAACTCAGCGGGTCAGGCAGCATCTGTGGAGAACATGGATAGGTGGCGTTTCACAGAGTGCTGGAGTAACTCAGCGGGTCAGGCAGCATCACTGGTCAATGTGGATAGATGATGTTTCAGGTCTGAAGATAGATAGATAGATAGATCCTTTATTGTCATTCAGACCTTTCAGTCTGAACGAAATTATGTTGCCTGCAGTCATACACAGAATCAATAATAACAAAACATACAATAAACACAAATTAAACATCCACCACAGTGAGTTCACCAACCACATCCTCACTGTGATGGAGGCAGAGTCTTAGTCTCCGTCTCTTCCCTCCTTGGTCTCCCTCTGCGCTGAGGCGATCGATCCAGGCCGAAGATGCCGCTCTCCAGTCCAGCGGACGCCCGCAGCTATGTCGCCGCCGCTGAAAGCCGGAACACCGTCTCCGCTCCGAGACGGCCCGCCACAGCATCAGCTCCATGCCACCGCCCCCGCTCCAGGCCGCCGCCCCAGCTCCAGGTCCTGCAGTCTCCGCTCCGAGACGGCCCACCACAGCATCAGCTCTGGGCCGCCGACCCTGCTCCAGGTCCCGCAGTCGCTGCTCCAGGTCCTGCAGTCTCCGCTCCAGGCCGCTGCTCCAGATCCAGGCCGCTGCCCCAGCTCCGGGCTCCGCAGCCTCCGCTCCGGGTCCCGCAGTCTCAGCTCCAGGCTGCCGCCGAAAGCCAGAAAGCCGCACCAGCAAGTCGGGCCACCGCTGCCTTAGCCCCGAAGACGGCCAGCCTCTCGTTGGTGAGTCCTGGCTGGCTCTGCCTCCGGAGCCTCGGGGTCGGCCACAGGTTGGAGGCCGCCAGCTCCACCATTAGGCCTCAGCGCAGACGGAGGCAGAGAAGGGGAATACGACACGAAAAAGTCGCATTCCCCCGAAGGAAGAGACAGAGAACATGTTTCACCCCCTCTAACACAACCCAACAAACTAAAACTTAATCAAAACAAGACAAAAAAAACAACAGAAACAAGTAAAGACAGACGGACTGCAGGCTGTTAACAGCGCCGCCACTTCCGGATGGGGTCATGACCGAAAAAAAACGCCCCTATCCATGTTATCCACAGACAGACACAAAATGCTGGAGTAACTCAGTGGGACACGCAGCATCTCTGGAGTGAAGGAACCTTCTTCAGACTGAGAGTCACAGGAGAGTGAGGCACAAAGATAAGGAAGTGTAAGGTGTTACTCCAGCACTCTGTATTATATGAATAGTGCAGGTTAGGAAAATGGGAAGTACAACGAGATCTGTGTGTCCTGGTACATCAGTCACTGAAAGTAAGCATGCAGGTACAGCAGGCAGTGAAGAAAGCCAATGGCATGTTGGCCTTCATAGGGTGAGGAGTTAAGTTTAGGCGCAGGGAGGACCTACTGCAGTTGTACAGGGCCCCAGTGACTCCACAACTGGAGAATTGTGTGCAGTTTTGGTCCCAAAATTTGAGGAAGGATATTCTTGCTATTGAAGGAGCCCAGAGTAGGTTCACAAGGTTAATTCTTGAGATGATGGCGGGACTGATATATGTTGAAAGAATGGGTCGACTGGGTTTGTATTCACTGGAATTCAGAAGGATGAGCGGGTATCTTATAGAATTGTATAAAAATTAGTGAGGCATTGGACAGGGTAGATGCAGGAAACATGTTCCCCATGTTGAGGGAGTCTGGAACTGTTAAGGTATATTTCTTGAAACTGACAACTCACAATAAGTTAGATCAACCAACACAAGCTTTACTGATCATTTAGCCGGCGAGAGTGGCAGGGGATACAAAGTCAAGTATGCAACACACACATAACCCTCCTGGGCTATCACTCTAATGAACAAAGACATACAGCATCTTTTGTTAGAATTTTGGAAACATAGTCACATGTTTATACAGAGTTGGAGCAATGACGTCTAACAGATCAATCACTGAGTATACCCATTCAAAGCTTTCTCGTCACTAACACAATACTTCTCATGGTATGGTTATATCGATCACAAACTGTAGTTACAAACCCCCAAACAACAGGAACTTAGTCAAAGGGTGCTGGAGTAACTCAGCGGGTCAGGCAGCATCTGTGCAGAACATGGATAGGGACTTTTCGGGTCGGGGACACTTCTTCAGACTGACACTATGTTGACAGATGAGGGGGTGATCGGCAGATGAGTGAAGGAAGTGACAGAGGCGAGGGAAAATAGGGAGAGAAAAGGATGTGAGATAAGGAGAGAGGAATATATATGTGCAGCTTTAAGGGACACTGGTCAGGTAGCATTTGGAGTATTGCATACAGTTCTGGTCACTCCATTACAGGACTGATGTGGAATCTTTGGGGAAGGTGCAGAGATGGTTAACCAGAATGCTTTAAAAACGAGGAACTGCAGATGCTGGTTTACAAAAAAGTACACAAAATGCTGGAGTAACTCAGCGGGACAGGCAGCATCTCCGGAGATGGAATTGGTGACCGAAGAAACGATCCGAAATGTTACCCATTCCTTCCAGTATTTTGTCTACCTAAACAGCGCCTATCTATCCACGTAGCAGTGTGCCAGAAGGCTGCAGGAGCGGGCAAAGGCCTTGCCACCGAGCGGGCAGATGAATAGGCGCTGGCCGGTGTGGTCTCGCCGGTGCTCCAGCAGGTGGTCAAGGCGGGTGAAACCCTTACCACAGGACGGGCAGGGGAAGGGACGCTCACCGCTGTGGGTACGCCGGTGCTGCCACAGGCTGGACATGCGGGTGAAACCTTTGCCACACACAGCACACACATATGCTCTCTCTCTGGTGTGTATCCGCTGGTGCTCCCGCAGCCGCCGTGCTCTCTTGTCACAGTGGGAGCAGCTGCACGCCAGCGTGGGTCCGCCGGTGCTGCCGCAACCCCCGCGAGCTGTCAAACGACTCACCACAGTACGGGCAATCGTAGGGCGGGCCACTGGTGTGCACGTGCTGGTGAGACAGGACGTGAGAGACAGTGGCAAAGTGATCTCCACACACCGGGCTGGGGACGGGACGGTCGCCGGCGTGAACCTGCTCGTGGGACAGCAGCCGGGTGGAGTTGGTGAAGCCCTTGCCGCACTGGGCGCAGGTGTAGGGGCGCTCGCCGGTGTGGGTGCGCTGGTGCTGCTGCAGATTGGTGGACTGGTTGAAGCCCTTGCCGCACCGGGCACAGGTGTAGGGGCGCTCGCCGATGTGGGTGCGCTGGTGCTCCAGCAGGTGGTCAGAGCGGGTGAAGCCCTTGCCGCACCGGGCACATGTGTAGGGGCGCTCGCCAGTGTGGTTGCGCTGGTGCAGCAGCAGGCAGTAAGAGCTGGTGAAGCCCTTGCCGCACTGGACACAGGTGTAGGGGCGCTCGCCAGTGTGCGTGCGCTGGTGCTTCAGCAGGTTGCTGGACTGGGTGAAGCCCTTGCCGCAGTCGCTGCATGTGCAGGGTCGTTCCCCGGTGTGCACGCGCCTGTGCACCTTCAGTTCCTTGGACGACTTGAAGCCTTTGCCGCAGTCTGGGCAGGTGAAGGGCCGCTCACTGCTGTGCACCCGCTGGTGCTCCCGCAGCCCCGACAACCGGGTAAAGCTCTCGCCACATGTGGAGCAGCCATAGGTCTTCTCGCCCGTGTGCACCCGCCGGTGGGCCTTCAGCACATCCGCCCTCTTGAAGCTCTTGCCGCACTCTGTGCAGTTGAAGGGGCGTTCTATCGTGTGCTCCCGACGGTGGGTCTCCAGCCGACTCGGGCTCTGACAGGCCTTGCCACATACGTCGCACTCATAACGCTTCTCCTTGTTGCGCCCCATCATGTGGTCCTCTATCGAAGATCAGCCCTTGAAGCCCGGCCCGCACACCGAGCAGATGGGGGGCTCACCGGCACCCTGGCCGCCCTCAATGGCCGCTCACGTTCCCGTCTCTCCGTCCACAGCAACGGCTCCTAAACCCTGCAGGAGGGGAACACAGAGGGTCAACAAGCTGGCAAACAGGACATTACTAGCACATATTGGGTGCGTTTATGGCGGAGGAAACCGTTATATAATTCTGCGCTGCACACTGGCGCAGCGGTAAAGTTGTAAATTAATCGGCCTCCACAAAATAACTAAATTGTCCCCAATGTGCGCGGGATAATTCAGATTCAGATTCAATTTTAATTGTCATTGTCAGTGTACAGTACAGAGACAACAAAATGCATTATGCTAGTGCTAATGCTAGTGTACGGGGTGATCGCTGGTCGGCGCAGACCCCATGGGCCGAAAGGCCTGTTGTTTCCGCACTGCATCTCTAAACTGAACTAAGCCAAAGAAGGGCGTCGACCCAAAATTTCACCCATTCCTCTCTCCACAGATGCTGCCTGACCCGCTGAGTTACTCCAGCACTTTGTGTCTATCTTCTCCACAGATGCTGCTGACCCGCTGTGTTACTCCAGCATTTTGTCATAGAGTCATGGAATGATACAGTGTTGGAAAGAGGGCCCTTCGGCCCAACTCGTACCCGCACTCCTAGATCCTTCGGCTCTACACATTCCGCAAGGCTCAGAGTTCAGAGTCCTAATGAGACCACACCTGGAGTATTGTGTGCAGTTTTGGTCCCCTAATTTGAGGAAGGACATTCTTGCTATTGAGGGAGAGCAGCGTAGGTTCACCAGGTTAATTCCCGGGATGTGGGGGACTGTCATATGCTGAGAGAATGGAGCAGCTGGGCTTGTACACTCTGTAGTTTAGAAGAATGAGATGGGATCTTATTGAACCATATAAGATTGTTAAGGGTTTGGACACGCTAGAGGCATGAAACATGTTCCCGATATTGGGGGAGTCCAGAACCGGGGGCCACACAGTTTAAGAATAAGGGGTAAGCCATTCAGAACAGACACAAGGAAACACATTTTCTCACAAAGAGTTGTGAGCCTGTGGAATTCTCTGCCCCAGAGGGCGGTGGAGGCCGGTTCAGTGGATACATTTAAGATACAGCTAGATAGGGCTCTTAAACATCGCGGAGTCAAGAGATATGGGGGGAAGGCAGGAACGCAGTACTGATTTGGGATGATCAGGCATGATCACATTGAATGGCGGTGCTGGCTCAAAGGGCCAAATGGCCTATTCCTGCACATACTGTCTCTTGTCTATTGCCCCAGCGCCCCGCCATTGACAGTGAAGATCCTGCCCTGGTTTGACTTCCTAAACTGCAACACCCTCCCCACCCCCAAACAATGTGACCTCCTCCCTGTGGCTCCTTGCCCCTTACCCCTGCTGCCTCATGCTTGTTACACCCCTTTGCTCCCTCCCCCCTCCTCCCCACCCCAAACAATGTGAACCCTCACCAGGCTCCCTGCCCCCTTCTATGACTCACTTGACCCCTCTCTCCCCCTCCCCCCCAGTTCCCAGCCCCCCCCCCCCATTCATCCCCCTCGGCACCAAACCCACTCCCCCTTGAATCCCTCCCCCTCCCTTTGCTCCCTGCTTGTCCCCGCTACTCATTTCACCCCCTTTCCACCTCCAGCCTCTCACCCCTCTCCTCCCTCCCTACACACACACTCTCCCTCTCTCCCTCTCCCTCTCTCCCTCTCTCCCTCTCTCTGACAGAAGCAATTCTATTCCTCCGACGCTATTAATAAATTTTAGGTTGTATGTTTGTAGCAAACTTAACTACCTAGGCATTTACTTTTAATTTCTATTACATATGAGATTTTTTTTGGTCATAATTTAGCCATTTAGCTCATACCTGTGGTCTTAGTTTAATAAATTTTGGAGTCATGCTTTTATAATTGTTACTTTATTCAATGGAATTGTAATTTTGTCACGGTCGTTTCTATCATTTTGTTTTCTTTTAGCATAATGAATTATGGTTTTTATTTCAAGAATAAACATTAACAAAAAGCCACAATAGCACAGCTACAACCGTTAGACTCAAACCTTTATGGACATGGGTTTAAAAGGCAGCTTGATGATTCATGTGGTTCTTATGAAATGCCAACTTGTGTAATGTCATCACAGCAGATTTAGAATTATTTTACCGAGGGGTCGGGGTCAGATGTTTTGGGAACGACTTCACAGCCCAGTTTATTCCGCTCCCCTGTGTGTTTATAACATTATTTACCCCAGTTTCCCCCCAGACCGGGTTTATTCCGCTGTCCTGTGTGTTTGTAACATTATTTACCCCATATTTACTGTGTTTATTCCCCCAGACGTTTAGTTTATAACATTATTTACTCCAATATTACACCAGATTTACCGGGTTTATCCCCCAGACGTGTAGTTTATAACATTATTTACACCAGATTTACCGGGTTTATTCCCCAGACGTGTAGTTTATAACATTATTTACACCAGATTTACCGGGTTTATTCCCCAGACGTGTAGTTTATAACATTATTTACACCAGATTTACCGGGTTTATTCCCCAGACGTGTAGTTTATAACATTATTTACACCAGGTTTACCGGTTTATTCCCCAGACGTGTAGTTTATAACATTATTTACACCAGATTTACCGGGTTTATTCCCCAGACGTGTAGTTTATAACATTATTTACACCAGATTTACCGGGTTTATCCCCCAGACGTGTAGTTTATAACATTATTTACACCAGATTTACCGGGTTTATCCCCCAGACGTGTAGTTTATAACATTATTTACACCAGATTTACCGGGTTTATCCCCCAGACGTGTAGTTTATAACATTATTTACACCAGATTTACCGGGTTTATTCCCCAGACGTGTAGTTTATAACATTATTTACACCAGATTTACCGGGTTTATCCACCAGACGTGTAGTTTATAACATTATTTACACCAGATTTACCGGGTTTATTCCCAGACGTGTAGTTTATAACATTATTTACACCAGATTTACAGGGTTTATCCCCCAGACGTGTAGTTTATAACATTATTTACACCAGATTTACCGGGTTTATTCCCCAGACGTGTAGTTTATAACATTATTTACACCAGATTTACCGGGTTTATTCCCCCAGACGTGTAGTTTATAACATTATTTACACCAGATTTACCGGGTTTATTCCCCAGACGTGTAGTTTATTTGGTGATTTATTGATTATTTACAGAGAGCCAGAGAGAGGGAGATAGATGTTTATAATCCTGGTGTTTTATATCAGGACGCTGCTCCAGACGGTGAGTTTCTATTATTGACCCCAGTTTTATTCCCCAGACGTGTAGTTTATGTGGAGTTTGACCTCAGCTCCCCCACATTTACCGGGTTTATTTACAACATTATTTACCTCAGCTCCGTCCGCAGCGACGTCACCAACTGCCGCTTCTCCGCCGCCATTTTCATGCGGTCGATGCGGAGACTCGATCCCGGGGCGGGACCGGCGGCCATCTTGGTGATTACACAGAAAAGCTGGAGAAACTCAGCGGGTGCAGCAGCATCTATGGAGCGAAGGAAATAGGCAACGTTTCGGGCCGAAACCCTTCTTCAGACTGATCGGGGGTGGAGGTGGGTGGGGACAAGAAAGGGAAAAGGAGGAGTAGCCAGAAGGCTGGAGGGTGCGAGGAGACAGCAGGGGAGCTGAGGAAGGGGAGGAGACAGCAAGGACTAACAGAATTGGGAGAAATCGATGTTCATACCCCCGGGGTGCAGACTCCCCAAACGGAATATGAGGTGCTGTTCCTCCAATTTCCGGTGCTGCTCGCTGTGGCCATGGAGGAGACCCAGGACAGAGAGGTCGGAGGCGGAGTGGGAGGGGGAGTTGAAGTGCTGAGCCACCGGGAGGTCAGCTTGGTTATTGCGGACCGAGCGGAGGTGTTCGGTGAAACGATCGCCCAACCTCCGCTTGGTCTCACCGATATATATCTGCTGACATCTAGAGCAGCGGACGCAATAGATGAGGTTGGAAGAGATGCAGGTAAACCTCTGTCGCACCTGGAACGATTGCTTGGGTCCTTGAACGGAGTCGAGGGGGGAGGTAAAGGGACAAGTGTTGCATCTCTTGCGGTTGCAAGGGAAAGTGCCCGGGGAGGGGGTGGACCGAGAGGGAAGGGCAGAATTGACAAGGGAGTTGTGGAGGGAGCGGTCTTTGCGGAAGGCAGATATGGGGGGAGATGGGAAGATGTGGCGAGTAGTGGGGTCACGTTGGAGGTGGCGAAACTGACGGAGGATTATTTTTTGTATGTGACGGCTGGTGGGGTGAAAGGTGAGGACTAGGGGGACTCGGCCCTTGTTTCGAGTGCGGGGATGGGGAGAGAGAGCAGTGTTGCGGGGTATGGAAGAGACCCTGGTGCGAGCCTCATTTATGGTGGAGGAGGGGAACCCCCGTTCCCTGAATAGTGAGGACATTTCAGATGTCCTGGTGTGGAACGCCTCATCCGTGGAGCAGATGCGGCGTAGACGGAGGAATTGGGAGTTGGGGATGGAGTCCTTACAGGAAGCAGGGTGGGAAGAAGTGTAATCTTGGTGAAGTCGGCGCCGCTGATTGGTCGGCAGCCGGCGGCCATCTTTGTGAGGGATTTGATGGCGGCCATGTTGGTGAGGGGTTTACAGTGGCAGATTATTATATAGTTGAAGAGATTGCTCCCTCCAGCCACTTAGGAGAAAGCGTGGAGTTAGGAGAATGTCGTGAGTGAAGGGGGGGGGGGTTGGTGGCGTCATCACCGCCCGCCCGCCCTGCGCCGTGACGTCACCTCCCATTCGAAGCTACAAGATGGCGGTTTGTTTTTAAACGTGAAGGCGGATACAAAATGTCGGCGGCGCTTGTGACGCAGCGACAGAGACAGAGACAGAGACAGAGACAGACGGGCAGCGACTGTGGAGACAAGAGAAGCTGCAGCAACAACAACAACAACAACTGGGCCGCGTTTCATGGACAAACCCTGATGCTCACTCAAGGTCAAATCAAAGATCATACAGCAGAGCAAGATGGTCAACTCTCACGCAAAGCAGCTCTGGGTTGCAGCCACAATGGCCGCCGTGTCCTGGTGAATGTGGAGAGAGGGACTAGGAGTTGGCGGTTGGCATCAACTGCAGGAGGAGGCCATTCGGCTCTTCGAGCTAGCACCGCCATTCAATGGCTGATCATCCCCAATCAGTACCCCGTTCCTGCCTTCTCCCCATATCCCCTGACTCCGCTATCTTTAAGAGCCCTATCTTTGTTGTCCAGTGCCTGGAGGGGAGCTCCCGTGTGGAAGGGAGAGAGGGACCAGGAGTTGGCGGTTGGCATCAACTGGTTTGTGACTGGATCAAATAGAAACATAGATATTAGGTGCAGGAGTAGGCCATTCGGCCCTTCGAGCCTGCACCGCCATTCAATATGATCATGGCTGATCATCCAACTCAGTATCCCGTACCTGCCTTCTCTCCATACCCTCTGATCCCTTTAGCCACAAGGGCCACATCTAACTCCCTCTTAAATATAGCCAATGAACTGGCCTCAACTACCCTCTGTGGCAGAGAGTTCCAGAGATTCACCACTCTCTGTGTGAAAAAAGTTCTTCTCATCTCGGTTTTAAAGGATTTCCCCCTTATCCTTAAGCTGTGACCCCTTGTCCTGGACTTCCCCAACATCGGGAACAATCTTCCTGCATCTAGCCTGTCCAACCCCTTAAGAATTTTATAAGTTTCTATAAGATCCCCTCTCAATCTCCTAAATTCTAGAGAGTATAAACCAAGTCTATCCAGTCTTTCTTCATAAGACAGTCCTGACATCCCAGGAATCAGTCTGGTGAACCTTCTCTGCACTCCCTCTATGGCAATAATGTCCTTCCTCAGATTTGGAACGGAAGAATGGCAACTCAGGTAGGATTAGAGGATGACGAAGATCAAGATGATAGAGGTTTGGTGACTGGACGTCAGTGTCTAGACACAGATCAGGGAGGTATCGAGGAGAAGGAGGAGTCAGGAAAACGAGCTCAGCCAAAGCAGCAAAAGGAGTTTTGAAGGGAACAGTTCAGAACAAAGATCTTATAGCGGAGCAAGATGCGTTACTCTCACACAAACGTGTAGTCCGCTCATGGGTGATTATAGCGGCCATTTTAGCAACCAGTCCCCACCATCTTGTTCCGGCCAAAGATCGGATCTTTGTTACCGCAGCGGGGAGAGCGGGTGTGGGACCCGGGGAGTGTGGGGCCCGGGGAGTGTGGGGCCCGTGGAGTGTGGGGCCCGGGGAGAGCGGGTGTGGGGCCCGGGGAGTGGGAGTGTGGGGCCCAGGGAGTGTGGGGCCCGGGGAGTGGGTGTGTGGGGCCTGGGGAGTGTGGGGCCCGGGGAGTGTGGGGCCCGTGGAGTGGGAGTGTGGGGCCCGGGGAGAGGGAGTGTGGGGCCCGGGGAGTGGGAGTGTGGGGCCCGGGGAGTGGGAGTGTGGGGCCTGGGGAGTGTGGGGCCCGGGGAGTGTGGGGCCCGTGGAGTGGGAGTGTGGGGCCCGGGGAGAGGGAGTGTGGGGCCCGGGGAGTGGGAGTGTGGGGCCCGGGGAGTGGGGCCCGGGGAGTGTGGGGCCCGGGAAGAGGGAGTGTGGGGCCCGGGGAGAGGGAGTGTGGGGCCCGGGGAGAGGGTGTGTGGGCCCCGGCGAGAGGGAGTGTGGGGCCCGGGGCAGCGGGAGAGGAGCATAGGATGGGGGGGGACACATTGTAGTGTGGGGGCAGGTGAGGTAGTGCGGGGGGGGGGGGGGGGGGGGGGGATAAGGCGATGTGTGTGTGAAGTCGCGGGGAGGTTTATAATGTTTCTTATTTAATGTCCCTTGTCTAGTATGAAATAAAGTTCATCATTGGATCAGAAGAAATATAATTGTGTGTGTTATATGCTTATATACATTTATATCACATTCATGTTTGTGTGTTTATAAACATTTTATTCTTTAACAAGAATCAACAGAATTATGAACTAACAGAATTATGAATCTAACCCTATATCACACACAAAAACTTCCCCCGCAATGTCAATTACCCTGCGAGTCGGTTTGGTACCGGTTACTACAAAATCAACTCAAACACTGCTTGTGAGCCATTTAAAAAGAAATGATTTAAAAAACATTAAAAAAGACAATTACCAGAGTCAAATTTTATTCTTGACAAGAAGTATGAACTGACAGAATTATGAGTATAACCCTATATCACACACACAAACTGTTGCCCCTCAACGTTGATTACACTGCGAGTCGGGTCGGGTCGGGTCAGGTAGGCTCCGGTTACTAAAATGGGCGGGGAAAAATGCCCAGGATCCCCTCCGTAGCGTGCTACACGTCAGCCCATTGTATTTCGCAAGAGTAGCCCATCTTGCTCTGCTCTAAGATCTTTGCTCCCTCCCTCCCCACAGTGAGTGACGGGTTGGGGTTGGGGTTGTTGGAGCTCGGGGAGCTGGGGTTGGGGTTGGGGTTGGGGTTGGCGGAGCTCGGGGAGCTGGGCCTGGGGTTGGGTCCCGCCGCCGCCCCACCACCACCATCATTAATCTGTGTGTGGGTGTGTGTGTGGGGCTGATGGGTGGGGGCGTCGTGTTGCCGCTGGAGGTGCTGGAGGAGTCATGTTGGGGCTGAGGGGGGCGGGGAGTCGGCACATTCACTCACTGATGTCTATATCTCTCTATCTATCTCTGTCTGTAACTATCAATTTCTCAATTAAAAAATACGTTATTGGCATGATAAAAATACATTGTTATATTGCAAAGTATAGGGTTTGCACCTAAGGTCACTGGGTTAAAGGGCTTGACGCACGGAGCCGCTCTATCCAACTGGAGGACACCCGTCATTTCCGGTATATGTTATTAATGTAAGAAACGCGTAGCAACAGTACGGGTCATGGGTCGTGACCCTACTGCCGTGCAACCTCCCTATTCCAATATTGCTGGTTGTGGGAGGGCGGCTTTCTGTTGCGCTAGTATGGGTATTGTGGGCCGAAGGGACTAATTTCCAGAGGCCTAGTATGGACATTGTGGGCCGAATGGATTTGTGGGCTGGCAGCTCAGTCACTGAGGCCAGGCAGTACAGTCACTCAGACCTGGCAGGCTGGCAGCTAAGAATCTGCCAGAAATTCTGCCCAAAACAGGTGACATACTCTGTGAGAGAGAAGGGGAGAGGGTGGACTGAATGGATTATTGGGCTGACAGTTCAGCCACTTACGCAGGTCACATTGGAGATTTTCTACCCCGCTGTAAATTATGCTGCAATTATTATTTATGATCTCTTTAAAAATTATAATGCACGCAGAGAGAAAAAGGATAAAATTACCTGCCGGACAAATATTTTCAACACTTTTTCAGACGGGTACACAGTGGGGGTGGGGCGTGGGCAGGAACGCCCTGGTTTTATCAGTGTTCTCGACAAACCAAAATATAGCTCGTGTCACCGAGAGAAATATCAATAACCGGGTCCAGATCTGGTCTTTGGTTTGCACCTCGTTTACGCTTCAGCTCCTGTCCTGTTGTCTCTCCCTGTTTTACTGTTAGCCACTTTGACATTGTTTCTTTTCAGGGATTTGAATGGGAACAACATCACAAGAATCACCAAATCAATCTTTTCAGGATTAAGACATGTGTGAGTTCAGTAAGTCCAGATTTTGCATTTTGCACAATTTGGTTACATTTCTGCTGCTGTTTCGTGCTTCCAGCTGTTCACTTTCTGCCATCAGTGTTTCTGTTTGTAAATTACAGCTTGTTATTTAATACAACATTTCACAGACCCTTGTTAATGAAGTAAGTGCAGGAGTGAAGTGTTGTTGGGATTAGTACACGGCCAAATCAGCAAATACTATATTCCACAGTATTGTCCCTCACATATTTACCCCTGAGTTCTGTGAATTGTGGTGGGATGTACAGTGCCCTCCATAATGTTTGGGACAAAGACCCATCATTTATTTATTTGCCTCTGTATTCCACAATTTGAAATTTGCAATAGAAAAAGTCCCATGTGGCTAAAGTGCACACTGTCAGATTTTAATGAAGGCCATTTTTATACATTTTGGTTTCACCATGTAGAAAGTAAAGCAGTGCTTACACACATTCCCCCGTTTCAGAGCACCATAATGTTTGGGGCACAGCAATGTCATGTCAATGAAGGTAGACACGCTTAGTATTGTGTTGCATATCCTTTGCCTGCAATGACTGCTTGAAGTCTGTGATTCATGGACATCACCAGTTGCTGGGTGTCTTCTCTGGTGATGCTCTGCCAGGCCTCTATTGCAGCCATCTTTAGCTGATGATTTTTGGGGGCTAGTCCCCTTCAGATTTCTCTTCAGCATTTAAAAGGCCTGGGTTCAGGTCGGGTGAATGACTTGGCCACTCAAGAATTGACCATTTTTGTTGCTTTAGCAGCGTGTTTGGGATCATTGTCTTGCTGTAGAATGAACCGCCAGCCAATGAGTTTTGAGGCATTTGTTTGAATTTGAGCAGATAGAATGTGTCTATATGCTTCAGAATTCATTATACTACCACCACCAACAGTTGTATCAACAGTGAGCCAGTACCTTCAGCAGCCATATATTCCCAGGCCATAACACCCCCACCACCGTGTTTCACAGATGAGTTGGTATGCTTCCGATCTTGAGCAGTTCCTTCTCTTCTCCATATTTGGCTCTTGGCATCACTCTGATATGTTAATCTTCATCTCATCTGTCCACAAAACCTTTTTCCAGAACTGTGGTTGCTCGTTTAGGTACTTCTTGGCAAACTGTAACCCGGCCATCCTATTTTTGTGGCTACCCAGTGGTTTGCATCTTGCAGCCTCTGTATTTCTGTTCATGAAGTCATCTGTGGACAGTGGTCATTGAGAAATCCACATCTGATTCCTGAAGAGTGATTCTGATCTGTCGGACAGGTGTTTGGGGGTTTCCTTTATTATAGAGAGAATTCATCTGTCATCAGCTGTGGAAATCTTCCTTGGTCTGCCAGTTCATTTGCGATTAGTGAGCTGACCAGGACTCTCTTCTTAATGATGTTCCAAACAGTTGGTTTTGGTAAGCCTAAGGTTTGGCTGATGTCTCTAACAGTTTTATTCTTGTTTCTCAGTCTCATAATGGCTTCTTTGACTTTCATTGGCACAACTTTGGTCCTCATGTTGATAAACAGCAAGAAAAGTGTCAAAGGTGATGGAAAGACTGGGTGATGTGAGCTCTCTTATACCTGCAATAAGGAGGCAATTAAACACACCTGAGCAATTAATAACGCCTGTGAAGCCATGTGTCCCAAACATTATGGTGCCCTGAAATGGATTGACTATGTATAAACACAGCTGTAATTTCTACATGGTGAGAGCAACATGTATAAAAATAGCCTTTAATAAAGGCTTCCAGTAGAATTGCAGGATGTTGCAACGTTGGTTGCCCGAGGTGCTTGTTTGTTGTAGCCAGTCAAGGTTTTGGAAGTGCATAGAAGGCAAGTTTCACTGTTGTCCAGGATCCTGTGATATTTCAGCTGGGTCTGAGATCATGATTTTCAAACCCTTTTCCTCAACCCACTGTGAGCTGTGTTGGTACAATGAATGAAGGCTGTGATGAATTGGACCATTGATTCTGTCCTCGCCAAGAGATGGCTTCCAAGGTACAGGACATGGCCCAGCCTATCACCACGAACCTTTGTTGGAGAGCGGAGTGCTATGCTGTGGACAAATTAGTTGGAGAACATGTGCAAGTAGGTAAGTAACAAAATATTCAGTTGATGATTATAGGGAGAAAGGTGTGTTTTGGAAAGGCAGGACTGCTGTTGAGCCATTGGGGTTGCAAATGTTGCAATTTAGCATATCCTTCTGACTGGCTAAGTGGAAATACATTTCCCCCTGGCAAAAAATTGTTTATTTGCATTCTAGGCATTAGTTTAAGTATTCATCCCACGTGATGGCAGCCGCGCCAACAGCCTGTCCGTCCCTTCAATGTTTACCTTATTTTTTAGTATGTCTTAAAATATGTTTCCATGTTTCTCAAAGGTAGACAAAAATGCTGGAGAAACTCAGCGGGTGACGCAGCATCTATGGAGCGAAGTAATATGTGACGTTTCAGTTGGAGACCCTTCTTCAGATTGATGTGGAGGAGGGGGTGGGGGGTAGAAGAAAGGATGAGGCGAAGGCAGTGGGCTGTGGGAGAGCTGGGAAGGGGAGGGGAAAGAGGGAGAAAGAGTTTACTGGAATTGGAGAAGTCAATGTTCATACTGCTGGGGTGTAAACTTTCACGGTGTGTTCTATGTGGATGGTCGGGGAAAACCTTGTTCAGTCACTTACCTCTGCGGAGAAGCGGTTTTCTCCGTGTCACGTCTCCGTCCCCCCCTACGGCCTAACAACTTGGATTGGTGCGGCCTTTCCTGGAGCCCGGCCCAGAGCTTCAGGGCGCGGAACGGACTTACCTATGCCGAGGATCGCTGTGGATGTGCTCCGACAACGGGACCTGTGGACTTTAACATCACGAAGCCGCGGGCTCCGGTAAGAAGAGGCCGACTCGATCTCCATGCCGCGGAGTGTTCCGATCCGACCCGACGCCGGAGTTTCCATCATCCCGATGCAAGGGCTTGGACATTGGGCCATCGGCAGCTGGCGACTGTGGAGGGTTCAGCACCGACTACGGGTGAACAAAGGAGGAAGATGAATGAACTTTATTGTATTCCATCACAGTGTGGAATGTGGATTCCACTGTGGTGGATGTTTATGTTAAATGTTATTGTGTAATGTGTTATTTTTACTTGTATGGCTGTATGGTCATTCAAATATCACTATAACTTAATTGGTGTTTGTGACAATAAATGTGACCTTGAACTGGAAGTTAATGTCGGCTAATTTCAGTAGGTCGGCAATGTTGTCGACCCAGCATTTCATGTGACCTTTGTGTTTGCCAGTGGGTTTTCTGGATTTAGTATTAAACTGTCACCAGAATGATAGACTTGGAGGTCAGAACCAGTACAAGTAAAAGTGTTTGATTGTGGTAGAATCGCATGATGGATTAATGATCACTATCACACTGCATGTTCCTGATGGTCAGCCGTGTATTCAGCATTGGTGTTTAAATGGGAGTCCCCTTGCTGAAATGTTAAAGGAAGAACTACAGACGCTGGTAACATCGAAGGGAAACACAAACCGATGGATAAACTCAGCGGGCGAGGCAGCATCTATGGAGAGAAGGAATTGGCAATGTTTCAGGTTGAGACCCTTCTTCAGTGATATCAGAAGAGAGGGCTGGATAAAGAAAGAATGTAGGCAGAGACAGTAAGGCCAGTGGGAAAACGAGGAAGGGGAAGGGATGGGATATGAGGCGCTGTTCCTCCAATTAGCGCTGGGCATCACTCTGCCAATGGAGCCCTAGGACAGAAAGGTCAGATTGGGACTGGGAGGGGGAGTAAGTGCTGGGCCACCGGGAGAGTCTGCGCTTGGTCTTGCCGATGTAGAGAAGATGAAACCTGGAACAGCGGATGCAGTAGATGAGGTTGGAGGAGGTACAAACTTGATTGTAATCTAACAGAGATAAGGATAATATTCTTAAAACAAGTTCATGACATTGTTTATGTAGGAGCGGCACAAAAAAGGGAACAGACCAAATCACTCTTAAAATTCCAAGGAGTGAAGTGAAATGTAGAAAGATTCTTGCTAAGATTGAAAGTAAAAGGCTCTGGAAGTAATCTCGGCTGCGTCTCATTTTGAGATTAATCACCGAGGCCCAATTGTCTTGTGGTGTCTTTTTTATCAAGTTTTGTTCAGATTGATGTTATGTTTTACAAGGTTTAACTTTACAAAATCCCACCTTGACAACAATTGCTTCCATCTGCACACTGGCAGTTACAGCTATGATGCCACAATGGGATCCAATCCTTGCTGGCCCTCCCCACTCAGTCCAGTGGGAAGTTTTCAAACGTTTAAAAACAGGGAGGCTGAAGAGGAGGGGGAGGGGAGGGAGTGCTGGGGGAGGCAGGGGAAGTTCAATTGGATTATTTTTTAAATTCTTGGCAGCAAGTGCAATTGGGGGCTGAATTGGAGGGAAGAGAGTGCTGGGGGATAAGGGGAATACGCTGCCCGTGCACATTTGGGGGATTTGGGTGAGTTGAGGATTATTGCATTGGGGGAACAGGTGAGTGGTGGAATATTGCATCAGGGGAACTGGTTACGTTGGGGAACCAGGCCTACCGTGTGACAGGAACACACTGGTCCCACTTGGTCTGGTACCAAGCTAAAAGTTTGTATCAGCAGAGATGAACAATGTTCACCATTGAAGGCTGAAATGGCTTCAAACAGTGAGGATTGGTAAAGAATAGCCTGAAACAAAATGTAACATTGTTTGTTGTCAAAAAAGTATGTTGTGCAGAATGTGTATAATAGTTGCCCTTTTTCTGCTGCAACATCGGTGACAGCTGCGTTAGAAAAAGGTGACAGTGTTCACTAGGATTTGACCACAATTGAATCAATGGATCATATTTTGTACAGCTAATCCATTATTTGTCAGACATACCTTGCAGTGCAAATCTTCAGTCTCTTCATAAAGGCAAGAGTGGGCACGTTGCTATAGAAACTCCTCAGAGGAATGACTCTTGTAGGAAAGGTAACATTTCCTAATCTAATCAAATCCATTAAACAAATAAAACACAACAACAGCCAAACGATATTACCAAGTGCATGAACTATTTTTGAAGTAGTGGGGAGGTGTGCAACTGCCCTACGGCTACAGATATGCATGGAGGCGAGAATAATTTCTTATCATTTCTGGAGATGGTTAGCATTTTCTTTTATTACTGAGAACAACATGAATTCTGAAGAATTCCGAAAAACACAGTGAGGTCAGGAAACAACTGGTTTTATTTGTTACGTAAGGCACAAATACGTCAAGACTCGCTTTAAAAAAACACATTTAAATGCTTTTAAGTTTTTGGGCCAGTGGCAGCCAGCTGGTACTGTGAGCAGTCGGCTGTTTGCAGCTTGGTTCCCTATAGCATTTTCACTTTGGGTACAGTATGAATGAGAAGATGCTGGTACTGTTGATGGTCTGCTCCTCGACAGGGCCAAGGAGGGGCTTATATAAGGAACACTTCTCCATCCGTTTCCCACCACGGATGGCTGACCTGCTGAATTCTACCGGCACTTTGGAGGGGAATCAAGACTCCAGGACTTGATTAGGACGCGGGGGGGGAAGTCTCCTTAATTTGAATAATTCAATGTTCATGTCATTGGGCTGTAAGCTATGTGGTGCTGTTCCTCTAGTTTGTGTGTCACATCACTCTGGCAATGGAGGAGGCCCAGGCAAAAAGGTTAGTGTGGGAATGGGAAGGGGAGTTTAAATGGTTGGCAACCGGCAGTGTTTGTGTTTGGTCCTTATCCGTCCTTAGTCTGGGCGGACCGAGTGCAATGCAGAGTGGGGGGATCGAGGACCAGATAGAAGGAACAGTAGATGCTGGTTTACAAAAAGAGACACAATCTCCTGGAGTAACTTGCACGTCTGGAGAGCATGGACAGGCAACATTCTAGGCCAGGACCCTTCTTCAGACTGCTTGGTGTGGGGGGGTGGAGAAAGTTGGAAAGGAGAGGTGGGAGTGGTTGCCTTAGATTCCCTTCCCTCTACAGATGCCGCCTGACCCACTGTGTTCCTCCACGGCTTTAGAGGGAATGGACAGATGACGTTTTGAGTCTGGACCCTTCTTCAGACTGAGTGGAGAGGGTGGGGGGGAGGAAGCTGGAAAAGAGAGATGGGGGCTGGACAAAGCCTGGCAAGTGATAGGTGAACACAAATGCTGGAGTAACTCAGCGGGACAGGCAGCATCTCTAGAGAGAAGGAATGGGTGACGTTTCAGGTTGAGACCCATCTTCAGAAGTGATAGGTGGATATAGGTGAGGGAGACACAAGAAACTGCAGATGCTGGAATCTTGCATAGAACACAATTTAGTTAGATGCACAGAATCCTTTGCCCAGACTGGGGGAATCGAGGACCAGAGGACATGGGTTCAAGGTGAAGGGGAAAAGATTTAAAAGGAAACTGAGGGGTAACATTTTCACAGAGGGTGGTGGGAGTATGGAACAAACTGTCAGAGGAGGTAGTTGAGGCTGTGACTATCCCATGAAACAGTTAGACAATTACATGGATAGGCCAAGTTTGGAGGGATATGGACCAAACACAGGCAGATGGAACCAGTGTAGCTGGGACATGTTGGTCGTTGTGGGAAAGTTGGGCTGAAGGGCCTGTTTCCACACTGTGTCACTTTATGACGAACACAAAGTGCTGAAGTTACTCAGCGGGTCAGGCAGCATCTGTGGAGAACATGGACAGGTGACATTTCAGAGTGCGGGAGTAACTCAGCGGGACAGGCAGCATCTCTGGACACAAGGAATGGGTGACGTTTCGGGTCGACACTGAAGATGGGTCTCGACCCTGAAACGTTACCCATTCCTTCCTGCATTTCGTGTCTACCTAAACAGCGCCTATCTATCCACGTGGCGATGTGCCAGCAGGCTGGAGGAGTGGGCAAAGGCCTTGCCGCAGAGCGGGCAGGTGAAGGGGCGCTGGCCGGTGTGGTCTTGTCGGTGCTCCAGCAGGTGGTCAAGGCGGGTGAATGCCTTGCCATACTCAGGGCACACAAAGGGTCTCTCTCCGGTGTGTATCTGCTGGTGCTCCTGCAGCCCCCGTGCTCTCTTGTCACAGTGGGAGCAGCTGCTCGCCGACGTGAGTCCGCCGGTGCTGCCGCAACCCCCGTGAGCTGTCAAACTCCTCACCACAGTACGGGCAGTCATAGGGCTGGCCACTGGTGTGTACGTTCTGGTTAGACGGGGCATGGGAGGCCATGGCAAAGCGCTCTTCACACACTGGGCTGGGGACGGGACAGTCGCCGGTGTGCAGTCGCTGGTGGGACAGCAGATAGGTGGAGCGGGTGAAGCCCTTGCCGCACTGGGTGCAGGTATAGGGGCGCTCGCCGGTGTGGGTGCGCTGGTGCCTCAGCAGGGTGCTGGACTGGGTGAAGCCCTTGCCGCACTGGGCACAGGTGTAGGGGCGCTCGCCGGTGTGGATGCGCTTGTGCACCAGCAGGTTGGAGGACCAGGTGAAGCCTTTGCCGCACTGGGCACAGGTGTAGGGGCGCTCGCCGGTGTGGGTGCGCTGGTGCACCAGCAAGGTGCTGGACTGGGTGAAGCCCTTGCTGCACTGGGCGCAGGTGTAGGGGCGCTCACCTGTGTGGGTGCGCTGGTGCCTCAGCAGGGTGCTGGAGTAGGTGAAGTCCTTGCTGCACTGGGCGCAGGTGTAGGGGCGCTCCCCGGTGTGGGTCCGCCGGTGGGACAGCAGCCTAGTGGAGCTGGTGAAGCCCATGCTGCACTGGGCGCATGTGAAGGGGCACTCGCTGGTGTGGGTGCGCTGGTGCCTCAGCAGGGTGCTGGAGCGGGTGAAGCCCTTGCTGCACTGGGCACAGGTGTGGGGCCGCTCGCCGGTATGAGTGCACTGGTGCAGCTTCAGGTGGTTGGACGACTTGAAGCCTTTGCCGCAGTTGGAGCAGGTGAAGGGCCTCTCGCCGAAGTGCACGCTGTTGTGCCACTGCAGCTTGTCATAGCGCGTGAAGCTCTTGCCGCACTCCGAGTAGTCGAAGGGGCGTTCTCCCGTGTGCACCCGCCGGTGGGTCTCCAGCTCGCTCGGGTACTGCCAGGCCTTGCCACACACGTCACACTCATAACGCTTCTCCTTGATGTGTCCCGTCATGTGGTCCTCCATCGCAGCTCAGCAGCTCGAAGCTCAACCCGCACACCGAGCAGATGGGGGGGGGGGGGGGGCTCACCGGCACCCTGACCGCCCTCAATGGCCGCTCACGTCCTCGTCTCTCCGTCCACGGCACCGGCTCCTAAGCCCTGCAGGAGGGGAACACAGAGGGTCAGCAAGCTGGCAAACAGGACATTACAGATCCGATCTTTGGCCGGAAGCAAGATGGTGGAACAAGATGGCAGAGGCTGGTTGCTAAAATGGTTCCTATAATCACCCATGAATCTGCCCATGACCGCACTACGTGTTTTGCGTAGGAGTAGGCCATCTTGCTCTGCTATAAGATCTTTGATTGGCTCTAGCCCAAGTGGGAGGAGATTTAGAAGTGAGTCACAGGGGGGAAAACAATTGAAAACTGAGGAATTTGTTTTGTAAATTGGTAAATGAGGCAATTTATCAGTCAATATAAGCAAGATGGCTATTAGGGAGCAGCAGTGGGGGGAGAAATGTGAAGTTTATTGTGCAGAAATTACAGAGGGCTATAATAAAGGTACAAGAGTGGTCATATAAATGGGGATTCAAATTTTCTGTGGAAAAGACAAAGATAATGTTTTTTACTAGGAAGAAAATTGATAGTGAGGTAAAACTAAAATTATATAACCAGGAATTGGAGCGAGTAAAATACTACAAATTTTTAGGTTTATGGTTTGATGAGAGGATTACATGGATGGTTCATATTCAGAAAGTAGTGGACAAATGTAAGAAGATACTTAATGTAATGAGATGTTTAGTTGGATGTGATTGGGGGGCAGATAGAACAACTTTGAAGACTATATACACTGGGTTAATTAGATCTGTGTTAGATTAGGGTTGTGTGGTGTATGGGTCCGCATCAAGTACTTCTCTTAAGAAAATAGACAACATTCAATATCGGGCATTGAGAATATGTACAGGTGCAATAAAAACAACTCCAACAGCAGCATTACAGGTTGAAATGGGGGAGATGCCTCTAGAGATGAGAAGGACACAGCTTTCATTGAATTACTGGATTAACCTACAGGGCCACAGTCAAGATCATCCAGCACAAGTTAGTGTCAAACCATGCTGGGAAAAGGAGAGAAGGGAAACAAAAAGTTTTGGATGGACAGTGACCCAGAGAGCATTACAAATTAGCATAGCACAATTAAATGTGGTTCCAACGGTTCCATTCCCTTCAATTCCACCTTGGATACTTCCAGATGCAACAGTAGACTTTACAATATTAGAACAGAAAAACAAGGATAAACAGCATATATATAATTCAGTCATCATACAGGAATACATTGACAGATACTACAGTTTTGTCCAAATTTATACAGATGCATCAAAAGATTCAGTAGATAAAGTAGGAGTAGCATTTATTGTACCAGAATTTCACATCAAAGTAGGGAAGAGGATCAATAATGAGGTCTCATTATACACAGGTGAAATGATTGCAATATTGTTAGCAGTACAGTGGGTCGAGGATACCAGGCCTTTAAGGACAGTTATTTGTTCAGATTCAAGTTTAGCAATAAAGAGTTTACAGCACAGTCATTCAGACAATAGACCAGACATTTTGATAGAAATACAACAAACACTATTCAGAATTCAAATGATGGGGCTTACAGTCATATTTTTATGGGTACCAGCACACATTGGCATGAGAGGAAACGAAATGGCAGATAAAGTAGCAAAAGAGGTAACTAAAAGAAGTAAGATTGATTTAACTATTAACATAGGTAAAACTGAAATCAAAGACATTATTAAGCAAAGACTGAAGGAAAGATGGCAAAAGCAATGGGAGGAAGAACGGAAAGGACGGTGGTTCTACAGAGTCCAGAGGAAAGTGGGAAAGATGAGATGTGCAGGAAAGAACAGAGAAGAGGAGACAGTGATTTCAAGAATTAGATTTGGACACACTGGTCTGAACAGTACACTTTTTGTAATGGGCAAGCATAATACAGGCAGATGTGAATACTGTGGGCAAGAGGAAACGATAGAGCATGTCATTGTACATTGTGAGAGGTATGAGGAGGAGAGAGAACGGATGAGTGAGCAGTTCAGAAAAGAAGGAGTACAATTTGATTTGGTAGATATTTTGCAAGGGAGTTCAAATAAGTGCTATCAAATCCTGATGCTTTTTCTTAGGGTAACCAATTTGTTCGGAAGGATATAGGTTATTAGAATATGTAATGGTGTTGTTTGATCCACACTCCATGCCAGTTGGTAGCGGTAATGCATCAAAAAACACTATATAGAAGAAGAAGGGAGCAGCAGTGAGGGAGCGGCCTTGTGAGGGAAGTGCCCTGTGTGAAAAGGGCGAGTCTTTGGCTCGAGAGTCTTTGGCCAGGAGGCTACGCAAAACGCTGGAGAGGGAGAGACGAAAGAAGGATATGTCAGGCAAGCTGATTCAGTGCGATGCTTGCAGTATGTGGGAGGTCAAGGACACTGCTGGTGCCTCTGGCTGCTACAAATGTGAGGTGCATCCAGGTACAGCTCCTGAAGGACCGTGTTAGGGAACTGGAGAAGCAAGTGGAAGACCTCAGGTTCATCCGAGAAACTGAGTCGTTCCTCGACAAGTCCTACAGTAAGATTATTACACCTAAGGTACTAGAAGAGAGAAGGTGGGTGACGGTTAGAAAGGGAGGGAAACATGGAATGCAAACGTCCCCAGGTGTTGTACCTCTTGTGAACAGGTTCACCCACTTAGAAGCTGTCGGGACAGAAGACGTTATTATACCGAGCGGCGGACTGGTTTGCGAAGCAAAAAGGGCTGTTGAGCCAAAACCAAAGAGGCCTAAGGCAGGTAAGGCCATTGTAGTTGGAGACTCCATTGTTAGAGGTATGGACAGGGGTTTCTGCGGCAACAGATGGGATTCGAGGATGGTGTGCTGTCTTCCTGGTGCCAGGATCCAGGATGTCACGGACAGAGTGTAGAAAATCCTCAAGGGTGAACATCCAGAAGTGGTAGTGCATTTTGGCACAAACGATGTCGGAAAGAAGGGGATGAATATTCTGCAGCTTGACTTTAGAGAGCTCGGAAAAATGCTGAAAAGCAGGACCTCCAGGGTTGTTATCTGTGGTTTGCTTCCAGTTCCTCGTGCTGGCGAGAGCAGGAACAGGGAGATACGGGACCTGAATGTGTGGCTGAGGAACTGGTGCACGGGCAGGGATTTAGATTCTTAGATCACTGGGATCTGTTTTGGAGTAAAGGGGAACTGTACAAAAGGGACGGATTGCATCTTAACAAGTGGGGGACCAGCATTCTGGCAGGCAGGTTTGCCACTGCTACACGGGTGGTTTAAAATTGAATAAGGGGGTTGGGTGTCAAATGGGATAATTGAGGAAGGAGTTAAAGGGAAAGGGGTTCTTAAATGTGTGAGCGGAGAGACAGAGAGGTGTAAAATGAGGGTAGAAGCAATAGGTAGCAAGGTGAAAAGAAAAAGTGGCAGGCAGACAAATCCAGGGCAAAAATCAAAAAGGGCCACTTTCAACATAATTGTATAAGGGGTAAGAGTGTTGTAAAAACAAGCCTGAAGGCTCTGTGTCTCAATGCAAGAAGCATTCCATATAACCATATAACCAAATAACAAATAAAGCATGGAAACAGGCAATCTCTGCCCTACAAGTCTGCGCCGAACACTTAGTTTCCCCTAGTCCCATCTACCTGCACTCAGACCATAACCCTCCATTTCTTTCCCATCCATATACCTATCCAATTTATTTATAAATGATAAAATCTAACCTGCCTCCACCACTTCCACTAGAAACTTATTCCACACAGCTACCACTCTCTGAATAAAGAGGATCCCCCTCATGTTACCCCAAAACTTCTGTCCCTTAATTCTGAAGTCATGTCCTCTTGTTTGAATCTTCCCTACTCTCAATGGGAAAAGCTTATCTACGTCAACTCTGTCTATCCCTCTCATCATTTTAAAGACCTCTAACAAGTCTCCCCTTAACCTCCAGTGCTCCAAACAATAAAGACTTAACTTATTCAACCTTTCTCTGTAACTTAGCTCTGAAACCCAGGCAACATTCTAGTAAATCTCCTCTGTACTCTCTATATTTTATTGACATCCTTCCTATAATAGGGCGACCAAAATTGTACACCATACTCTAGAATTGGCCTCACCAATGTACAATTTTACCATTACATCCCAACTTCTATACTCAGTGCTCTGATTTATAAAGGCTAGCACACCAAAATCTTTCTTTACCACCCTATCTACATGAGATCCCACCTTCAGGGAACTGTGCACAGTTATTCCTAGATCCCTCTGTTCAACTGCATTCCTCAATTCTCTACCATTTACCATGTACGTCCTATTTTGATTTGTCCTGTCAAGATGTAGCACCACAGACTTACCAGCATTCAACTCCATCTGCCATCTTTCAGCCCATTCTTCCAAATGGCCTAAATCTCTCTGTAGACTTTGGAAATCTAATCTTCGTAATAAGGTGGATGAGTTGAATGTGCAGATAGTTATTAATGACTATGATATAGTTGGAATCACGGAGACATGGCTCCAGGGTGACCAAGGCTGGGAGCTGAACATCCACGGGATATTCAATATTCAGGAGGGATAAACAGAAAGGAAAAGGAGGTGGGGTTGCGTTGCTGGTTAGAGAGGAGATTAACGCAATATAAAGTAAGGACATTAGCTTGGAGGATGTGGAATCAATATGGGTAGAGCTGCGAAACACCAAGGGGCAGAAAACGCTTGTGGGAGTTGTGTACAGGCCACCTAACAGTAGTAGTGGAGTTGGGGATGGCATCAAACAGGAAATTAGAAATGCATGCAACAAAGGTAAAACAGTTATAATGGGTGACTTCAATCTACATATAGATTGGGTGAATCAAATTGGCAGGGGTGCTGAGGAAGAGGATTTCTTGGAATGTATGTGGGATAGTTTTCAAAACCAACATGTAGAGAAACCAACGAGAGAGCAGGCTATTCTAGACTGGCTATTGAGTAATGAGGAAGGGTTAGTTAGCAGTCTTGTTGTGCGTGGCCCCTTGGGCAAGAGTGACCGTAATATGGCTGAGTTCTTCATTAGGATGAAGAGTGACATTGTTAATTCAGAAACAAGGGTCCTGAACTTAAAAAAAGGTAACTTTGAGGGTATGAGACGTGAATTGGCCAAGATAGACTGGCAAATGATTCTTAAAGGGTTGACGGTGGAAATGCATTGGAAGGCATTTAAAGACTGCATGGATGAACTACAACAATTGTTCATCCCTGTTTGGCAAAATAATAAATCAGGGAAGGTAGTGCCTCCATGGATAACAAGGGAAATCAGGGATAGTATCAAAACAAGAGATGAAGCATATAAATTAGCCAGAAAAAGCAGCCTACCAGAGTACTGGGAGAAATTCAGAGTCCAGCAGAGGAGGACAAACGGCTTGATTAGGAAAGGGAAAATCGATTATGAAAGAAAACTGGCAGGGCACATAAAAACTGACTGCAAAAGTTTTTATAGATATGTGAAGAGAAAAAGATTAGGGAATTACAGACCAGTTAGTCTAACGACGGTAGTGGGGAAACTGCTATAATCAGTTGTTAAAGATGGGATAGCAGCACATTTGGAAAGTGGTGAAATCATTGGACAAAGTCAGCATGGATTTACAAAAGGTAAATTATGTCTGACGAATCTTATAGAATTTTTCGAGGATGTAGAGTGGATAAGGGAGAACCAGTAGATGTGTTATATCTGGACTTTCAGAAGGCTTTCGACAAGGTCCCACATAAGAGATTAGTATACAAACTTAAAGCACACGGTATTGGGGGTTCAGTGTTGATGTGTTAAAGAACTGGCTGGCAAACAGGAAGCAAAGAGTAGGAGTAAATGGCAGGCAGTGACTAGTGGGGTAACGCAAGGCTCAGTTATTTACAATATATATTAATGATTTGGACGAGGGAATTGAATGCAACATCTCCAAGTTTGCGGATGACATGAAGCTGGGGGGCAGTGTTAGCTGTGAGGAGGATGCAAGGAGGCTGCAAGGTGACTTGAATAGGCTGGGTGAGTGGGCAAATGCATGGCAGATGCAGTATAATGTGTATAAATGTGAGGTTATCCACTTTGGTGGCAAAAACAGGAAAGTAGACTATTATCTGAATGTTGGCCGATTAGGAAAAGGGGAGATGCAATGAGACCTGGGTGTCATGGTACACCAGTCATTGAAAGTGGGCATGCAGGTGCAGCAGGCCGTGAAGAAAGCAAATAGTACGTTAGCATTCATAGCAAAATGATTTGAGTATAGGAGCTGGGAGGTTCCACTGCAGTTGTACAGGGTCTTGGTGAGACCACACCTGGAGTATTGAGTACAGTTTTGGTCTCCTAATCTGAGGAAATACATTCTCTTGCCATAGAGGAAGTACAGAGAAGGTTCACCAGACTGATTCCTGGGATTTCACGACTTTCATATGAAGAAAGACTGGATAGACTCGGCTTGTACTCGCTAGCATTTAGAAGATTGAGGGAGGATCTTATAGAAACTTACAAAATTCATAAAGGGTTGGACAGGGTAGATGCAGGAAGATTGTTCCCGATGTTGGGGAAGTCCAGAACAAGGGGTCACAGTTTAAGGATAAGGGGGAAATCTTTTAGGGCCGTGATGAGAATACAATTTTTCACATGGAAAGCGGTTAATCTGTGGAATTCTCTGCCACGGAAGGTAGTTGAGGCCAGTTCATTGGCTATATTTAAGAGGGAGTTAGATGTGGCCCTTGTGGCTAAAGGGATCAGGGGGTATGGAGAGAAGGCAGGTACAGGATACTGAGTTTGATGATCAGCCTGATCATATTGGATGGTGGTGAAGGGCCGAATGGCCTACTCCTGCACCTATTGTCCATGTATGACAATGTATGAGCATGTGAGAGAGAGACAGACAGGGAGAGAGAGAGTGGGAGAGACAGAGAGAGACAGTGAGAGACAGAGAGAGCGAGAGAGAGAGAGAGAGAGAGAGACAGAGCGAGGGACAGAGAGAGGGAGGAGACGGAGAGAGATAGAGGGGGAGACAGAGAGAAAGTATCTCTCTCCCTCTTAGTCTCTCATTCTGTCTCTCTATTCATCTGTCTCTCTCACTGTCTCTCTCCCTGTCCCCCTCTCTCCGTCTCTCTCCGTCTCTCTCCTCTCTCTCTCGCTCTCTCTCTCTCTCTCTCTCTCTCTCTCTCTCTCTCTCTCCCTCTCTCTCTCTATTTCAATTTTTAAATTCAAAAACTTTATTGGCATGATAAAAAATACATTGTTAACTTGCCAAAGTATATAACATGACATACATATTTAAAGCATCAGTATAAATACAAGTCTACAGTGCATGGATAGATATGTGCCTGAACATAAACTCACAATAGGCCTATAGCCCTTTATTGATGCTACACGTTCTTGCAGCTGCAGCAGTACAACACAAAAGCAAGTTTAGCAGTTCACTATTCATTTCTTAGTGTCAGTTAATGTCAATTAGTGTGTGCGTACATATGTGCATGTTGGTCATTCACCGTCTCTCAGGTTGTGGCATGCTGTTACGTATTGTGCCTTATTTCCTTCGCCAATTATTATTCTTAGTTTTGATGTATCATCTAGTTCTTTAAAATCAGGGGTTGCCACACTGAGTTTGTCAAGGTATGCTTTTGTCAATTTTTTTGCATTTTAGGAGGAAGTGCATCTCTGTTTCAACCTCATCTGTCAAACAGTGGCTGCATATTCTGTTTTCTCTTGCTTGCCAGAATCTCTTCTGTCTTCCTGTCTCTCTCTTCCCCCTCCCTCGGTCTCTCTCTCTCTCACTCCCTCTATCTCTCTTTCTCTCTGTCTCCGCCTCTCTCTCTCTGTCTCCCTCCTCTCTCTCTGTGTCCCTCGCTCTGTCTCTCTCTCTCTCTCTCTCTCCCCCCGTCTGCCTCTCTCTCTCACATACTCATAGAAACATAGAAAATAGGTGCAGGAGTAGGCCATTCGGCCCTTCGAGCCTGCACCGCCATCCAATATGATAATAGCTGATCATCCAACTCAGTATCCGGTACCTGCTTTCTCTCCATACTCCCTGATCCCTTTAGCCACAAGGGCCACATCTAACTCCCTCTTAAATATAGCCAATGAACTGGCTTCAACTAGCCTCTGTGGCAGAGAATTCCACAGATTCACTACTCTCTGTGTGAAAAATGTTTTTCTCATCTCGGTCTTAAAGGATTTTCCCTCTATCCTTAAGCTGTGACTCCTCTCCCTCTCCCTCTCCCTCTCCCTCTCCCAGTCTCGCTCTCCATCTCTCTGTCTGGCTCTGTGTCCCATAATGTCTCTGTCTATCTCTCTCTCTGTCTCTCTCTCTGTCTCTGTCTGTTTCTGTGTATCTCTCTCTCCCTTTGCCTCGCTCTTTCTCTCTCTCTGTATTGAGTCTAGAAGTTGGGAGGTCACGTTCTACTGCATTTAGAGTATTGCATTCAGTTCTGGGCACCGTGTTACAGGAAAGATGTCATTGAGCTTGTAAAGGGCACGGAGAAGATTTACGAGGATGTTGCCTGGACTCGAGGGGCCTGAGCTACAGGGAGAAGTTGGGGCAGGGCTGGGACACCTTGGAGCACAGGAGAATGATGGGTGATCTTATAGAGTTGTACAAAATCACCAGAGGAATAGATCGGGGAGACGCACAGAGTCTCTTGCCCTGAGTAGGGGAATCGAGGACCTGAGGACCTGTGTTCAAGGTGAGTGAGGCGGGGGTGGGAAAAATTGAATGGGAATCTGAGGGCCAACACAGAGGGCGGTGGGTGTATGGAACGAGCTGTCGGAGGAGGTACATGAGGCTGGGACTATCATAACACTTGGGCAGGTACATGGATAGGACAAGTTTGGAGGGATATGACTTCAGAATTAAGGGACAGAAGTTTAGGGCTAACATGAGGGGGAACCTCTTTACTCAGAGAGAGGTAGAGGTGTGGAATGAGCATCCAGTGGACGTGGTGGAGGCAGGTTCGTTGGTATCATTTAAAAATAAATTGGATAGGCATATGGATGAGAAGGGAATGGAGGATTATGGTATGAGTGCAGGCAGGTGGGACTAAGGGAAATAAAGTTGTTCGGCACGGACTTGTATGGCCGAGATGGCCTGTTTCCGTGCTGTAATTGTTATATTGTTATATGGGATATGGGCCAAACGCTGGCACGTGGTTCTTGTGTAGATGGGACATGTGGGACAGGGTGGGAATAGAGTAGATGGGGCATGTTGGTCGGGGTAGGACTAGTGTAGATGGGGCATGTTGGTCGGGGTGGGACTAGTGTAGATGGGGCATGTTGGTCGGGGTGGGACTAGTGTAGATGGGGCATGTTGGTCGGGGTGGGACTAGTGTAGATGGAGCATGTTGGTCGGGGTGGGACTAGTGTAGATGGGGCATGTTGGTTGGGGTTAGCGTAGTGTAGATGGGGTATGTTGGTCGGGGTGGGACTAGTGTAGATGGGGCATGTTGGTCAGGGTGGGACTAGCGTAGATGGGGCATGTTGGTCGGGGTGGGACTAGTGTAGATGGGGCATGTTGGTCAGGGTGGGAATAGTGTAGATGGGGCATATTGGTCGGGGTGGAATTAGTGTAGATGGGGCATGTTGGTCGTGGTGGGACTAGTGTAGATGGGGCATGTTGGTCGGGGTGGGACTAGTGTAGATGGGGCATGTTGGTCGGGATGCGACTAGTGTAGATGGAGCATGTTGGTCGGGGTGGGACTAGTGTAGATGGGGCATGTTGGTCAGGGTGGGACTAGTGTAGATGGGGCATGTTAGTCGGGGTGCGACTAGTGTAGATGGGGCATGTTGGTCGGGGTGGGACTAGTGTAGATGGAGCATGTTGGTGGGGCTGGGACTAGTGTAGATGGGGCATGTTGGTTGGGGTTAGCGTAGTGTAGATGGGGTATGTTGGTCGGGGTGGGACTAGTGTAGATGGGGCATGTTGGTCAGGGTGGGATTAGTGTAGATGCGGCATGTTGGTCGGGGTGGTACTAGAGTAGAAGGGGCATGTTGGTTGCGGTGGGTCTAGTGTAGATGGGGCATGTTGGTCGAGGTGGCACTAGTGTAAGTATGGGCATGTTGGTCAGGGTGGGACTAGTGTAGATGGGGCATGTTGGTCGGGATGGGACTAGTGCAGATGGGGCATGTTGGTCGCGGTGGGACTAGTGTAGATGGGGCAGGTTGGTCGGGGTGGGACTAGTTTAGATAGGGCATGTTGATCTGGGTGGGACTAATGTAGATGGGGCATGTTGGTCGGGGTGGGACTAGTGTTGATGGGGCATGTTGGTCGGGATGGGACTAGTGTAGATGGGGCATGTTGGTCGGGGTGGGACTGGTGTAGATGGGGCACGTTGGTCTGAGTGGGACTAGTGTAGTTAGGGCTTATCGGAACGGGTGGGACTAGTGTAGATGGGGCATGTTGGTCGTGGTGAGACTAGTGTAGATGGGGCATGTTGGTCGGGATGGGATTAGTGTAGATGGGGCATGTTGGTCGGGGTGGGACTAGTGTAGATGGGGCATATTGGTCAGGGTGGAACTAGTGTAGATGGGGCATGTTGGTCGGGGTGGGACTAGTGTAGATGGGGCATGTTGGTCGCGGTGGGACTAGTGTAGATAGGGCATGTTGGTCGTGGTGGAACTAGTGTAGGTGGGGCAGGTTGGTGGGGGCGGGACTAGTGAAGATGGGGCATGTTGGCCGGGGTGGGACTAGTGTAGATGGGGCATGTTGTTCGGGGTGGGACTAGTGTAGATGGGGTATGTTGGTCGGGGTGGGACTAGTGTAGATGGGGCATGTTGGTCAGGGTGGGACTAGTGTAG
The DNA here is from genome assembly GCA_036785375.1 of Leucoraja ocellata. Lineage (NCBI taxonomy): Eukaryota > Metazoa > Chordata > Chondrichthyes > Rajiformes > Rajidae > Leucoraja > Leucoraja ocellata. The sequence goes on along the minus strand of JAWMAR010000654.1, from coordinate 97,045 downwards.
ATGGGGCATGTTGGTCGGGTTGGGACTAGTGTAGATGGGGCATGTTGGTCGGGGTGGGACAAGTGTAGATGGGGCATGTTGGTCTGGGTGCGACTAGTGTAGATGGGGCATGTTGGTCGGGGTGCGACTAGTGTAGATGGAGCATGTTGGTCGGGGTGGGACTAGTGTAGATGGGGCATGTTGGTAGGGGTGGGACTAGTGTAGATGTGGCATGTTGGTCGCGTGGGACTAGTGTAGATGGGGCATGTTGGTTGCGGTTAGCGTAGTGTAGATGGGGCATGTTGGTCAGGGTGGGATTAGTGTAGATGCGGCATGTTGGTCGGGGTGGTACTAGAGTAGATGGGGCATGTTGGTTGCGGTGGGTCTAGTGTAGATGGGGCATGTTGGTCGAGGTGGCACTAGTGTAAGTATGGGCATGTTGGTCAGGGTGGGACTAGTGTAGATGGGGCATGTTGGTCGGGATGGGACTAGTGCAGATGGGGCATGTTGTTCGGGATGGGACTAGTGCAGATGGGGCATGTTGGTCGGGTGACTAGTGCAGATGGGGCATGTTGGTCGGGGTGTGGACTAGTGTGGATGGGGCATGTTGATCGGGTTGGGACAAGTGTAGATGGAGCATGTTGGTTAGGGTGAGACTAGTGTAGTTATGGCCATGTTGGTCGGGGTGGGACTAGTGTAGATGGGGCATGTTGGTCGGGGTGGGACTAGTGTAGATGGGGCATGTTGGTCAGGGTGGGACTAGTGTAGATGGGGCATGTTGGTCGGGGTGGGACTAGTGTAGATGGGGCATGTTGGTCAGGGTGGGACTAGTGTAGATGCGGCATGTTGGTCGGGGTGGTACTACAGTAGATGGGGCATGTTGATTGCGGTGGGTCTAGTGTAGATGGGGCATGTTGGTCTGGATGGGACTAATGTAGATGGGGCATGTTGGTCGGGGTGGGACTAATGCTGATGCGGCATGTTTGTCAGGGTGGGACGTGTAGATGGGGCATGTTGGTCGGGGTGGGACTAGTGCAGGTATGGGCGTGTTGGTCGGGGTGGGACTGGTGTAGATGGGGCACGTTGGTCTGAGTAGGACTAGTGTAGTTAGGGCTTATCGGACCGGGTGGGACTAGTGTACATGGGGCATGTTGGTCGGGATGGGACTAGTGTAGATGGGGCATGTTGGTCGGGGTGGGACTAGTGTAGATGGGGCATGTTGGTCAGGGTGGGACTAGTGTAGATGGGGCATGTTGGTCAGTGTGGGACTAGTGTAGATGGGGCATGTTGGTCGGGGTGGGACTAGTGTAGATGGGGCATGTTGGTCGGGGTGGGACTAGTGTAGATGGGGCATGTTGGTCTGGGTGCGACTAGTGTAGATGGGGCATGTTGGTCGGGGTGGGACTAGTGTAGATGGGGCATAATGGTTGGGGTTAGCGTAGTGTAGATGGGGCATGTTGGTCGGGGTGGGACTAGTGTAGATGGGGCATGTTGGTCAGGGTGGGACTAGTGTAGATGCGGCATGTTGGTCGGGGTGGGACTAATGCAGGTATGGGCATGTTGGTCGGGGTGGGACTGGTGTAGATGGGGCACGTTGGTTTGAGTAGGGCTAGTGTAGTTAGGGCTTATCGGACCGGGTGGGACTAGTGTAGATGGGGCAGGTTGGTCGTGATGGGACTAGTATAGATGGGGCATGTTGGTCGGGATGGGACTAGTGTAGATGGGGCATGTTGGTCGGGGTGGGACTAGTGTAGATGGGACATGTTGGTCAGGGTGGGACCAGTGTAGATTGGGCATGTTGGTCGGGGTGTGACTAATGCCGATGCGGCATGTTTGTCGGGGTGGGACTAGTGTAGATGGGGCATGTTGGTCGGGTTGGGACAAGTGTAGATGGAGCATGTTGGTTAGGGTGAGACTAGTGTAGTTATGGCCATGTTGGTCGGGGTGGGACTAGTGTTGATGGGGCATGTTGGTTAGGGTGAGACTAGTGTAGTTATGGCAATGTTGGTCGGGATGGGACTAGTGTAGATGGGGCATGTTGTTCAGGGTAGGACTAGTGTAGATGGGGCATGTGGTCGGGGTGGGACTAGTGTAGATGGGGCATGTTGGTTGGGGTTAGCGTAGTGGAGATGGGGCATGTTGGTCGGGGTGGGACTAGTGTAGATGGGGCATGTTGGTCAGGGTGGGACTAGTGTAGATGCGGCATGTTGGTCGGGGTGGGACTAATGTAGGTGGGGCATGTTGGTCGGGTTGGGACAAGTGTAGAAGGAGCATGTTGGTTAGGGTGAGACTAGTGTAGTTATGGCCATGTTGGTCGGAGTGGGACTAGTGTAGATGGGGTATGTTAGTCGGGGTGGGACTAGTGTAGATGGGGCATGTTGGTCAGGGTGGGACTAGTGTAGATGGGGCATGTTGGTCGGGGTGGGACTAGTGTAGATGGGGCATGTTGGTCGGGGTGGGACTAGTGTAGATGGGGCATGTTGGTCGGGGTGGGACTAATGTAGATGGGGCATGTTGGTCGGGGTGGGACCAGTGTAGATAGGGCATGTTGGTCGGGGTGGGACTAATGCCGATGCGGCATGTTTGTCGGGGTGGGACTAGTATAGATGGGGCATGTTGGTCGGGGTGGGACTAGTGTAGATGGGGCATGTTGGTCGCGGTGGGACTAGTGTAGATGGGGCATGTTGGTCGGGGTGACACTAATGTAGGTGGGGCATGTTGGTCGGGTTGGGACAAGTGTAGATGGAGCATGTTGGTTAGGGTGAGACTAGTGTAGTTATGGCAATGTTGGTCGGGGTGGGACTAGTGTAGATGGGGCATGTTGGTCAGGGTGGGACTAGTGTAGATGGGGCATGTGGTCGGGGTGGGACTAGTGTAGATGGGGCATGTTGGTTGGGGTTAGCGTAGTGGAGATGGGGCATGTTGGTCGGGGTGGGACTAGTGTAGATGGGGCATGTTGGTCAGGGTGGGACTAGTGTAGATGCGGCATGTTGGTCGGGGTGGGACTAATGTAGGTGGGGCATGTTGGTCGGGTTGGGACAAGTGTAGATGGAGCATGTTGGTTAGGGTGAGACTAGTGTAGTTATGGCCATGTTGGTCGGAGTGGGACTAGTGTAGATGGGGTATGTTGGTCGGGGTGGGACTAGTGTAGATGGGGCATGTTGGTCAGGGTGGGACTAGTGTAGATGGGGCATGTTGGTCGGGGTGGGACTAGTGTAGATGGGGCATGTTGGTCAGGGTGGGACTAGTGTAGATGCGGCATGTTGGTCGGGGTGGTAGTAGAGTAGATGGGGCATGTTGATTGCGGTGGGTCTAGTGTAGATGGGGCATGTTGGTCTGGATGGGACTGGTGTAGATGGGGCACGTTGGTCTGAGTAGGACGAGTGTAGTTAGGGCTTATCGGACCGGGTGGGACTAGTGTAGATGGGGCATGTTGGTCGTGATCGGACTAGTGTAGATGGGGCATGTTGGTCGGGATGGGACTAGTGTAGATGGGGCATGTTGGTCTGGGTGCGACTAGTGTAGATGGGGCATGTTGGTCGGGGTGGGACTAGTGTAGATGGGGCATGTTGGTTGGGGTTAGCGTAGTGTAGATGGGGCATGTTGGTCGGGGTGGGACTAGTGTAGATGGGGCATGTTGGTCGTGATGGGACTAGTGTAGATGGGGCATGTTGGTCGGGATGGGACTAGTGTAGATGGGGCATGTTGGTCGGGGTGGGACTAGTGTAGATGGGGCATGTTAGTCGGGGTGGGACTAGTGTAGATGGGGCATGTTGGTCAGGGTGGAACTAGTGTAGATGGGGCATGTTGGTCTGGGTGGGACTAGTGTAGATGGGGCATGTTGGTCGGGGTGGGACTAGTGTAGATGGGGCATGTTGGTCGGGGTGGGACTAGTGTAGATGGGGCATGTTGATCGGGGTGGGACAAATGTAGATGGAGCATGTTGGTCGGGGTGGGACTAGTGTAGATGTGGCATCTTGGTCGGGGTGGGACTAGTGGAGATGGGGCATGTTGGTCATGGTGGGTCTAGTGTAGATGGGGCATGTTGGTCGGAGTGGGACTAGTGTAGGTATTGGCATGTTGGTCGAGGTGGGTCTAGTGCAGATGGGGCATGTTGGTCAGGGTGGGACTAGTGCAGATGGGGCATGTTGGTCGGGGTGACTCTAGTGCAGATGGGGCATGTTGATCGGGGTGTGGCCTTGTGTGGATGGGGCATGTTGGTCGGGGTGGGACTAGTGTAGATGGGGCATGTTGGTTGGGGTGGGACTAGTGTAGATGGGGCATGTTGGTCGGGGTGGGACTAATGTTGGTGGGGCATGTTGGTCGGGTTGGGACAAGTGTAGATGGGGCATGTTGGTCGGGGTGGGACTAGTGTAGATGGAGCATGTTGGTCGGGGTGGGACTAGTGTAGATGGGGCACGTTGGTCGGGGTGGGACTAGTGTAGATGGGGCATGTTGGTTGGGATTAGCGTAGTGTAGATGGGGCATGTTGGTCGGGGTGGGACTAGTGTAGATGGGGCATGTTGGTCAGGGTGGGACTAGTGTAGATGCGGCATGTTGGTCGGGGTGGTACTAGAGTAGATGGGGCATGTTGATTGCGGTGGGTCTAGTGTAGATGGGGCATGTTGGTCTGGATGGGACTAATGTAGATGGGGCATGTTGGTCGGGGTGGGACTAATGCCGATGCGGCATGTTTGTCAGGGTGGGACTTGTGTAGATGGGGCATGTTGGTCGGGGTGGGACTAGTGCAGGTATGGACATGTTGGTCGGGGTGGGACTGGTGTAGATGGGGCACGTTGGTCTGAGTAGGACTAGTGTAGTTAGGGCTTATCGGACCGGGTGGGACTAGTGTAGATGGGGCATGTTGGTCGTGATGGGACTAGTGTAGATGGGGCATGTTGGTCGGGATGGGACTAGTGTAGATGGGGCATGTTGGTCGGGGTGGGACTAGTGTAGATGGGACATGTTGGTCAGGGTGGGACCAGTGTAGATTGGGCATGTTGGTCGGGGTGTGACTAGTGTAGACGGGGCATGTTGGTCGGGGTGGGACTAATGCCGATGCGGCATGTTTGTCGGGGTGGGACTAGTGTAGATGGGGCATGTTGGTCGGGTTGGGACAAGTGTAGATGGAGCATGTTGGTTAGGGTGAGACTAGTGTAGTTATGGCCATGTTGGTCGGGGTGGGACTAGTGTAGATGGGGCATGTTGGTCGGGGTGGGACTAGTGTAGATGGGGCATGTTGGTCAGGGTGGGACTAGTGTAGATGGGGCATGTTGGTCGGGGTGACACTAATGTAGGTGGGGCATGTTGGTCGCGTTGGGACAAGTGTAGATGGAGCATGTTGGTTAGGGTGAGACTAGTGTAGTTATGGCAATGTTGGTCGGGGTGGGACTAGTGTAGATGGGGCATGTTGTTCAGGGTGGGACTAGTGTAGATGGGGCATGTGGTCGGGGTGGGACTAGTGTAGATGGGGCATGTTGGTTGGGGTTAGCGTAGTGGAGATGGGGCATGTTGGTCGGGGTGGGACTAGTGTAGATGGGGCATGTTGGTCAGGGTGGGACTAGTGTAGATGCGGCATGTTGGTCGGGGTGGGACTAATGTAGGTGGGGCATGTTGGTCGGGTTGGGACAAGTGTAGATGGAGCATGTTGGTTAGGGTGAGACTAGTGTAGTTATGGCCATGTTGGTCGGAGTGGGACTAGTGTAGATGGGGTATGTTAGTCGGGGTGGGACTAGTGTAGATGGGGCATGTTGGTCAGGGTGGGACTAGTGTAGATGGGGCATGTTGGTCGGGGTGGGACTAGTGTAGATGGGGCATGTTGGTCGGGGTGGGACTAGTGTAGATGGGGCATGTTGGTCGGGGTGGGACTAGTGTAGATGGGGCATGTTGGTCGGGGTGGGACCAGTGTAGATAGGGCATGTTGGTCGGGGTGGGACTAATGCCGATGCGGCATGTTTGTCGGGGTGGGACTAGTATAGATGGGGCATGTTGGTCGGGGTGGGACTAGTGTAGATGGGGCATGTTGGTCGCGGTGGGACTAGTGTAGATGGGGCATGTTGGTCGGGGTGACACTAATGTAGGTGGGGCATGTTGGTCGGGTTGGGACAAGTGTAGATGGAGCATGTTGGTTAGGGTGAGACTAGTGTAGTTATGGCAATGTTGGTCGGGGTGGGACTAGTGTAGATGGGGCATGTTGGTCAGGGTGGGACTAGTGTAGATGGGGCATGTGGTCGGGGTGGGACTAGTGTAGATGGGGCATGTTGGTTGGGGTTAGCGTAGTGGAGATGGGGCATGTTGGTCGGGGTGGGACTAGTGTAGATGGGGCATGTTGGTCAGGGTGGGACTAGTGTAGATGCGGCATGTTGGTCGGGGTGGGACTAATGTAGGTGGGGCATGTTGGTCGGGTTGGGACAAGTGTAGATGGAGCATGTTGGTTAGGGTGAGACTAGTGTAGTTATGGCCATGTTGGTCGGAGTGGGACTAGTGTAGATGGGGTATGTTGGTCGGGGTGGGACTAGTGTAGATGGGGCATGTTGGTCAGGGTGGGACTAGTGTAGATGGGGCATGTTGGTCGGGGTGGAACTAGTGTAGATGGGGCATGTTGGTCAGGGTGGGACTAGTGTAGATGCGGCATGTTGGTCGGGGTGGTAGTAGAGTAGATGGGGCATGTTGATTGCGGTGGGTCTAGTGTAGATGGGGCATGTTGGTCTGGATGGGACTGGTGTAGATGGGGCACGTTGGTCTGAGTAGGACTAGTGTAGTTAGGGCTTATCGGACCGGGTGGGACTAGTGTAGATGGGGCATGTTGGTCGTGATCGGACTAGTGTAGATGGGGCATGTTGGTCGGGATGGGACTAGTGTAGATGGGGCATGTTGGTCTGGGTGCGACTAGTGTAGATGGGGCATGTTGGTCGGGGTGGGACTAGTGTAGATGGGGCATGTTGGTTGGGGTTAGCGTAGTGTAGATGGGGCATGTTGGTCGGGGTGGGACTAGTGTAGATGGGGTATGTTGGTCGTGATGGGACTAGTGTAGATGGGGCATGTTGGTCGGGATGGGACTAGTGTAGATGGGGCATGTTGGTCGGGGTGGGACTAGTGTAGATGGGGCATGTTAGTCGGGGTGGGACTAGTGTAGATGGGGCATGTTGGTCAGGGTGGAACTAGTGTAGATGGGGCATGTTGGTCTGGGTGGGACTAGTGTAGATGGGGCATGTTGGTCGGGGTGGGACTAGTGTAGATGGGGCATGTTGGTCGGGGTGGGACTAGTGTAGATGGGGCATGTTGATCGGGGTGGGACAAATGTAGATGGAGCATGTTGGTCGGGGTGGGACTAGTGTAGATGTGGCATCTTGGTCGGGGTGGGACTAGTGGAGATGGGGCATGTTGGTCGTGGTGGGTCTAGTGTAGATGGGGCATGTTGGTCGGAGTGGGACTAGTGTAGGTATTGGCATGTTGGTCGAGGTGGGTCTAGTGCAGATGGGGCATGTTGGTCAGGGTGGGACTAGTGCAGATGGGGCATGTTGGTCGGGGTGACTCTAGTGCAGATGGGGCATGTTGATCGGGGTGTGGCCTTGTGTGGATGGGGCATGTTGGTCGGGGTGGGACTAGTGTAGATGGGGCATGTTGGTTGGGGTGGGACTAGTGTAGATGGGGCATGTTGGTCGGGGTGGGACTAATGTTGGTGGGGCATGTTGGTCGGGTTGGGACAAGTGTAGATGGGGCATGTTGGTCGGGGTGGGACTAGTGTAGATGGAGCATGTTGGTCGGGGTGGGGCTAGTGTAGATGGGGCATGTTGGTCGGGGTGGGACTAGTGTAGATGGGGCATGTTGGTCAGGGTGGGACTAGTGTAGATGCGGCATGTTGGTCGGGGTGGTACTAGAGTAGATGGGGCATGTTGATTGCGGTGGGTCTAGTGTAGATGGGGCATGTTGGTCAGGGTGGGACTAGTGTAGATGCGGCATGTTGGTCGGGGTGGGACTAATGTAGGTGGGGCATGTTGGTCGGGTTGGGACAAGTGTAGATGGAGCATGTTGGTTAGGGTGAGACTAGTGTAGTTATGGCCATGTTGGTCGGAGTGGGACTAGTGTAGATGGGGTATGTTGGTCGGGGTGGGACTAGTGTAGATGGGGCATGTTGGTCAGGGTGGGACTAGTGTAGATGGGGCATGTTGGTCGGGGTGGAACTAGTGTAGATGGGGCATGTTGGTCAGGGTGGGACTAGTGTAGATGCGGCATGTTGGTCGGGGTGGTAGTAGAGTAGATGGGGCATGTTGATTGCGGTGGGTCTAGTGTAGATGGGGCATGTTGGTCTGGATGGGACTGGTGTAGATGGGGCACGTTGGTCTGAGTAGGACTAGTGTAGTTAGGGCTTATCGGACCGGGTGGGACTAGTGTAGATGGGGCATGTTGGTCGTGATCGGACTAGTGTAGATGGGGCATGTTGGTCGGGATGGGACTAGTGTAGATGGGGCATGTTGGTCTGGGTGCGACTAGTGTAGATGGGGCATGTTGGTCGGGGTGGGACTAGTGTAGATGGGGCATGTTGGTTGGGGTTAGCGTAGTGTAGATGGGGCATGTTGGTCGGGGTGGGACTAGTGTAGATGGGGTATGTTGGTCGTGATGGGACTAGTGTAGATGGGGCATGTTGGTCGGGATGGGACTAGTGTAGATGGGGCATGTTGGTCGGGGTGGGACTAGTGTAGATGGGGCATGTTAGTCGGGGTGGGACTAGTGTAGATGGGGCATGTTGGTCAGGGTGGAACTAGTGTAGATGGGGCATGTTGGTCTGGGTGGGACTAGTGTAGATGGGGCATGTTGGTCGGGGTGGGACTAGTGTAGATGGGGCATGTTGGTCGGGGTGGGACTAGTGTAGATGGGGCATGTTGATCGGGGTGGGACAAATGTAGATGGAGCATGTTGGTCGGGGTGGGACTAGTGTAGATGTGGCATCTTGGTCGGGGTGGGACTAGTGGAGATGGGGCATGTTGGTCGTGGTGGGTCTAGTGTAGATGGGGCATGTTGGTCGGAGTGGGACTAGTGTAGGTATTGGCATGTTGGTCGAGGTGGGTCTAGTGCAGATGGGGCATGTTGGTCAGGGTGGGACTAGTGCAGATGGGGCATGTTGGTCGGGGTGACTCTAGTGCAGATGGGGCATGTTGATCGGGGTGTGGCCTTGTGTGGATGGGGCATGTTGGTCGGGGTGGGACTAGTGTAGATGGGGCATGTTGGTTGGGGTGGGACTAGTGTAGATGGGGCATGTTGGTCGGGGTGGGACTAATGTTGGTGGGGCATGTTGGTCGGGTTGGGACAAGTGTAGATGGGGCATGTTGGTCGGGGTGGGACTAGTGTAGATGGAGCATGTTGGTCGGGGTGGGGCTAGTGTAGATGGGGCATGTTGGTCGGGGTGGGACTAGTGTAGATGGGGCATGTTGGTCAGGGTGGGACTAGTGTAGATGCGGCATGTTGGTCGGGGTGGTACTAGAGTAGATGGGGCATGTTGATTGCGGTGGGTCTAGTGTAGATGGGGCATGTTGGTCTGGATGGGACTAATGTAGATGGGGCATGTTGGTCGGGGTGGGACTAATGCCGATGCGGCATGTTTGTCAGGGTGGGACTTGTGTAGATGGGGCATGTTGGTCGGGGTGGGACTAGTGTAGATGGGGCATGTTGGTCAGGGTGGGACTAGTGTAGATGCGGCATGTTGGTCGGGGTGGTACTAGAGTAGATGGGGCATGTTGATTGCGGTGGGTCTAGTGTAGATGGGGCATGTTGGTCTGGATGGGACTAATGTAGATGGGGCATGTTGGTCGGGGTGGGACTAATGCCGATGCGGCATGTTTGTCAGGGTGGGACTTGTGTAGATGGGGCATGTTGGTCGGGGTGGGACTAGTGCAGGTATGGACATGTTGGTCGGGGTGGGACTGGTGTAGATGGGGCACGTTGGTCTGAGTAGGACTAGTGTAGTTAGGGCTTATCGGACCGGGTGGGACTAGTGTAGATGGGGCATGTTGGTCGTGATGGGACTAGTGTAGATGGGGCATGTTGGTCGGGATGGGACTAGTGTAGATGGGGCATGTTGGTCGGGGTGGGACTAGTGTAGATGGGACATGTTGGTCAGGGTGGGACCAGTGTAGATTGGGCATGTTGGTCGGGGTGTGACTAGTGTAGACGGGGCATGTTGGTCGGGGTGGGACTAGTGTAGATGGGACATGTTGGTCGGGGTGGGACTAGTGTAGATGGGGCATGTTGGTCGGGGTGGGACTAGTGTAGATGGGGCATGTTGGTCGGGGTGGGACCAGTGTAGATAGGGCATGTTGGTCGGGGTGGGACTAATGCCGATGCGGCATGTTTGTCGGGGTGGGACTAGTGTAGATGGGGCATGTTGGTCGGGGTGGGACTAGTGTAGATGGGGCAGGTTACACAAAAAAGCTGGAGAAACTCAGCGGGTGCAGCAGCATCTATGGAGCGAAGGAAATAGGCAACGTTTCGGGCCGAAACCCTTCTTCAGACTGATCGGGGGCGGGGGTGGGTGGGGACAAGAAAGGGAAAAGGAGGAGTAGCCAGAAGGCTGGGGGATGGGAGGAGACAGCAGGGGGGCTGAGGAAGGGGAGGAGACAGCAAGGACTAACAAAATTGGGAGAATTCGATGTTCATGCCCCCGGGGTGCAGACTCCCCAAACGGAATATGAGGTGCAGTTCCTTCAATTTCCGGTGCTGCTCGCTGTGGCCATGGAGGAGACCCAGGACAGAGAGGTCGGAGACGGAGTGGGAGGGGGAGTTGAAGTGCTGAGCCACCGGGAGGTCAGCTTGGTTATTGCGGACCGAGCGGAGGTGTTCGGCGAAACGATCGCCCAACCTCCGCTTGGTCTCACCGATATAGATCTGCTGACATCTAGAGCAGCGGACGCAATAGATGAGATTGGAAGAGATGCAAGTAAACCTCTGTCGCACCTGGAACGATTGCTTAGGTCCTTGAACGGAGTCGAGGGGGGAGGTAAAGGGACAAGTGTTGCATCTCTTGCGGTTGCAAGGGAAAGTGCCCGGGGAGGGGGTGGACCGAGAGGGAAGGGAAGAATTGACAAGGGAGTTATGGAGGGAGCGGTCTTTGCGGAAGGCAGATATGGGGGGAGATGGGAAGATGTGGCGAGTAGTGGGGTCACGTTGGAGGTGGCGAAACTGATGGAGGATTACTTTTTGTATGTGACGGCTGGTGGGGTGAAAGGTGAGGACTAGGGGGACTCGGCCCTTGTTACGAGTGCGGGGATGGGGAGAGAGAGCAGTGTTGCGGAGTATGGAAGAGACCCTGGTGCGAGCCTCATTTATGGTGGAGGAGGGGAACCCCCGTTCCCTGAATAGTGAGGACATTTCAGATGTCCTGGTGTGGAACGCCTCATCCGTGGAGCAGATCCGGCGGAGACGGAGGAATTGGGAGTAGGGGATGGAGTCCTTACAGGAAGCAGGGTGGGTAGAAGTGTAGTCCAGATAGCCATGGGAGTCAGTGGGTTTATAGTGTGTGTCGGTTAGAAGTCTATCACCTGCAATGGAGATAGTGAGGTCAAGGAATGGTAGGGAAGTGTCGGAAATGGTCCAGGTGTATTTGAGTGCCGGATGGAAGTTAGTGGTGAAGTGGATGAAGTCAGTCAGTTGTGTGCGGGTGCAGGAGGTGGCACCAAAGCAGTCGTCGATGTAGCGGAGGTAGAGGTTGGGGATGGGGCCCTGGTATGTATTGAACAAGGATTGCTCGACGTAACCTACAAATAGGCAGGCATAGCTGGGGCCCATGCGTGTGCCCATAGCTACGCCTTGTATTTGGAGGAAGTGGGAGGAGTCGAACGTGAAGTTATTGAGGGTAAGGACCAGCTCCGCTAGGCGGAGGAGAGTGTCAGTGGCTGGGTATGGGTTGCTTCTCTGGTCGAGGAAGAACCAGAGGGCTGTGAGACCATCGTGGTGGGGGATGGAGGTGTATAGTGATTGGACGTCCATGGTGAAGATGAGGGGGTGAGGGCCTAGAGGATTGAATGTGCGGAGACGACGGAGAGTGTCTGAGGTGTCTTGCACATAGGTAGGGAGGGATTTAACCAAGGGTGATAGGATGGAGTCAAGGTATTTGGAAATGAGTTCGGTGGGGCACGAACAGGCGGAGACAATGGGTCTTAGGGAGAAGGTAAAATCGGGCTGTGCGGGGCTGGGGAACGATGAGGTTGGAGGCTCGGTCGGGTAGGGCATTGGAGTGGATGAAGTTGGTGATGGTGCTGGAGATGGTGGCCTGGTGCTCGTCAGTGGGGTCATGGTCCAGGGGTAAGTAGGAGGAGGTGTCCGATAGTTGGCGCGTGGCCTCAGCTTTGTAGAGATCGGCGCGCCAGACTACCACGGCACCTCCCTAGTCAGCGGGTTTGATAACCAAATCTGGGTTGTTGCGGAGTGAGTCGATGGCAGAACGTTCATGTGGTGAGAGATTGGAGTGAGACAGGGGAGTGGAGAAGTTGAGGCGGTTGATGTCGCGACGGCAGTTATTGATAAAAAGTTCTAAAGCCGGAAATTGGCCACGAGGGGGGTTCCACGAGGAGGGGGTGCGTTGGAGACGGGAAAAGGGGTCATCAGTGGGGGGCGAGGACTCCTTCCCATGGAAGAAAGCTGTGAGGCGGTGGCGGCGGTAGAAGCGCTCCAAGTCGTGGTGGGCGCGGAATTCATTGAGGTGGGGACGGAGGGGGACAAAGGTAAGACCTCTGTTGAGGACGGACCGTTCGGTGTTGGAGAGGGGGAGGTCGGGGGGGATGGTGAACACTCGACAGGGATGGGGGTTGGGGCCGGAGGAAGGCAGGTGGGGACGAGGCGATGTGTGGTGGGGGGGTGGTGGGTGGTCAGGGGGTGGGGGAGTGAGAGGGCTGTGGTGTGGGTGGGGAAGAGCAGGGGCCACACAGTTAGAGGGGGTGGGGGAGGAGACTTACAGTTAGAGGGGGTGGGGGGAGGAGACTCAGTCGAACTGCCACTGAGGTAGACCAGGCTGGTTCGACTGGCACTAGGACCCAGTGGAGTCAAACCCAGGAGAGTGGGAGTAAGCAGCGTGAGGGCTTCAGGCCCAGTGGAGAGTCCAGGCTCCAGGTGAGGCGACGGCTGTGGGTTGTTGGAGGGGGGTGGAGTGGCGCGGATCAGCGGACCCGATGGTAATAGTCCAGTGGCGCGGGTCAGCGGACCCGATGTTCGGCGTCGATGGGCGGTTGAGTCGGGGTCCGCGGGCGATGTGTGGGAGGTCCCAGTGGGCGGATGGTCGGCGGGGCAGCAAGGCTCGGCCAGCCCGGGAATGCGACGAGATGAGCGGGTTGCGATGCAGGCATGTTGATCAGGGGGGAACTAGTGGTGAATCATGTAGATGGGGCATGTTGGTCGGGGTGGAACTAGTGTAGATGGGGCATGTTGGTCTGGGTGGGACTAGTGTAGATGGGGCATGTTGGTCGGGGTGGGACTAGTGTAGATGGGGCATGTTGGTCGGGGTGGGACTAGTGTAGATGGGGCATGTTGGTCGGGGTAGGACAAATGTAGATGGAGCATGTTGGTCGGGGTGGGACTAGTGGAGATGGGGCATGTTGGTCGAGGTGGGTCTAGTGCAGATGGGGCATGTTGGTCAGGGTGGGACTAGTGCAGATGGGGCATGTTGGTCGGGGTGACTCTAGTGCAGATGGGGCATGTTGATCGGGGTGTGGACTTGTGTGGATGGGGCATGTTGGTCGTGGTGGGACTAGTGTAGATGGGGCATGTTGGTTGGGGTGGGACTAGTGTAGATGGGGCATGTTGGTCGGGGTGGGACTAATGTTGGTGGGGCATGTTGGTCGGGTTGGGACAAGTGTAGATGGGGCATGTTGGTTAGGGTGACTCAAGTGTAGGTATGGCCAATTTGGTCGGGGTGGGACTAGTGTAGATGGTGTATGTTGGTCGGGGAGGGACTAGTGTAGATGGGGCATGTTGGTCGGGGTGGGACTAGTGTAGATGGGGCATGTTGGTCGCTGTGGGACTAGTGTAGATGGGGCATGTTGGTCGGGGTGGGAGTAGTGTAGATTGAGCATGTTGGTAGGAGTGGGCCTAGTGTAGATGGGGCATTCTGTTTTGGGTGGGACTACTGTAGATGGGGCATGTTGGTCGGTGTGGGACTAGTGTAGATGGGGCATGGTGGTCGGTGTGGGACTAGTGTCGATGGGGCATGGTGGTCGGTGTGGCACTAGTGTAGATGGGGCACGTTGGTCTGGGTGGAACTGGTGTAGTTGCGGCATTTCGATCCGGGTGGGTCTAGTGTAGATGGGGCATGTTGGTCGGGGTCGGACTAGTGTAGAACGGGCATGTTGGTCAGGGTGGGACTAGTGTAGATGGGGCATAGTGGTCTGGGTGGGACTAGTGTAGATGCGGCATGTTTGTCTGGGTGGGACTAGCGTAGATTGGGCATGTTGGTCGGGGTGGTACTAGTGGAGATGGGGCATTTTGGTCGTCGTGGGTCTAGTGTAGATGGGGCATGTTGGTCGGAGTGGGACTAGTGTAGGTATGGGCATGTTGGTCAGGGTGGGACTAGTGCAGGTGGGGCATGTTGGTCGGGGTGGGACTAGTGTAGATTGAGCATGTTGGTAGGAGTGGGCCTAGTGTAGATGGGGCATTTTGTTTGGGGTGGGACTACTGTAGATGGGGCATGTTGGTCGGGGTGGGACTAGTGTAGATGGGGCATGTTGGTCGGGGTGGGACTAATGCCGATGGGGCATGGTGGTCGGGGTGGGACTAATGCCGATGGGGCATGGTGGTCGGGGTGGGACTAGTGTATATATGGCATGTTGGGCGGGGTGGGACTGGTGTAGATGGGGCACGTTGGTCTGGGTGGGACTAGTGTAGTTGGGGCATGTCGATCCGGTTGGGACTAGTGTAGATGGGGCATGTTGGTCGAGGGGGACTAGTGTAGAACGGGCATGTTGGTCGCGGTGTGACTAATGAAGATGGGGCATGTTGGTTGGGGTGGGACTAGTGTAGATGGGGCATGTTGGTCGTGGTGGGACTAGTGTAGATGGGGCATGTTGGTCGGCGTGGGACTGGTGTAGATGGGGATGTTGGTTGGGGTGGGACTAGTGTTGATGGCGCACGTTGGTCGGGGTGGGACTGGTGTAGATTGGGCATGTTGGGTCGGGGTGGGACTAGTGGAGATGGGGCATGTTGGTCGTGGTGGGTCTAGTGTAGATGGGGCATGTTGGTCGGAGTGGGACTAGTGTAGGTATGGGCACGTTGGTCGGGGTTGGACTAGTGAAGGTATGGGCATGTTGGTCGGGGTGGGACCAGTGTAGATGGGGCATGTTGGTCGGCGTGGGACCAGTGTAGATGGGGATGTTGGTCGGGGTGGGACTAGTGTAGATGGGGCATGTTGGTCGGGGTGGAACTAGTGAAGATGGGGCATCTTGGTCGGGGTGGTACTAGTGTAGATGTGGCATATTGGTCGGGGTGGGACTAGTGTAGGTATGGCCATGTTGGTCGGGGTGAGTCTAGTGCAGATGGGGCATGTTGGTCCGGTTGGGACTAGTGCAGATGGGGCATGTTGGTCGGGGTGGGACTAGTGTAGATGAGGCATGTTGGTCGGGGTGGGACTAGTGCAGATGGGGCATGTTGGTCGGAGTGGGACAAGTGAAGATGGGGCATGTTGGTCGGGGTGGGACTAGTGTAGATGGGGCATGTTGGTCGGGGTGGGACTAGTGTAGAAGGGGCATGTTGGTCGGGGTGGGACTAGTGTAGATGGGGCATGTTGGTCGGGGTGGGACAAATGTAGATGGAGCATGTTGGTCGGGGTGGGACTAGTGGAGATGGGGCATGTTGGTCGTGGTGGGTCTAGTGTAGATGGGGCATGTTGGTCGGAGTGGGACTAGTGTAGGTATTGGCATGTTGGTCGAGGTGGGTCTAGTGCAGATGGGGCATGTTGGTCAGGGTGGGACTAGTGCAGATGGGGCATGTTGGTCGGGGTGACTCTAGTGCAGATGGGGCATGTTGATCGGGGTGTGGACTTGTGTGGATGGGGCATGTTGGTCGGGGTGGGACTAGTGTAGATGGGGCATGTTGGTTGGGGTGGGACTAGTGTAGATGGGGCATGTTGGTCGGGTGGGACTAATGTTGGTGGGGCATGTTGGTCGGGTTGGGACAAGTGTAGATGGGGCATGTTGGTTAGGGTGAGACAAGTGTAGGTATGGCCAAGTTGGTCGGGGTGGGACTAGTGTAGATGGTGTATGTTGGTCGGGGAAGGACTAGTGTAGATGGGGCATGTTGGTCGGGGTGGGACTAGTGTAGATGGGGCATGTTGGTCGCTGTGGGACTAGTGTAGATGGGGCATGTTGGTCGGGGTGGGAGTAGTGTAGATTGAGCATGTTGGTAGGAGTGGGCCTAGTGTAGATGGGGCATTTTGTTTTGGGTGGGACTACTGTAGATGGGGCATGTTGGTCGGTGTGGGACTAGTGTAGATGGGGCATGGTGGTCGGTGTGGGACTAGTGTCGATGGGGCATGGTGGTCGGTGTGGCACTAGTGTATATGTGGCATGTTGGTCGGGGTGGGACTGGTGTAGATGGGGCACGTTGGTCTGGGTGGAACTAGTGTAGTTGCGGCATTTCGATCCGGGTGGGTCTAGTGTAGATGGGGCATGTTGGTCGGGTCGGACTAGTGTAGAACGGGCATGTTGGTCAGGGTGGGACTAGTGTAGATGGGGCATGGTGGTCTGGGTGGGACTAGTGTAGATGCGGCATGTTTGTCTGGGTGGGACTAGTGTAGATTGGGCATGTTGGTCGGGGTGGTACTAGTGGAGATGGGGCATTTTGGTCGTCGTGGGTCTAGTGTAGATGGGGCATGTTGGTCGGAGTGGGACTAGTGTAGGTATGGGCATGTTGGTCAGGGTGGGACTACTGTAGATGGGGCATGTTGGTCGGGGTGGGACTAGAGTAGATGGGGCATGTTGGTCAGGGTGGGACTAGTGTAGATGGGGCATGTTGGTCGGGGTGGGACTAGAGTAGATGGGGCATGTTGGTCGTTGTGGGACTAGTGTAGATGGGGCATCTTGGTTGGGGTTAGCGTAGTGTAGATGGGGGATGTTGGTCGGGGTGGGACTAGTGCAGGTATGGGCATATTGGTCGGGCTGGGACTGGTGTAGATGGGGCACGTTGGTCTGAATGGGACTAGTGTAGTTAGGACTTATCGGACCGGGTGGGACTAGTGTAGATGGGGCATGTTGGTCGTGGTGGGACTAGTGTAGATGGGGCATGTTGGTCGGGGTGGGACTAGTGTAGATGGGGCATGTTGGTCGGGGTGGGACTAGTGTAGATGGGGCATGTTGGTCGGGGTGGGACCAGTGTAGATAGGGCATGTTGGTCGGGGTGGGACTAATGCCGATGCGGCATGTTTGTCGGGTTGGGACTAGTGTAGATGGGGCATGTTGGTCGGGGTGGGACTAGTGTAGATGGGGCATGTTGGTCTGGGTGGAACTAGTGTAGATGGGGCATGTTGGCCAGGGTGGGACTAGTGTAGATGGGGCATGTT
Organism: Leucoraja ocellata; assembly: GCA_036785375.1. Lineage (NCBI taxonomy): Eukaryota > Metazoa > Chordata > Chondrichthyes > Rajiformes > Rajidae > Leucoraja > Leucoraja ocellata. The sequence continues at coordinate 79,530 of JAWMAR010000654.1, read as the reverse complement.
GGTCCGGGTGGGACTAGTGTAGATGGGGCATGTTGGTCGTGGTGGAACTAGTGTAGGTGTGGCAGGTTGGTGGGGGTGGGACTAGTGAAGATGGGGCATGTTGGCCGGGGTGGGACTAGTGTAGCTGGGGCATGTTGGTCGGGGTGGGACTAGTGTAGATGGGCATGTTGGTCAGGGTGGAACTAGTGTAGATGGGGCATGTTGGCCAGGGTGGGACTAGTGTAGATGGGGCATGTTGGTCGGGGTGGGACTAGTGTAGATGGGGCATGTTGGTCGGGGTGGGACTAGTGTAGATGGGGCATGTTGGTCGGGGTGGGACAAATGTAGATGGAGCATGTTGGTCGGGGTGGGACTAGTGTAGATGGGGCATGTTGGTCGGGGTGGGACTAGTGGAGATGGGGCATGTTGGTCGTGGTGGGTCTAGTGTAGATGGGGCATGTTGGTCGGAGTTGGACTAGTGTAGGTGTGGGCATGTTGGTCGAGGTGGGTCTAGTGCAGATGGGGCATGTTGGTCAGGGTGGGACTAGTGCAGATGGGGCATGTTGGTCGGGGTGACTCTAGTGCAGATGGGGCATGTTGGTCGTGGTGGGACTAGTGTAGATGGGGCATGTAGGTCGGCGTGGGACTAGTGTAGGTATGGGCATGTTGTTCGGGGTTGGACTAGTGAAGGTATGGGCATGTTGGTCGGGGTGGGAGCAGTGTTGATGGGGATGTTGGTCGGCGTGGGCCCAGTGTAGATGGGAATGTTGGCCGGGGTGGGACTAGTGTAGATGGGGCATGTTGGTCGGGGTGGAACTAGTGAAGATGGGGCATGTTGGTCGGGGCGGTACTAGTGGAGATGTGGCATATTGGTCGGGGTGGGACTAGTGTAGGTATGGGCATGTTGGTCGGGGTGAGTCTAGTGCAGATGGGGCATGTTGGTCCGGGTGGGACTAGTGCAGATGGGGCATGTTGGTCGGGGTGGGACTAGTGTAGATGGGGCATGTTGGTCGGGGTGGGACTAGTGTAGATGGGGCATGTTGGTCGGGGTGGGACTAGTGTAGATGGGGCATGTTGGTCGGGGTGGGACCAGTGTAGATAGGGCATGTTGGTCGGGGTGGGACTAATGCCGATGCGGCATGTTTGTCGGGTTGGGACTAGTGTAGATGGGGCATGTTGGTCGGGGTGGGACTAGTGTAGATGGGGCATGTTGGTCTGGGTGGAACTAGTGTAGATGGGGCATGTTGGCCAGGGTGGGACTAGTGTAGATGGGGCATGTTGGTCCGGGTGGGACTAGTGTAGATGGGGCATGTTGGTCGTGGTGGAACTAGTGTAGGTGTGGCAGGTTGGTGGGGGTGGGACTAGTGAAGATGGGGCATGTTGGCCGGGGTGGGACTAGTGTAGCTGGGGCATGTTGGTCGGGGTGGGACTAGTGTAGATGGGCATGTTGGTCAGGGTGGAACTAGTGTAGATGGGGCATGTTGGCCAGGGTGGGACTAGTGTAGATGGGGCATGTTGGTCGGGGTGGGACTAGTGTAGATGGGGCATGTTGGTCGGGGTGGGACTAGTGTAGATGGGGCATGTTGGTCGGGGTGGGACAAATGTAGATGGAGCATGTTGGTCGGGGTGGGACTAGTGTAGATGGGGCATGTTGGTCGGGGTGGGACTAGTGGAGATGGGGCATGTTGGTCGTGGTGGGTCTAGTGTAGATGGGGCATGTTGGTCGGAGTTGGACTAGTGTAGGTGTGGGCATGTTGGTCGAGGTGGGTCTAGTGCAGATGGGGCATGTTGGTCAGGGTGGGACTAGTGCAGATGGGGCATGTTGGTCGGGGTGACTCTAGTGCAGATGGGGCATGTTGGTCGTGGTGGGACTAGTGTAGATGGGGCATGTAGGTCGGCGTGGGACTAGTGTAGGTATGGGCATGTTGTTCGGGGTTGGACTAGTGAAGGTATGGGCATGTTGGTCGGGGTGGGAGCAGTGTTGATGGGGATGTTGGTCGGCGTGGGCCCAGTGTAGATGGGAATGTTGGCCGGGGTGGGACTAGTGTAGATGGGGCATGTTGGTCGGGGTGGAACTAGTGAAGATGGGGCATGTTGGTCGGGGCGGTACTAGTGGAGATGTGGCATATTGGTCGGGGTGGGACTAGTGTAGGTATGGGCATGTTGGTCGGGGTGAGTCTAGTGCAGATGGGGCATGTTGGTCCGGGTGGGACTAGTGCAGATGGGGCATGTTGGTCGGGGTGGGACTAGTGTAGATGAGGCATGTTGGTCGGGGTGGGACTAGTGCAGATGGGGCATGCTGGTCGGGGTGGGACCAGTGAAGATGGGGCATGTGGGTCGCGGTAGGACTAGTGTAGATGCGGCACGTTTGTCCGGGTGGGACTAGTGCAGATGGGGCATGTTGGTCGGGGTGGGCCAAATGTAGATGGAGCATGTTGGTCGAGGTGGGACTAGTGTAGATGGGGCATGTTGGTCGGGGTGGGACTAGTGGAGATGGGGCATGTTGGTCGTAGTGGGTCTAGTGTAGATGGGGCATGTTGGTCGGAGTGGGACTAGTGTAGGTGTGGGCATGTTGGTCGAGGTGGGTCTAGTGCCGATGGGGCATGTTGGTCAGGGTGGTACTAGTGCAGATGGGGCATGTTGGTCGGGGTGACTCTAGTGTAGATGGGGCATGTTGGTCGGGGTGTGGACTAGTGTGGATGGGGCATGTTGGTCGGGGTGGGACTAGTGTGGATGAGGCATGTTGGTCCGGGTGGGACTAGTGTAGATGGGGCATGTTGGTTGGGGTGGGACTAGTGTAGATGGGGCATGTTGGTCGGGGTGGGACTAATGTTGGTGGGGCATGTTGGTCGGGTTGGGACAAGTGTAGATGGGGCATGTTGGTTAGGGTGAGACTAGTGTAGGTATGGCCAAGTTGGTCAGGGTGGGACTAGTGTAGATGGGGTATGTTGGTCGGGGTGGGACTAGTGTAGATGGGGCATTTTGTTTTGGGTGGGACTACTGTAGATGGGGCATGTTGGTCGGTGTGGGACTAGAGTAGATGGGGCATGGTGGTCGGTGTGGGACTAGTGTCGATGGGGCATGGTGGTCGTTGTGGCACTAGTGTATATGTGGCATATTGGTCAGGGTGGGACTGGTGTAGATGGGGCACGTTGGTCTGGGTGGAACTAGTGTAGTTGGGGCATTTCGATCCGAGTGGGTCTATTGTAGATGGGGCATGTTGGTCAGGGTCGGACTAGTGTAGAACGGGCATGTTGGTCAAGGTGGGACTAGTGTAGATGGGGCATGTTGGTCGGGGTGGTACTAGTGGAGATGGGGCATTTTGGTCGTCGTGGGTCTAGTGTAGATGGGGCATGTTGGTCGGAGTGGGACTAGTGTAGGTATGGGCATGTTGGTCGGGGTGGGACTAGTGTAGATGGGGCATGTTGGTCGGGGTGGAACTAGTGAAGATGGGGCATGTTGGTCGGGGCGGTACTAGTGGAGATGTGGCATATTGGTCGGGGTGGGACTAGTGTAGGTATGGGCATGTTGGTCGGGGTGAGTCTAGTGCAGATGGGGCATGTTGGTCCGGGTGGGACTAGTGCAGATGGGGCATGTTGGTCGGGGTGGGACTAGTGTAGATGAGGCATGTTGGTCGGGGTGGGACTAGTGCAGATGGGGCATGCTGGTCGGGGTGGGACCAGTGAAGATGGGGCATGTGGGTCGCGGTAGGACTAGTGTAGATGCGGCACGTTTGTCCGGGTGGGACTAGTGCAGATGGGGCATGTTGGTCGGGGTGGGCCAAATGTAGATGGAGCATGTTGGTCGAGGTGGGACTAGTGTAGTTGGGGCATGTTGGTCGGGGTGGGACTAGTGGAGATGGGGCATGTTGGTCGTAGTGGGTCTAGTGTAGATGGGGCATGTTGGTCTGAGTGGGACTAGTGTAGGTGTGGGCATGTTGGTGGAGGTGGGTCTAGTGCAGATGGGGCATGTTGGTCAGGGTGGTACTAGTGCAGATGGGGCATGTTGGTCGGGGTGACTCTAGTGTAGATGGGGCATGTTGGTCGGGGTGTGGACTAGTGTGGATGGGGCATGTTGGTCGGGGTGGGACTAGTGTGGATGAGGCATGTTGGTCCGGGTGGGACTAGTGTAGATGGGGCATGTTGGTTGGGGTGGGACTAGTGTAGATGGGGCATGTTGGTCGGGGTGGGACTAATGTTGGTGGGGCATGTTGGTCGGGTTGGGACAAGTGTAGATGGGGCATGTTCGTTAGGGTGAGACTAGTGTAGGTATGGCCAAGTTGGTCGGGGTGGGACTAGTGTAGATGGGGTATGTTGGTCGGGGTGGGACTAATGTAGATGGGGCATTTTGTTTTGGGTGGGACTACTGTAGATGGGGCATGTTGGTCGGTGTGGGACTAGAGTAGATGGGGCATGGTGGTCGGTGTGGGACTAGTGTCGATGGGGCATGGTGGTCGTTGTGGCACTAGTGTATATGTGGCATATTGGTCAGGGTGGGACTGGTGTAGATGGGGCACGTTGGTCTGGGTGGAACTAGTGTAGTTGGGGCATTTCGATCCGAGTGGGTCTAGTGTAGATGGGGCATGTTGGTCAGGGTCGGACTAGTGTAGAACGGGCATGTTGGTCAAGGTGGGACTAGTGTAGATGGGGCATGTTGGTCGGGGTGGTACTAGTGGAGATGGGGCATTTTGGTCGTCGTGGGTCTAGTGTAGATGGGGCATGTTGGTCGGAGTGGGACTAGTGTAGGTATGGGCATGTTGGTCAGGGTGGGACGTGCAGGTGGGTCATGTTGTTCGGGGTGGGACTAGTGTAGATTGAGCATGTTGGTAGGAGTGGGCCTAGTGTAGATGGGGCATTTTGTTTGGGGTGGGACTACTGTAGATGGGGCATGTTGGTCGGGGTGGGACTAGTGTAGATGGGGCATGTTGGTCGGGGTGGGACTAGTGTATATGTGGCATGTTGGTCGGGGTGGGACTAATGCCGATGGGGCATGGTGGTCAGGGTGGGACTAGTGTATATATGGCATGTTGGTCGGGGTGCGACTGGTGTAGATGGGGCACGTTGGTCTGGGTGGGACTAGTGTAGTTGGGGCATGTCGATCCGGTTGGGACTAGTGTAGATGGGGCATGTTGGTCGGGGAGGGACTAGTGTAGACGGGCATGTTGGTCGCGGTGTGACTAATGAAGATGGGGCATGTTGGTCGGGGTGAGACAAGTGTAAATGGGGCATGTTGGTTGCGGTGAGTCTAGTGTAGATGGGGCATGTTATTCAGGGTGGGACGAGTGTAGGTATGGGCATGTTGGTCGTGGTGGGACTAGTGTAGATGGGGCATGTTGGTCGGCGTGGGACTGGTGTAGATGGGGATGTTGGTTGGGGTGGGACTAGTGTTGATGGCGCACATTGGTCGGGGTGGGACTAGTGTAGATTCTGCATGTTGGGTCGGGGTGGTACTAGTGGAGATGGGGCATGTTAGTCGTGGTGGGTCTAGTATAGATGGGGCATGTTGGTCGGAGTGGGACTAGTGTAGGTATGGGCATGTTGGTCGGGGTTGGACTAGTGAAGGTATGGGCATGTTGGTCGGGGTGGGAGCAGTGATAATGGGGCATGTTGGCCGTGGTGGGACTAGTGTAGATGGGGCATGTTGGTCGGGGTGGAACTAGTGAAGATGGGGCATGTTGGTCGGGGCGGTACTAGTGGAGATGTGGCATATTGGTCGGGGTGGGACTAGTGCAGGTATGGGCATGTTGGTCGGGGTGAGTCTAGTGCAGATGGGGCATGTTGGTCCGGGTGGGACTAGTGCAGATGGGGCATGTTGGTCGGGGTGGGACTAGTGTAGATGAGGCATGTTGGTCGGGGTGGGACTAGTGCAGATGGGGCATGTTGGTCGGGGTGGGACCAGTGAAGATGGGGCATGTTGGTCGGGGTAGGACTAGTGTAGATGCGGCATGTTTGTCCGGGTGGGACTAGTGCAGATGGGGCATGTTGGTCGGGGTGGGACTAGTTTAGATGGGGCATGTTAGTCGTGGTGGGACTAGTGTAGATGGGACATGTTGGTCGGGCTGGGACTGGTGTAGATGGGCATGTTGGTCGGGGTGAGGCTAGTGTAGATGGGGTGTTGGTCGGGATGGGACTTTTTAGATGTGGCATGATGGTCGGGGTGGGACTAGTGTAGATGGGGCATGCTGGTCGGGGTTAGCCTAGTGTAGATGGGGCATGTTGGTCGGGGTGGGACTAGTGTAGATGGGGCATGTTGGTCGGGGGGGGACTAGTGGAGATGGGGCATGTTGTTCGAGGTGGGAAGTAGTGTAGATGGGGCATGTTGGTCGGGGTGGGACTAATGTAGATGGGACATGTTCATCGGGGTGGGACTAATGTAGATGGGGTGTTGGCCGGGGTGGGACTAGTGTAGATGAGGCCTGTTGGTCGGGGTGGGATTAGTGTAGATGGGGCTTGTTGGGCGGGGTGGCATTAATGTAGATGGGGCATGTTGTACGGGGTGGGACTACTGTAGATGGGGCATGTTGGTCGGGGTGGGACTAGTGTAGATGCGGCATGTTGATCGGGGTGGGACTGGTGTAGATGGGGCATGTTGTTAGGGGTGGGAAGTACTGTAGATGGGGCATGTTGTTAGGGGTGGAAAGTAGTGTAGATGGGGCGTGTTGGTCGGGGTGAGACTAGTGTAGATGGGGCATGATGGTCGTGGAGAGACTAGTGTAGATGGGGCAAGTTGGTCGGGGTGGGACTAGTGTAGATGGGGCATGTTGGTCGGGGTGAGACTAGTGTAGACGGGGTGTTGGTCGGGGTGGGACTAGTGTAGATGAGGCATGTTGGTCGAGGTTGGATTGTGTAGATGGGGCGTGTTGGTCGGTTGGGACTAATTTAGAAGTGGCATGATGGTCGGGGCGGGTCTAGTGTTGATGGGGCATGTTGGTCGGGGTTAGCCTAGTGTAGATGGGGCATGTTGGTCGGGGTGGGCCTTGTGTAGATGGGGCATGTTGGTCGGGGTGGGACTAGTGTAGATGGGGTTTGTTGGTCGGGGTGGGACTAGTGTAGATGGGGCATGTTGGTCGGGGTGGGCCTTGTGTAGATGGGGCATGTTGGTCGGGGTGGGACTAGTGTAGATGGGGTTTGTTGGTCGGGGTGGGACTAGTGAAGAAGTGGCATGATGGTCGGGGCGGGACTAGTGTTGATGGGGCATGTTGGTCGGGGTGGGACTAGTGTCGATGGGGCATGTTAGTCGGGGTGGGACTAGTGTAGATGGGGTATGTTGGTTGGGGTGGGACTGGTGTAGATGGGCATGTTGGTCGGGGTAGGACTAGTGTAGATGCGGCATGTTTGTCCGGGTGGGACTAGTGCGGATGGGGCATGTTGGTCGGGGTGGGACTAGTTTAGATGTGGCATGTTGGTCGGGGTGGGACTAGTGTAGATGGGTCGTGTTGTTCGGGGTGGGACTAGTGTTGATGGGGTGTTGGTCGGGGTGGGACTAGTGTAGACGGGGCATGTTGGTCTGGGTGGAACTAGTGTAGATGGGGCGTATTGGTCGGGTGTGACTAGTGTAGATCGGGCATGTTAGTCAGGGTGGGGCATGTGTAGATGGGGCAAGTTGGTCGGGGTGGGACTAGTGTAGATGGGGCATGTTAGTCAGGGTGGGGCCTGTGTAGAAGGGGCATGTTGGTCGGGGTGGGACTAGTGTAGATGTGGCATGATGGTCGTGGAAGGACTAGTGTAGATGGGGCAAGTTGGTCGGGGTGGGACTAGTGTAGATGGGGCATGTTGGTCGGGGTGGGACGTGTAGATGGGGCATGTTGGTCGGGGTGAGACTAGTGTAGATGGGGCATGTTGGTCGGGGTGGGACGTGTATATGGGGCATGTTGGTCGGGGTGAGACTAGTGTAGATGGGACATGTTGGTCGGGATGGGGCTAGTGGAGATGGGACATGTTGGTCGAGCTGGGACTAATGTAGATGGGGTGTTGGCCGGGGTGGGATCAGTGTAGATGAGGCCTGTTGGTCGGGGTGGGATTAGTGTAGATGGTGCTTGTTGGGCGGGGTGGCACTAATGTAGATGGGGCATGTTGGACGGGGTGGGGCTACTGTAGATGGGGCATGTTGGTCGGGTTGGAAATAGTGTAGATGGGGCATGTTGGTCGGGGTGGGACTAGTGTAGATGCGGCATGTTGGTCGGGGTGGGACTAGTGTAGATGGGGCATGTTGGTCGGGGTGGGACTAGCGTAGATGAGGCATGTTGTTAGGGGTGGGAAGTAGTGTAGATGGGGCATGTTGGTCGGGCTGGGCCTTGTGTAGATGGGGCATGTTGTTAGGGGTGGTAAGTAGTGTAGATGGGGCATGTTGTTAGGGGTGGGAAGTAGTGTAGATGGGGCGTGTTGGTCGGGGTGAGGCTAGTGTAGATGGGGCATGATGGTCGTGGAGGGACTAGTGGAGATGGTCGTGTTGGTCGGGATGGCACTTGTGTAGATGGGGCATGTTGTTAGGAGTGGGAGTAGTGTAGATGGGGCATGTTGGTCGGGTGGGACTAGTGTAGATGGGGCATGATGGTCGGGGTGGGACTAATGTAGATGGGGTGTTGGCTGGGGTGGTGGGACTAGTGTAGATGGGGCATGTTGGTCGGGGTGGGACTAGTGTAGATGGGTCGTGTTGTTCGGGGTGGGACTAGTGTTGATGGGGTGTTGGTCGGGGTGGGACTAGTGTAGACGGGGCATGTTGGTCTGGGTGGAACTAGTGTAGATGGGGCGTATTGGTCGGGTGTGACTAGTGTAGATCGGGCATGTTAGTCAGGGTGGGGCATGTGTAGATGGGGCAAGTTGGTCGGGGTGGGACTAGTGTAGATGGGGCATGTTAGTCAGGGTGGGGCCTGTGTAGAAGGGGCATGTTGGTCGGGGTGGGACTAGTGTAGATGTGGCATGATGGTCGTGGAAGGACTAGTGTAGATGGGGCAAGTTGGTCGGGGTGGGACTAGTGTAGATGGGGCATGTTGGTCGGGGTGGGACGTGTAGATGGGGCATGTTGGTCGGGGTGAGACTAGTGTAGATGGGGCATGTTGGTCGGGGTGGGACGTGTATATGGGGCATGTTGGTCGGGGTGAGACTAGTGTAGATGGGACATGTTGGTCGGGATGGGGCTAGTGGAGATGGGACATGTTGGTCGAGCTGGGACTAATGTAGATGGGGTGTTGGCCGGGGTGGGATCAGTGTAGATGAGGCCTGTTGGTCGGGGTGGGATTAGTGTAGATGGTGCTTGTTGGGCGGGGTGGCACTAATGTAGATGGGGCATGTTGGACGGGGTGGGGCTACTGTAGATGGGGCATGTTGGTCGGGTTGGAAATAGTGTAGATGGGGCATGTTGGCCGGGGTGGGACTAGTGTAGATGCGGCATGTTGGTCGGGGTGGGACTAGTGTAGATGGGGCATGTTGGTCGGGGTGGGACTAGCGTAGATGAGGCATGTTGTTAGGGGTGGGAAGTAGTGTAGATGGGGCATGTTGGTCGGGCTGGGCCTTGTGTAGATGGGGCATGTTGTTAGGGGTGGTAAGTAGTGTAGATGGGGCATGTTGTTAGGGGTGGGAAGTAGTGTAGATGGGGCGTGTTGGTCGGGCTGAGGCTAGTGTAGATGGGGCATGATGGTCGTGGAGGGACTAGTGGAGATGGTCGTGTTGGTCGGGATGGCACTTGTGTAGATGGGGCATGTTGTTAGGAGTGGGAGTAGTGTAGATGGGGCATGTTGGTCGGGTGGGACTAGTGTAGATGGGGCATGATGGTCGGGGTGGGACTAATGTAGATGGGGTGTTGGCTGGGGTGGTGGGACTAGTGTAGATGGGGCATGTTGGTCGGGGTGGGACTAGCGTAGATGAGGCATGTTGTTAGGGGTGGGAAGTAGTGTAGATGGGGCATGTTGGTCGGGGTGGGCCTTGTGTAGATGGGGCATGTTGTTAGGGGTGGAAAGTAGTGTAGATGGGGCGTGTTGGTCGGGGTGAGACTAGTGTAGATGGGGCATGATGGTCGTGGAGAGACTAGTGTAGATGGGGCAAGTTGGTCGGGGTGGGACTAGTGTAGATGGGGCATGTTGGTCGAGGTGAGACTAGTGTAGATGGGGTGTTGGTCGGGGTGGGACTAGTGTAGATGAGGCATGTTGGTCGGGGTTGCATTGTGTAGATGGGGCGTGTTGGTCGGGTGGGACTAATTTAGAAGTGGCATGATGGTCGGGGCGGGACTAGTGTTGATGGGGCATGTTGGTCGGGGTTAGCCTAGTGTAGATGGGGCATGTTGGTCGGGGTGGGCCTTGTGTAGATGGTGCATGTTAGTCGGGGTGGGACTAGTGTAGATGGGGTGTTGGTCGGGGTGTGACTAGCGTAGATGAGGCATGTTGGTCGGGGTGGGACTAGTGTAGATGGGGCATGTTGGTCGGGGTGGGTCTTGTGTAGATAGGACATGTTGGTCGGGGTGAGACTAGTGTAGATGGGGCATGTTGGTCGGCATGGGACTAGTGTAGATGGGACATGTTGGTCGGGGTGGGGCTAGTATAGATGGGGCATGTTGGTCGGGGTGGGACTAGTGTAGATGGGGCATGTTGGTCGGGTTGTGAATAGTGTAGATGTAGCATGTTGTTCGGGGAGGGACTAGTGTAGATGGTCGTGTTGGTCGGAATGGCACTAGTGTAGATGGGGCATGTTGTTCGTCGTGGGACTAGTGTAGATGAGGCATGTTGGTCGGGGCGTGACTAATGTAGATGGGGCATGTTGGTAGGGGTGGGCCTTGTGTAGATAGGACATGTTGGTCGGGGTGAGACTAGTGTAGATGGGGCATGTTGGTCGTGGTGGGACTAGTGTAGATGGGTCATGTTGGTCGGGGTGGGTCTAGTGTAGATGGGGCATGTTGGTCGGCATGGGACTAGTGTAGATGGGACATGTTGGTCGGGGTGGGACTAGTGTAGATGGGGCATGTTGGTCGGCATGGGACTAGTGTAGATGGGACATGTTGGTCGGGGTGGGACTAGTGTAGATGGGACATGTTGGTCGGGGTGGGACTAGTGTAGATGGGACATGTTGGTCGGGGTGGGACTAGTGTAGATGGGGCATGTTGGTCGGCATGGGACTAGTGTAGATAGGGCATGTTGGTCGGGGTGGGACTAGTGTAGCTGGGGCATGTGGTCGGGGTAGGACTAGTGTAGATGGAGCATGTTGGTCGGGGTGGGACTAGTGTAGATGGGGCATGTTGGTCGGCATGGGACTAGTGTAGATGGGACATGTTGGTCGGGGTGGGACTAGTGTAGATGGGCATGTTGGTCGGGGTGGGACTAGTGTAGGTGGGGCATGTAGGTCGGGTTGTGAATAGTGTAGATGTGGCATGTTGGTCGGGGTGGGACTAGTGTAGATGGGTCATGTTGGTCGGGGTGGGTCTAGTGTAGATGGGGCATGTTGGTCGGCATGGGACTAGTGTAGATGGGACATGTTGGTCGGGGTGGGACTAGTGTAGATGGGGCATGTTGGTCGGCATGGGACTAGTGTAGATGGGACATGTTGGTCGGGGTGGGACTAGTGTAGATGGGACATGTTGGTCGGGGTGGGACTAGTGTAGATGGGACATGTTGGTCGGGGTGGGACTAGTGTAGATGGGGCATGTTGGTCGGCATGGGACTAGTGTAGATGGGGCATGTTGGTCGGGGTGGGACTAGTGTAGCTGGGGCATGTGGTCGGGGTAGGACTAGTGTAGATGGAGCATGTTGGTCGGGGTGGGACTAGTGTAGATGGGGCATGTTGGTCGGCATGGGACTAGTGTAGATGGGACATGTTGGTCGGGGTGGGACTAGTGTAGATGGGGCATGTTGGTCGGCATGGGACTAGTGTAGATGGGGCATGTTGGTCGGGTTGTGAATAGTGTAGATGTGGCATGTTGGTCGGGGTGGGACTAGTGTAAATGGTCGTGTTCGTCGGGATGGCACTAGTGTAGGGGTTCATGTTGTTCGTGGTGGGACTAATGTAGATGGGGCATGTTGGTCGGGGTGGGACTAGTGTAGATGGGGCATGTTGGTCGGGGTGGGTCTAGTGTAGGTGGAGCATGTTGGTCTGGGTGGGACTATTGTAGATGGGGCATGTTGGTCGGGGTGGGACTAGTGTGGATGGGGTATGTTGGTCGAGGTGGGCCGTGTAGCTGAGGCATGTGGTCGGGGTGGGACTAATGTAGATGCGACACGTTGGTCGGGGTGGGACTAGTGTAGATGGGGCATGTTGGTCGGGGTGGGACTAGTGTAGATGGAGCATGTTGGTCGGGGTGGGACTAATGTAGATGCGACACGTTGGTCGGGGTGGGACTAGTGTAGATGGGGCATGTTGGTCGGGGTGGGACTAGTGTGGATGGGGCATGTTGGTCTGGGTGGGACTAGTGTAGATGAGGCATGTTGGTCGGGGTGGGACGTGTAGATGGGGCATGTTGGTCGGGATGGGACTAGTGGAGATGGGACATGTTCGTCGAGCTGGGACTAGTGTAGGTGGGGCATGTTGGTCGGGATGGGACTAGTGTAGATGGGGCATGTTGGGCGGGGTGGGACTAGTGTAGATGGGGCATGTTAGTCGTGGTGGGACTAGTGTAGATGGGACATGTTGGTCGGGCTGGGACTGGTGTAGATGGGCATGTTGGATGGGGTGAGGCTAGTGTAGATGGGGTGTTGGTCGGGATGGGACTAGTTTAGATGTGGCATGATGGTCGGGTTGGTACTAGTGTAGATGGGGCATGTTGGTCGGGGTTAGCCTAGTGTAGATGGGGCATGTTGGTCGGGGTGGGACTAGTGTAGATGGGGCATGTTGGTCGGGGTGGGACTAGTGTAGATGAGGCCTGTTGGTCGGGGTGGGATTAGTGTAGATGGGGCGTATTGGTCAGGGTGACACTAGTGTAGATGGGGCATGTTGTTCGAGGTGGCAAGTAGTGTAGATGGGGCATGTTGATTGTGGTGGGACTAATGTAGATGGGGCATGTTCATCGGGGTGGGACTAATGTAGATGGGGTGTTGGCCGGGGTGGGACTAGTGTAGATGAGGCCTGTTGGTCGGGGTGGGATTAGTGTAGATGGGGCATGTTGGACGGGGTGGGACTACTGTAGATGGGGCATGTTGGTCGGGTTGGAAATAGTATAGATGGGGCATGTTGGTCGGGGTGGGACTAGCGTAGATGAGGCATGTTGGTTGGGGTGGGAATAGCATAGATGGGGCACGTTAGTCGGGGTGGGGCTTGTGCATATTGGGGCATGTTGGTCTGGGTGGGACTAGTGTAGATGGGGCATGTTGGTCGGGGTTAGCCTAACGTAGATGGGGCATGTTGGTCGGGGTGGGCCTAGTGAAGAAGGGGCACGTTGGTCGGGGTGGGCCTTGTGTAGATGGGGCATGTTGGTCGGGGTGGGTCTAGTGTAGGTGGGTCATGTTGGTCGGGGTGGGACTAGTGTAGATGGGGAATGTTGGTCGGGATGGATTGTGTAGATGGGGCGTGTTGGTCGGTTGGGACTAATGTAGATGGGGTGTTGGCTGGGGTGGTGGGACTAGTGTAGATGGGGCATGTTGGTCGGGGTGGGACTAGCGTAGATGAGGCATGTTGTTAGGGGTGGGAAGTAGTGTAGATGGGGCATGTTGGTCGGGGTGGGCCTTGTGTAGATGGGGCATGTTGTTAGGGGTGGAAAGTAGTGTAGATGGGGCGTGTTGGTCGGGGTGAGACTAGTGTAGATGGGGCATGATGGTCGTGGAGAGACTAGTGTAGATGGGGCAAGTTGGTCGGGGTGGGACTAGTGTAGATGGGGCATGTTGGTCGAGGTGAGACTAGTGTAGATGGGGTGTTGGTCGGGGTGGGACTAGTGTAGATGAGGCATGTTGGTCGGGGTTGCATTGTGTAGATGGGGCGTGTTGGTCGGGTGGGACTAATTTAGAAGTGGCATGATGGTCGGGGCGGGACTAGTGTTGATGGGGCATGTTGGTCGGGGTTAGCCTAGTGTAGATGGGGCATGTTGGTCGGGGTGGGCCTTGTGTAGATGGTGCATGTTAGTCGGGGTGGGACTAGTGTAGATGGGGTGTTGGTCGGGGTGTGACTAGCGTAGATGAGGCATGTTGGTCGGGGTGGGACTAGTGTAGATGGGGCATGTTGGTCGGGGTGGGTCTTGTGTAGATAGGACATGTTGGTCGGGGTGAGACTAGTGTAGATGGGGCATGTTGGTCGGCATGGGACTAGTGTAGATGGGACATGTTGGTCGGGGTGGGGCTAGTATAGATGGGGCATGTTGGTCGGGGTGGGACTAGTGTAGATGGGGCATGTTGGTCGGGTTGTGAATAGTGTAGATGTAGCATGTTGTTCGGGGAGGGACTAGTGTAGATGGTCGTGTTGGTCGGAATGGCACTAGTGTAGATGGGGCATGTTGTTCGTCGTGGGACTAGTGTAGATGAGGCATGTTGGTCGGGGCGTGACTAATGTAGATGGGGCATGTTGGTAGGGGTGGGTCTTGTGTAGATAGGACATGTTGGTCGGGGTGAGACTAGTGTAGATGGGGCATGTTGGTCGTGGTGGGACTAGTGTAGATGGGTCATGTTGGTCGGGGTGGGTCTAGTGTAGATGGGGCATGTTGGTCGGCATGGGACTAGTGTAGATGGGACATGTTGGTCGGGGTGGGACTAGTGTAGATGGGGCATGTTGGTCGGCATGGGACTAGTGTAGATGGGACATGTTGGTCGGGGTGGGACTAGTGTAGATGGGACATGTTGGTCGGGGTGGGACTAGTGTAGATGGGACATGTTGGTCGGGGTGGGACTAGTGTAGATGGGGCATGTTGGTCGGCATGGGACTAGTGTAGATAGGGCATGTTGGTCGGGGTGGGACTAGTGTAGCTGGGGCATGTGGTCGGGGTAGGACTAGTGTAGATGGAGCATGTTGGTCGGGGTGGGACTAGTGTAGATGGGGCATGTTGGTCGGCATGGGACTAGTGTAGATGGGACATGTTGGTCGGGGTGGGACTAGTGTAGATGGGCATGTTGGTCGGGGTGGGACTAGTGTAGGTGGGGCATGTAGGTCGGGTTGTGAATAGTGTAGATGTGGCATGTTGGTCGGGGTGGGACTAGTGTAGATGGGTCATGTTGGTCGGGGTGGGTCTAGTGTAGATGGGGCATGTTGGTCGGCATGGGACTAGTGTAGATGGGACATGTTGGTCGGGGTGGGACTAGTGTAGATGGGGCATGTTGGTCGGCATGGGACTAGTGTAGATGGGACATGTTGGTCGGGGTGGGACTAGTGTAGATGGGACATGTTGGTCGGGGTGGGACTAGTGTAGATGGGACATGTTGGTCGGGGTGGGACTAGTGTAGATGGGACATGTTGGTCGGGGTTAGCCTAACGTAGAAGGGGCATGTTGGTCGGGGTGGGCCTAGTGTAGATGGGGCATGTTGGTCGGGGTGGGACTAGTGTAGATGGGGTTTGTTGGTCGGGGTGGGACTAGTGAAGAAGGGGCACGTTGGTCGGGGTGGGCCTTGTGTAGATGGGGCATGTTGGTCGGGGGGGTGGGTCTAGTGTAGGTGGGTCATGTTGGTCGGGGTGGGACTAGTGTAGATGGGGCATGTTAGTTGGGGTGGGACTAGTGTAGATGGGGTATGTTGGTTGGGGTGGGACTGGTGTAGAGGGGCATGTTGGTCGGGGTGAGACTAGTGTAGATGGGGTGTGTTGGTCGGGTTGTGACTAGTGTAGATGTGGCATGTTGGTCGGGGAGGGACTAGTGTAGATGGTCGTGTTGGTCGGGATGGCACTTGTGTAGATGGGGCATGTTGTTCGTGGTGGGACTAGTGTAGATGGGGCATGTTGGTAGGAGTGGGAGTAGTGTAGATGGAGCATGTTGGTCGGGTGGGACTAGTGTAGATGGGGCATGATGGTCGGGGTGGGACTAATGTAGATGGGGTGTTGGCTGGGGTGGTGGGACTAGTGTAGATGGGGCATGTTTGTCGGGGTGGGACTAATGTAGATGGGGTGTTGGTCGGGGTGGGATTAGTGTAGATGGGGCATGATGGGCGGGGAGGGACTAGTGTGAATGGGGCATGTTGGTCGAGGTGGGCCGTGTAGATGGGGCATGTGGTCGGGGTAGGACTAGTGTAGATGGAGCATGTTGGTCGGGGTGGGACTAGTGTAGATGGGGCATGTTGGTCGGGGTGGGACTAGTATAGATGGGGCATGTTGGTTGGGGTGGGACTAGTGTAGATGGGGCATGTTGGTCGGGGTGGGTCTAGTGTAGTTGGGTCATTTGGTCGGGGTGGGAATAGCATAGATGGGGCACGTTAGTCGGGGTGGGGCTTGTGCATATTGGGGCATGTTGGTCGGGATGGGACTAGTGTAGATGGGGCATGTTGGTCGGCGTGGGACTAGTGTAGATGGGGCATGTTGGTCGGCGTGGGACTAGTGTAGATGGGGCATGTTGGTCGGGGTGGGACTAGTGTAGATGAGGCATGTTGGTCGGGGTGGGATTAGTGTAGATGGGGCTTGTTGGGCGGGGTAAGACTAGTGTACATGGGGCATGTTGGTCGGGGTGGGACTAGTGTAGATGGGGCATGTTGGTCGGGGTGGGACTAGTGTAAATGGGGCATGTTGGTCGGGGTGGGACTAGTGTAGATGGGGCATGTTGGTCGGGGTGGGACTAGTGTAGATGGGGCATGTTGGTCGGGTGGGACTAGTGTAGATGGGGCATGTTGGTCGGGGTGGGACTAGTGTAGATTTTGGCCAGTGTGGGCAAGTTGGGCTGAAGAGCTTGTTTCCACGCTGTATCTCTCTCTCTCTCTCTGTGTATCTGTGTCCCTCTCTGTCTCTTTCTCTCTCTTTCTGTCTGTGTATCTGTCTGTCCGTCTCTCTCTCTCCCCCCACACAGAAGTCAAACCAGCTTCTATTTTTCAGCTGGTTTCCTTTACTGTGTGTCTCTCTCTATCTCTCTCTCTCCGTCTCTCTCTGTGTCTATATCTGTCTCTCTGTCTCTCTCATTGTCTCTATCTCTCTCATTCTCTCTCTCTCTCTCTCTCTCTCTCTCTCTCTTTCTCTTTCTCCCTCTCTCTCTCTCAGTCTCTCTCTCAGTCTCTCTCTCTCTCTCTCTCTCTCACTCTCTGGGTCAGAGGGTTTGGGTGAACATAGACCCATTCCTGCCAACCGTGGGCCTAACTGCAGATAGATACATAACGTACTCAACACATAGGACAGGAAAGAGAAATGAACTGCAAATAGAAACGCCATTGTCCAGGACAGATATTTATAAGGACTCGTTCTTTCTAAGAGCCGCAATGGAATGGAATAAACGAGACAACTGCAGATGCTGGAAAATGGAAGGTAGACACAAAATGCTGGAGTAACTCAGCAGGTGAGGCAGCATCTACATAACGAAGGAATAGGTGATGATTCGGGTCGAGACCCTTCTTCAGACTCAAGAACCATTTCCTTCACCCCATTGATGCTGCCCCACACGCTGCGTTTCTCCAGCATTTTTGTCTAACAAATCACCTTCCCTGGACAATAGACAAAAAGGTGCAGGAGGAGGCCATTCGGCCCTTTGAGCCAGCACCGCCATTCAATGTGATCATGGCCAATCAGTACCCAGTTCCTCTCTTCTCCCCATATCCCCTGACTCCGCTATCTTTAAGAGCCCTATCAAGCTCTCTCTTGAAAGAAAACATCCAGACAACCGGCCACCACTGCCATCTGAGGTAAAAAATCCCACAGACTCACAACTCTCTGGGTGGAAATGTTTCTCCTCATCTCAGTCCTAAATGGCCACAGATTCACAACTCTCTGGGTGGAAACGTTTCTCATCATCTCAGTCCTAAATGGCCACAGATTCACAACTCTCTGGGTGGAAAAGTTTCTCCTCATCTCAGTCCTAAATGGCCACAGATTCACAACTCTCTGGGTGGAAACGTTTCTCATCATCTCAGTCCTAAATGGCCGACGCCTTATTCTTAAACTGTGGCCCCTGGTTCCGGACTCCCCCAACATCAGGAACATGTTTCCTGCCTCTAGCGTGTCCAAACCCTTAACAATCTTATATATTTAAATAAGATCCCATCTCATCCTTCTAAACTCCAGAGTGTACAAACCCAGCCGCTCCATTCTCTTTGCATATGACAGTCCCGCCATCCCAGGAATTAACCTGGTGAACCTACACTGGGCTCCCTCAATAGCAAGAATGTCCCTCCTCAAATTAGGAACCTGGAGCAGCAGCTTGATGACCTCTGTCTGGTCAGGGAGAGTGAGGAGTTCACAGAGAGGAGTTATAGGGAGGTGGTCACTCCAAAACCACGGGAGACAGACATGTGGGTCACGCTTAGGAAGGGCAAGGGGCAGAGGCAAGGACGAGTGTGTACCCCAGTGTCTGTACACCTTGAAAATAAGTACATGTACTCCTGTTTGAGTATGGTTGGGGGGACAGCCTGCCGTGGGGGAAAGGTAGGGGGAAGGAGGGGAAAAAAGAGGGCAATAATGATTGGGGACTATAGTTAGGGGGTCGGATATGCGATTCTGTGGACGCAGTCGGGAGACCCGGATGGCGGTCTGTCTCCCTGGTGCCAGGGTCTCGGATGTGTCTCAACGCGTCCAAGATATCCTGAAATCAGAGGGAGAGGAGCCTGAGGTCGTGGTACATATAGGTACCAATGACATAGGTAAAAAAAGAGAAGTCCTGAAGGGAGGATTTTGGGAGTTGGGAGGAGAGTTAAGGAAAAGGACCAAAAAGTAACAATCTCAGGATTACTGCCTGTACCACGCGACAGTGAGAGTAGGAATGGAGCGAGGTGGAGGATAAATGCGTGGCTGAAGGACTGGTGCAGAGGGCAGGGATTCAAGTTTCTGGATCATTGGGACTTCTTTTGGGGAAGGTGTGACCTGTACAGAAAGGACGGGTTGTACTTGAACTCGAGGGGGACCAATATCCTGGCGGGGAGATTTACAAATGCTACTGGGGAGACTTTAAACTAGAATGGTTGGGGGAGGGACTCAAATAGAGAAAGCTAGTAGACAGAGTGTGAGGCAGGAGGCAGAGAAGAGAAGCACTCGGACCCAAAATCTAGGGGAGAAAGAAGAAAAAGAAAATAAACAGAGAATAAGAGGAGGTGGGTTTCTTAAATGTGCATATTTTAATGCTAGGAGCATTGTAAGAAAGGTGGATGAGCTTAGAGTCTGGATAGATACCTGGAAGTATGATGTTGTGGCGATCAGTGAAACATGGTTGCAGGAGGGCTGTGATTGGAAACTAAATATTCCAGGATTTCGTTGTTTCAGGTGTGATAGAATTGGAGGGGCAAGAGGTGGAGGTGTTGCATTGCTTGTTAGGGAAGATATTACAGCAGTGCTTTGGCAGGATAGATTGGAGGGCTCATCTAGGAACTGAGAAGTGGGAAAAGTGTAGCAACACGATTAGGGGTGTATTATAGACCGCCAAATGGGGATCGAGAATTGGAAGAGCAAATATGTAAGGAGATAGCAGATATTAGTAGAAAGCACAAGGCAGTGATTGTGGGAGATATGAATTTTCCACACATAGACTGGGAAACACATTCGGTAAATGGGCTGGATGGTTTGGAGTTTGTAAAATGTGTGCACGATAGTTTTTTGCAACAATACATAGAGGTACCTACTAGAGAAGGGGCACTGCTGGACCTCCTGTTAGGAAATGAGACAGGTTAGGTGGCGGAGGTATGCGTTGGGGAGCACTTTGGGTCCAGTGATCACAATAGCATTAGTTTCAATATAATTATGGAGAGGGTCAGAACTGGACCTAGGGTTGAGATTTTTGATTGGAGAAAGGCTAGAAGCAAGTAGAGTATCTATGGATACTATAAGGTTCAAAGAAAAAGAAGTACTGACACCTTTGAAAAATATAAAAGTGGATAAGTCTCCATGCCCTGACAGGTTATTCCCTAGGACATTGAGGGAAGTTAGCGTAGAAATAGCAGGGGCTATGACAGAAATACTTCAAATGTCATTAGAAACGGGAATAGTGCCCGAGGATTGGCATACTGCGCATGTTGTTCCATTGTTTAAAACAGGTTCTAAGAGTAAACCTAGCAATTATAGACCTGTTAGTTTGACCAGTGGTGGGCATTTAATGGAAAAGATACTTAGAGATAATATATAGAAGCATCTGGATAAATAGGGTCTGATTAGGGACAGTCAACGTGGATTTGTGCCTGGAAGGTCATGTTTGACTAATCTTCTTGATTTTTTGAAGAAGTTACTAGGGAAATTGATGAAGGTAAAGCTGTGGATGTTGTCTGTATGGAAATTAGTAAGGCCTTTGACAAAGTTCCTCATGGAAGGTTGGTTAAGAAGGTTCAATTGTTCGGTATAAATGCAGGAGTAGCAAGATGGATTCAATAGTGACTGAATGGGAGACGCCAGAGGGTAATGGTGGATGGCTGCTTGTCAGGTTGCAGGCAGGTGACTAGTGGGGTGCCTCAGGGATCGGTGTTGGGCCCACTGTTTGTCATGTACATCAATGATCTGGATGATGGTGTGGTAAATTGGATTAGTAAGTATGCAGATGATGTTGTGGACAATGAAGTAGATTTCCAAAGTCTACAGAGAGATTTAGGCCATTTGGAAGAATGGACTGAAAGATGGCAGATGGAGTTTAATGCTGATAAGTGTGAGGTGCTCCATCTTGGCAGGACAAATCAAAATAGGACTTGCATGGTAAATGGTAGCGAATTGAAGAATACAGTTGAACAGAGGGATCTAGGAATAACTGTGCATAGTTCCCTGAAGGTGGAATCTCATGTAGATAGGGTGGTAGAGAAAGCTTTTGGTATGCTAGCCTTTATAAATCAGAGCATTGAGTATAGAAGTTGGGATGTTATGTTAAAATTGTACAAGGCATTGGTGAGACCAAATCTGGAGTACGGTGTACAATTTTGGTCGCCTAATTATAGATCATAACCCAATTATGCCTGGGTTTCAACAACTAAGTTACAGAGAAAGGTTAAATAAGTTAGGTCTTTATGCTCTGGAGCGCAGAAGATTAAGGGTGGACTTGACAGAGGTATTTAAAATGATGAGAGGGATAGACAGAGTTGATGTGGACCAGCTTTTCCCATTGAGAGTAGGGAAGATTCAAACAAGAGGACATGACTTCAGAATTTAGGGTCAGAAGTTTAGGGGTAACATGAGGGGGAACCTCATTACTCAGAGAGTGGTAGCGGTGTGGAATGAGCTTCCAGTGGAAGTGGTGGATGCAGGTTCGGCTTTACCATTTAAAAATAAATTGGATAGGTATATGGATGGGAAAGGAATGGAGGGTTATGGTATGAGTGCAGGCAGGTGGGACTAGGGGAGAATAATTGTTTGGCACGGACTTGTAGGGCCGAGATGGCCTGTTTCCGTGCTGTAATTGTTATATGGTTATAAATTGGGAGACCAAAACTGCACACAATACTCCAGGTGTGGTCTCACCAGGGATGGAGAGAGGGAGAGAGAGGGAGAGGGGGGGAGAGGGAGAGGGAGAGGGAGAGGGAGAGGGAGAGGGAGAGGGAGAGGGAGAGGGAGAGGGAGAGGGAGAGGGAATCGGATCGGCCTGCCAGCGCATGTGCATGCTCCCCCTGCTGCATTAAAGGGAATGCATGCATCACTGGCTGCATTGCTGCCTCTCCCGCTGCATGGCCGGCCGCTTTTATCCTCACCTGATCTTCACAACTGCATTCCCGCACCGTTGAGTGACGAACCTCGCGTCAACAAAGGCGCTTCCGGCGGGAGGGGGGACGCTTTAGGGCGGCGCACCGGCGCTGGCAAAGCGGGACGGCGGGTCTAATGTGTCCGGGTGGAGGGAGAAACGTTGAATGTTGGTTCCGGGTTGGTTTTTTTGTTGTTATTTGATGCATTTGGTGGGATGGAGAGGAAAAAGGAGGGAGGGAGAGAGAGAGGAGGGAATGAGTGTGAGAGACAGTTTAGGAGAGTTTTGAAAAGTTTTCAGAAACTTTTGAGAAGTTTAGGAGAGTTTTGAAAAGTTTTCAGAAACTTTTGAGAAAGTTTTTAGGAAGTTTTGGAGAGATTGAGAGATAGAGAGATAGAGATAGAGATAGAGAGAGAGAGGGGGGAGAGATAGGGAGAAAGAGAGAGCGACGAGGAGTGAGGGATAGAGAAGTGTTCCCCTCTCCCTCCCTCTGACACGATGACACGACTGTGGTGGGGCTGATAAATAACAACAACTAGTCTGCTTACAGAGATGAAGTCCAAAAACTGACTGTTTGCTGCACCCAACTAAAACTAAAGAACTGGTTGTTGACTTCAGGAGGAGGAGGAGGAGAGAGGAACCTGCTCCTCTCTGCATCAAAGGAGACATGGTGGAGAGAGTCATTGACTAAGTTCCTGGGAATACACCTCCCATGACCTCAAATGGCAAATGAAGACCGTCACTCACGTGAAGGAGTCACAGCAGCGGCTGTATTTCCTGAAGTCTCTGCGGAGAGCAAATGTTTCGCAGCAGCACGGTGGCCCAGTGGTAGAGTTGCCGCCTGACGGCGCAAGAGACCCGGGTTCAATCCCGATCACGGGTGCTGTCTGTGCGGAGTTTGCATGTTCTCTCCCCGTGACCTGCGTAGGTTTTCTCCGGGCGTTCCGGTTTCCTTCCACACTCCAAAGATTTGCGGGTTTGTAGATTAATTGGCTTCTAGTAAAGATTGTAAATTGTCCCCCTGTGTGTGTGTGTGTGTGTGTGTGTAGGATAGTGTTGGTGTGCGGGGATCGCTGGTCGGCACGGACTCGGTGGGCCGAAAGGCCTGTTTCAGCCCTGTATCTCTAAACTAAACCAGACTAAACTGTTTGAAGAACATATTTCAAACATTCAGTTGGCCACAAAGTGTAAAACATGTTTTCATTTTATTTGAAAAGTACACTAAAGAAAACGGCAAAAGAGTTGAGTCTAGGAGGAAAGAGGTCCCTCTGCAGTTGTACAGGGCCCTGGTGAGACCACACCTGGAGTAGTGTGTGCCCGCACACACGCACACCCTCACGCACGATCGCCACCACTCTGAAGTTAACTAATGATTGATAGGTGGTAGACACAAATGCTGGAGAAACTCAACGGGTTAGGCAGCATCTATGGAGCAAAGGAAATAGGCAACGTTTCGGGGCGGGACCCTTCTTCAGACGCTGGAGTCAAACTTGCAAATCTGCTCCGAAAGTGAAAATGCAATTCCTTTCAAATTCATCCCCCTCCCTCCCCTCTCCTCTCTATCTTTCCCTCTCCCTTTCTCTCCCCTTCCATCTCTCTCTCTCTCTCTCTCTCTCTCTCTCTCTCTCTCTCTCTCTCTCTCTCTCTCTCTCTCTCTCTCTCTGTCTGTCTGTCTCTCTCTCTCTCTCTCTCTCTCTCTTTCTCTCTCTCTCCTCTATCTTTCCATCTCCCTCTCTCTCCTCTCCCTCTACCTGTCTCTCTGCCCTCTCCTCACCTCTCCCCTCCCCCTCTCTCCTCCTCTCCTCTATATTTCCCCCCCCTCTCTCCCTCCATCTCTCCTTCCCTCCCTCCCTCCCTCCCACATTCCCCCTCTCTTTCACTTAATTCTTCATTTCTACCTCTCTCTCCTTTCCGCCCTGTCCCACCTTCCCTCCTCCCTGCCGCAGCCCACACTCCTCCATCTCTCTCCCTCGCTCTCTTTCCCTCTCCCTCCCCACTCTCTGTCTCCACTCTCTGTCTCTTTCTCCTCCCCGCTATCTCTCTCCCCCCCTCCCCTCTCCTCTACTCCCTTGTCCTCTATCGCACTCCCTCTCTCCCCTCTATCTTTCTCTCTACCTCTCTCCTTTCTCTCTCACGGTCTCTCTCTCTCCTATTTTCCCTCTCCTTCTCTCCTCTCTCTCTCTCCCTCTCTGTATCTCTCTCCCTCTACTCTCCTCTATTTGCCCTGTCATTTCGAGAGGGGCAACACCACCCAAGGTCTGCCGACTATCGACAATACCGCCAGCGGGCTGGCTACTGAAGCTGAAGGGAGGAATGTGCACACATTCTCGCTGTCCGAGCACGACGTGAGGAGGGCTCTGACACGGGTGAACACGAGAAAAGCTGCAGGACCCGATGGCATCTCAGGGCGAGTACTCAAGTCCTGTGCTAGGCAGCTAGCTCCAGTGCTCACTACATTATTCAACCTCTCCCTGGACAAGTCCGTGGACCCTGCCTGCTTCAAAAAATCCATCATTGTACCGGTACCAAAAGATGCCTCCCCAGCCTGCCTGAATGACTACCGTCCGGTGGCCCTTATCTCGGTAGTCATGAAATGCTTTGAGAGGCTGGTGAAGAATCACATCTGCGCGTCCCTCCCTCAGAACATGGACCCGTTGTAGTTCGCATACCGTCCGAACAGATCCACGGACGATGCGGTCTCCCAGGTCTTGCACACCGCACTCTCTCATCTTGACAGCCAGAAGGGGGTCTACGTGAGGATGCTGTTCATAGACTACAGTTCAGCCTTCAACACGATAGTCCCCACCAGACTGGCCGGGAAGCTACTGGAATTGGGGCTCAACACCTCCCTGTGTGCCTGGGTCCTGGACTTTCCCACCGCCAGGCCCCAGGTAGTCAAGATGGGAGGGAATACATCGAAGTCCCTCACCCTGAGCACAGGATCGCCCCAGGGTTGCGTCCTCAGCCCCCTATTGTACTCTCTGTACACACATGACTGTGTGGCTAGGTTCAGCTCCAATTCAATAATTAAGTTTGCTGATGACACTGTGGTGGTGGGCCTGATCTCAGACAACGATGAGAAGGCCTACCGGGAGGAGGTTACTGATCTAGCACTCTGGTGCCAGGATAACAGCCTCCTCTTGAACATCAAAAAAACGAAGGAGCTGATCATGGACTTTAGGAGGACACATCATCCGAGGACGTACACTCCATTGAGGATAAATTGGGATCCTGTGGATAGGGTGAACTGTTTTAAATATCCGGTAGTCCACATCTCCGAGGATATGACATGGGCATCACACGCCTCAGCACACGTGGGTAAGGCAAGGCAGCGCCTTTACCACCTCAGGCAATTGAGGAAATTCAGAGTGTTTCCGAGGATCCTCCAGTGCTTCTACGCAGCGGCGGTGGAAAGCATCTTGTCCGGAAATATTACCATCTGGTTTGGGAATTGCTCTCCCAAGGACAAGAAGGCTCTGCAGAGAGTAGTGCGTTCGGCCGAACGCACTATGGGAACTTCACTTGCCCCGCTGCAGGAACTATACATCAGGAGGTGCAACTCCAGAGCCAACAATATCACGAGAGACCCCTTCCACCCCTGCAACGGACTGTTCCAGCTGCTACGGTCAGGCAAACGCCTCCATTGCCATGCGGTGAGAACGGAGAGGTTGAGAAGGAGTTTCTTCCCAGAGGCCATTCGGACTGTAAACGCCGGGACTAACTCTACCAGGGACTAACTCTACTGAACGTTTTTCCTTCCATTATTTATTATGTAAAAGAATATGTGTGTTATGATTGTGTTTATAGTTTGTTTGGTTGATTGTCTTTTTACACAAAGTCCGCGAGCATTGCCACTTTCATTTCACTGCACATCTCGTATGTGTATGTGACAAATAAACTTGACTTGACTTGATGACTCTCCCTCTCTACTTTGTCTCTCTCCCTCTCTCTGTCTTTCTCTCCCTCTCCTCTATCTTTCCCTCTCCATCGCTCATGTTTCTCTCTCTCTCTCTCACTCACTCTCTCCCCTCTCCTCTCCCCCTCCTCTCCTGTCTCCCCCCCTGCTCTCTCTCTCTCTCCGCTCCCTCTTCTTCCCATTTCCACCTCCCCCTCTCTTTCACTCAAATCCTAATTTTTCACTCAATTCTTCATTTCTCCCCCAATTTCTCTTTCCCACCTTCCCTTCCTCCCTCCCCCTCTCACCCCCAACCCACACTCCTCCATCTCTCTCATTTCTCTCTCTGCCACCTCCCACTCTCTTTCACTCAATTCTTCAATTTTCACTAAATTATTCATTTCTCTCTCTCTCCTCCCTCCCTCGCTCCCTCTCCCAGCCCACACTCCTCCATCTCTCTCTCTCTCCTCCCTCTCTCTCACTCCTGTCTGCAACGCGGACCAGAGAGAGACAAGGGGGCGGGTTCCTTCTCCCTCACTCTGACTGACGTCCGTCGTCGCCAATCGCCAGCAGCTTCCGCCCACCAGCAAGTCCCGCCCATTGCCCGATTGAGCGACGTCTCTCTGCGCCAATGGGGACGGCCGGTCAGTCAGAGGGCCGGATGTCCCGCCCCCGCCGTCCCCTCTATGACGTCGCCGTTGCATTTCACATCCGAAGGATTTTGCAAGATTATTGCAATGAATTGCAATTAATGCATTTCACATCCCAGGGGGTTGCAATTTTACTTTAATGCAATGCATTTGTTGCATTTAACATTTTTGTGGGGTTCTGCAAGATTAGTGCAAATCCATTTAATGCATTGAACTTCCAAGCGGGGGTGGGGTGGATGCAATATTACTTGAATGCAACGTATTAGCTGCATTTAACATTGCAGGAGGGTGCAAAGTTATTCCAATGCGATGCATTTGTTGCATTTAACATTTTTGTGGGGTTCTGCAAGATTAGTGCAATGCCATTTGATGCAGTGAACTTCCAAGCGGGGGTGGGGTGGTTGCAATATTACTTGAATGCAACGCATTTGCTTCATTTAACATTGCAGGAGGGTGCAAAGTTATTCCAACGCGAAGCATCAGTTACATTTAACATTTGAGCTGTTTCATCCGATCTGAACCCAATGGAACGTGCTTTTTATACGCTGAAGAGAAACGTGAAGGAGGCTAGCCCCCAAAACAAGCATCAGCTTAAAGATGGCTGCAACACAGGCCTGGCAGAGCATCACCAGAGAAGCCACCCAGCAACTGGTGATGTCCATGAATCACAGACATCAATAGACAATACGTGCAGGAGTAGGCCATTCGCCCCTTCCAGCCAGCACCACCATTCAATGTGATCATGGCTGGTCATCCCCAATCAGTACCCTGTTCCTGCCTTCTCCGCATATCCCCTGACTCCGCTATTTTTAAAAGCTCAATCCAGAGAACCTGCCTCCACCTCCCTCTGAGGCAGAGGATTCCACACTCACAACGCTATGAGAAAAAGTGTTTCCTCGTCTCCGTTCTAAATGGCTGACCCCTTATTCTTAAACTGTGGCCCCTTGTTCTGGACACCTCAATATCGGGAACATGTTTCCTGCCTCTAGCGTGTCCAAACCCTTAATAATCCTATATATTTCAATGAGATCACCTCTCATCCATCTAAACTCCAGAGTCTACAAGCCCAGCCACGTCATTCTGTCAGCATATGACAGTCCTGTCATCTGGGAATTAACCTTGTAACCCCATGCTGCACTCCCTCAATAGCAAGAATGTACTTCCTCAAATTAGGGGAACAAAACTGCACACAATACTCCAGGTGTGGTCTCACAAGGGCTCCGTACAGCCACAGAAGGACCTCTTTGCTTCTATATTCGATTCCTCTTGTTATAAAGGCCAATATTCACTTTCTTCACTGCCTGCTGTACCTGCATGCTTACTTTCATAGACTGATGTACAAGGACCTCCAGATCCCGTAGTACTTCCCCTTTTCCCAAATTGACGCCATTTAGATAGTAATCTGCCTTTCTGTTTCCGCAACATCACATTTATCCACTTAAATTGCATCTGCCATGCATCCGTCCACTCACGCAACCTGTCCAAGTCACCCTGCATTCCCATAGCATCCTCCTCACAGGTCACACTGCCACCCAGCTTTGTGTCATCTGCAAATTTGCTAATGTTACTTTGAATCCCTTCATCCGAATCATTGATATATATTGATATATAATGCATTTCGTTGTCTCTGTACTGTACACTGACAATGACAATTAAAATTGAATCTGAATCTGAAATAGCTGCGGTCCCAACACCGAGACTTGCGGTACCTCACTTCTCACTGCCTGCCATTCTGAAAGGGACCCGTTAATCCCCACTCCTTGTTTCCTGTCTGCCAACCACTGCTCTATCCATGTCAGCACTCTACCCCCAATACCATGTGCCCTAACTTTGCCCACTGATCTCCTATGTGGGATCTTATCAAATGCTTTCTGAAAGTCCAGGTACACTACATGCACTGGCTCTCCCTTGTCCATTTTCCTGTTACATCTTCAAAAAATCCCAGAAGATTAGTCAAGCATGATTTCCCCTTCGTAAATCCATGTTGACTCAGACCGATCCTGTTACTGCTATCCGAATGTGTGGCTATCTCATCATTTATAATTGAAGAGACGCCGGTGAGAGCCTCATCTATAGTAAGGGAGGGGAACCCCTGTTCCCTGAAGAATGAGGACATCTCCAATGCCTTGGCATGGAACACCTCATCCTGGGAGCGGATGCAACGTAGATGAAGGAATTGTGAGTAGGGAATGGAGTCCTTACAGGAAGCAGGGTGGGAACAAGTGTAGTCATGATAGCCTTCTAAATGAAAGTAGTCATGTCTAGTATTTTGTTGCATATCCTTTGCAGGCAATGACTGCTTGAATCTGTGATTCATGGACATCACCAGTTGCTGGGTGTCTTCTCTGGTGATGCTCTGCCAGGCCTGCATTGCAGCCATCTTTAAGCTAATGCTTGTTTTGGGGACTAGTCCCATTCACTTTTCTCTTCAGCATATAAAAGGTGGGCTCACCAGATGGGTGAAACTGCTCAGATGTTAAATGCAACTTATGCATCGCATTGGAATAACTTTGCACGCTACCGCAAAGTTAAATGAAGCAAATGCGTTGCATTCAAGTGATATTGCAACCCCCCCACTTGGAAGCTCAATGCATTAAATTCATTGCACTAATTTTGCAAAACCCCTCAGATGTTAAATGCAACGAATACATCGGATTGGAATAACTTTGCACGCTCCCGCAAAGATAAATGCAGCAAATGTGTTGCATTCAAGTGATATTGCAACCCCCCGGATATGAAAAGCATTACATTCATTGAAATAATCTTGCAAAACCCCTCAGATGTGAAATGCAACGCTGATGTCATAGAGGGACCGGCGGGGGCGGGACATCCGGCACTCTGACTGCTCGGACGTCCCCATTGGCGGAGGGAGACGTCACTTACCCAGGCGGCGGGGCGGAACTTGCAGATGGCCGGATGCGGCGGTGATTGGAGGACAGGGACGTCAGTCAGAGGGAGGGAGAAGGAACCCGCCCCCTTGTCTCTCACTGGTCCGCGTTGCAGACATGAGTGAGAGAGAGGGAGAAGGAGAGAGAGGGAGATGGAGGAGTGGGCTGGGGGAGGGAGGGATTGAAGGAGGGAGAAATGAAGAAATAAGAAAACAATGAAGAATTGAGTGAAAAGTGAGGATTTGAGTGAAAGAGAGGGGGAAGATGTAAGGGGGGGGAAGGAGAGATGAAGGGAGAGAAGGAGAGATAGAGATGGAGGGGGAGAGGGGGAAGAAAAATAGAGGAGAGGAGAGGGAGAGAGAGAGAGTGAGGGAGAGAGAAAAGGAGAGAGGGAGAGGGAAAGGTATAGGAGGGAGAGAGAGGGGGTAGATAGTGGGCAGGGGAGGAGAGGAGAGGGGGTTGCGAGAGAGATGGAGGGGAGGAGAGGAGAGACACCGAGAGGAAGAGGGGAGGGAGATAGAGGGAGTGGGAAATAGAGAGATGGAGGGAGAGAGATGGAGGAGTGTGGGCTGCGGGAGGGAGGT
The DNA here is from genome assembly GCA_036785375.1 of Leucoraja ocellata. Lineage (NCBI taxonomy): Eukaryota > Metazoa > Chordata > Chondrichthyes > Rajiformes > Rajidae > Leucoraja > Leucoraja ocellata. Next base: position 49,874 of record JAWMAR010000654.1, on the reverse strand, counting down.
GGGGGGGAGAGAGGAAAAGAGAGAGAGAGAGGGAGAAATAAATAATTAAGTGAAAATTATGAATGGAGTGAAGGTGGGCGGGAGGGAAGGAGAGATGGAGGGAGAGAGGGAGAGTGAATGTTAGAAAAGAGGAGGGAGAGAGAGATAGAGAGAAATGAGAGGGAGAGGGAAAGATAGAGGAGAGGAGGGGGCGAGAGAGAGAGGGAGGGAGGCGAGGAGAGAAGATGAGTGGAGAGGGCAGAGAAAGGGACAGAGGGAGAGAGGGAAAGAGAGTAGAGAAGAGGGAGGGAGAGGGAAAGATAGCGGAGAGGAGAGGGCAGAGAGAGAGAGACAGAGAGAGGAGAGGGAGAGGGAAAGATAGAGAGGAGAGGGGAGAGAGGGATGAATTTTAAAGGAATTGCAGTTTTCATTTTCGGAGCAGAAACGTTGCCTAATTCCTTCGCTCCATAGATGCTGCTGCACCCGCTGAGTTTCTCCAGCATTTGTGTCTACCACCATTCAATCGTTAGTTAACTTCAGAGTGGAGGTGTGCGTGGAAGGCGTGTGTGTGTGTGGGCACACAATACTCCAGGTGTGATCTCACTAGGGCCCTTGATCCCAAGACCCGGGATGACCCTCAGAGCCGATGGGCTGGACTTCCAGGAACAAAGGAGCTGGAGCTGCCGACTTTGAGGGAACCCCTGTTCGTTACGGAACTGGAGCTGCCGCCTGTGAGGGAATCCCCGTTCCAGCGCAGGTCCGCAGAAACAGCAAGTACAGTAAACACAGTACCTGGAAACAAAGAGGAAGCCTCCATTGTGTCCGGAAACGTGGCCGTCGGGCAGGACTTCAGGTCAGAATGAAGCGCAGGGGCCTTCGGCCCCATCTCCCTACTATCCTACTGGCTAATGTACAGTCCCTTGAAAACAAAGTGGAAGACTTAAAGGCAAGACTGCTTTATCAAAGGGAGCTGAGGGAATGCTCTGTGTTCTGTTTCACAGAGACATGGCTCACCCCCAGCTCCCCAGACTCAGCGGTCAGGCCTGAAAGGTTCTCCATCCACCGTATGGACCGTACCCTGGCATCTGGGAAAAGGAGAGGAGGGGGCGTCTGCCTCATCGACAACTCTGCGTGGTGTTCCGACGTGGCAGTCCTGTCCAACTCCTGCTCTCCACACCTTGAACATCTGGCGGTGAGGTGCCGTCCCTTCTACCTCCCGAGAGAATTCACCTCCGTTATCGTGACCGCGGTCTACATCCCACCCCAGGCAGACGTCCGTCTGGCACTGGAGGAGCTGCATACCGTGGTCAACAAACACCAGACGTCTTATCCCGAGGCATTTACCACCATTGCTGGGGACTTCAATAAGGCGAACCTCAAGAAATCACTCGCCAACTTCCAGCAACATGTCTCCTGCTTCACCAGAGCACCAAACCCCCTTGACCACTGCTACACCACCATTAAGAATGCCTATCGTTCTATCCCTCGCCCTCACTTCAGTAAATCCGACCATACCGCTGTGCTGCTTCTTCCTGCCTACCGGCAGCAATTAAAGAGCGCACCGTCAGATGTGAGGACAGCACAGAGCTGGTCGGGGGGATAGAATAACAACTCCAGGACTGTTTGGAGTCTGTAGACTGGACAATGTTCAAGGACTCGGCAACGGACTTGAACGAATACGCCACAGTCGTTACAGACTTTTCATAAAAAATGTGTGGAGGACTGCATCCCTACAAAAACCTTCCGAGTGTTTCCCAATCAGAAACCTTGGATGAACTTTGAGAAGTCGAGACACAGGGCATTAAGTCCAATGATACAGTGCCCTACATGAAGACCAGATACACCTTGGTAAGGCCATCAAAAAGGCCAAAATGGACTTCTGCTCCAAACTGGAGGACGAGACAGATGTTTGGCAGCTGTGGCGGGGTCCGAATGCAATCACCTACAAGGCGAAACCAGGAGGCAGCTTGAATGTCAGTGAAACATCACTCCCTGACGAGCTCAATGCGTTTTACGCACGATTTGATAGGGAGAATACTGATGTACCTTCCCGATCCCCCATTCGCTGTGATGGCATTTCAGTCTCAGTCACAGAGGCCGATGTCAGGAAATCCTTCACAGGGGTGAACCCCCGAAAAGCACCTGGACCTGATGGTATACCCGGTCGTGTTCTAAAAACCTGTGTGGACCTACTGGCGGGAGTTTTTACGGACATTTTCAACCTCTCACTTCTGAGTTCTGAGGTCCCCACCTGCTTTAAAAGGGCATCAATTATACCGGTGCCCAAGAAGAGTAAGGTGATGTGCCTCAATGACTATCGACCAGTGGCACTAACGCCAGTGGTGATGAAGTGCTTTGAGAGGTTGATCATGGAGCAAATAAATTCCTACCTCGACAAAAACCTGGACCCACTGCAGTTCGCGTACCGCCACAACAGATCAACGGTGGATGCGATCTCGCTGGCCCTCCACTCCGCACTGGACCACTTGGACAACAAACACCCATATGTCAGGCTGTTATTCATTGATTACAGCTCGGCATTCAACACAATCAACCCCTCCAAACAGGTTACCAAACTCGCAGTACTGGGTCTCTGCGCATCCCTCTGCAACTGGATCCTCGACTTCCTCATCCACAGACCACAGTCTGTTCGTATTGGTGGAAATGTGTCAGCCTCGATAACAATCAGCACGGGAGCACCTCAAGGCTGCGTGCTCAGCCCCCTGCTGTACTCACTCTATACTCATGACTGCGTAGTGAACCACATTGCGAATTCCATCATCAAGTTTGCTGACGACACCACTGTTGTGGGACGTATCACTGATGGGGATGAGTCAGAGTACAGAAGAGAGATCGAGCAACTGTCCATATGGTGCCAGCGCAATAACCTGGCCCTCAACACCAGCAAAACCAAGGAACTGATTGTGGACTTTGGAAGGAGTAGGAGGGGGACCCACAGCCCCATTTATATCAACGGGTCGATGGTTGAAAGCGTCAAAAACTTCAAATTCCTGGGCGTGCGCATCTCTGAAGATCTTTCCTGGTCCGAGAACACTAATGCAATTATCAAAAAAGCTCATCAGCGCCTCTACTTCCTGAGAATATTACAGAGAGTCGGATTGTCAAGGAAGACTTTCTCTAACTTCTACAGGTGCAGTTGAGAGCATGCTGACCGGTTGCATTGTGGCTTGGTTTGTGCAATTTGGGCGCCCTGGAGAGGAAAAGACTACAAAAAGTAGTAAACACTGCCCAGTCCATCATCGGCTCTGACCTTCCTTCCATTGAGGGGATTTATCGCAGTTGCTGCCTCAAAAAGGCTGGCAGTATCATCAAAGACCCACACCATCCTGGCCACACACTCATCTCCCTGCCACCTTCAGGTAGAAGGTACAGGAGCCTGAAGACTGCATCAACCAGGTTCAGGAATAGCTAGGTTACACAGAAAAGCTGGAGAAACTCAGCGGGTTCAGGAATAGCTACTTCCCCACAGCCATCAGGCTATTACACCTGGCTCGGACAAAACTCTGATTATTAATAACCACTTTCTGTTATTTGCACTTTACCAGTTTATTTATTCATGTGTGTATATATTTATATCATGGTATATGGACACATTTATATTTTGTAGTAAATGCCTACTATTTTCTCTGTGCTTAAGCAAAGCAAGAATTTCATTGTCCTATACAGGGACACATGACAATAAACTCACTTGAACTTGAACTACAGCTGCAGAAGGACCTCTTTGCTCTTGTACTCAACTCCTCTTGTTATGAAGGCCAACAGGCCAAAACTGCACACAATTCTCCAGATGTGGTCTCAATCTGACCCTGTACAACTGCAGAAGGACCTCTTAGCTCCTAGACTCAACTCTTTCTCAGTTTTGTTTAGTGTCCTTTCCAAATAAAATGAAAATATATTTTACACTTTGTAGCCAACTGAATGTTTGAAATATGTTCTTCAGCCAGTTTAGTTTAGAGATACGGCACAGAAACAGGCCCTTCGGCCCACCGAGTCCGTGCCGACCAGCGATCCCCGCACACTAATACTAACCGACACACACACACAGGGGGACAATTTACAATATTTACCAGTAGCCAATTAACATACAAACCCGCACGTCTTTGGAGTGTGGTAGGAAACCGGAGCGCCCGGAGAAAACCCACGCAGGTCACCGGGAGAGAACATGCAAACTCCGCACAGACAGCACCCGTGGTCGGGATGGAACCAGGGTCTCTGGCGCCCTGAGGCGGCAACTCTACCGCTGGGCCACCGTGATGACCAGAGGGAGGGAGAGGTGAATACTTCTCTTTCCCCCATCCCTCTCTCTCTCTCTCCCTCTCTCTCTATCACGCTCACACTCTTTCTCACTCTCTCCCCCTCTCTGTCTCTCTCTCTCTCCCTCTCTCTCTATCACGCTCACGCTTTCTCTCTCTTTCTCACTCTCCCCCCCTCTCTGTCTCTCTCTCTCTCTCTCTCTCTCTCCCTCGCCCTCTCTCTCTCTCTGCTTCTCTCTCTCTCTCTCCCTCTCTCATCCCCCCTCTACCCCTCTCCCCCTCCCTCAATCTCTTCAAAACTCTCTAAAAACGTTCTCAAAAGTTTCTTAAAACTTTTCAAAACTCTCCTAAACAGTCTCTCACACTCAATCCCTCCTCCCGCTCTCCTCTCTCTCTCCCTCCCTTCTCTCTCTCTCTCTCTCCCACTCCCTCCCTCCTCTCTCTCTCCCTCCCTCCTTTTTCCTCTCCATCCCACCGTCAATACACCAAATAACAACAAAAAACCACCCCGGAACCAACATCCGGCGTTTCTCCCTCCACCCGGACACATTAGACCCGCCGTCCCGCTTTGCCAGCGCCGGTGCGCCGTCCTAAAGCGTCCCCCCTCCCGCCGGAAGCGCCTTTGTTGACGAGAGGTTCGTCACTCAACGGTGCGGGAATGCAGTAATGCAGCCAGTGATGCATGCATTCCCTTTAATGCAGCAGGGGGAGCATGCACAGGCGCTGGAAGGCGGTTCCACCCCCCTCCCTCTTTCTCTCCCTCCCCCTCTCCCTCTCCCTCTCTCTCACCTTTTCCCTCCCTCTCCCTCCATCCCTGGTGAGACCACACCTGGAGTATTGTGTGCAGTTTTGGTCTCCTAATTTGTGGAAGGACATTCTTGCTATTGAGGGAGCCCAGCGTAGGTTCACCAGGTTTATTCCCGGGATGGCGGGACCAAAGATACACTCTCGCCTCGGCATTTCCGGAATCATTTGACGTTTTGCGGTGACGGCTGCATCTGCGGTTCCTTACTGTTGAAAGAGAGAGAGGAGAAACTTTTCCACCCAGAGAGTTGTGAATCTGTGGGATTTTCTGCCTCAGAAGGCGGTGGAGGCCGGTTCTCTGGATGTTTTTTTCAAGAGAGAGAGCTAGATAGGGCTGTTCAAGATAGCGGAGTCAGAGGATATGGATGAGAAGGCAGGAACGGGGTACTGATTGTGGAAGATCAGACATAGACATAGAAAATAGGTGCAGGAGTAGGCTGGCTCGGGCCGAATGGCCTCCTCCTGCATCTGTTGTCTATTGTCCCGTGAAGGTGATTTGACTTGTTAGACAAAAATGCTGGAGAATCTCAGCGTGTGAGGCAGCATCTATGGAGTGAAGGAAATGGTTCTTGAGTCGGAAGAAGGGTCTTGACCCGAATCGTCACCTATTCCTTCGCTCCATAGATGCTGCCTCACCCGCTGAGTTACTCCAGCATTTTCTGTTTACCTTCAATTTTCCAGCATCTGCAGTTCCTTCTCAAACATTTAGACGGTATTGTTGTCTCGTTTATTCCATTCCATTGCGGTTCTTACAAAGAACGTGTCCTTATAAATATCTGTCCTGGACAATGACAATGACAATGTTCACACAAATCCTCTGTCCCAGAGAGAGAGAGAGAGAGAGAGAGACAGAGGGAGAGACAGAGAGAGAGATACAGAGACACACAGAGACAGAGACAGAGAGAGGGAGAGAGAGAGAGAGAGGCAGATAGACAGAGAAGGAGAGACAGAGAGAGAGAGAGACACATAGAGAGAGACAGAGAGGAGCCATCTTGGGGAACGGCTGCTAACCAGCTGCCGTCCGTTTAATTCACATTTTTTTGTAGTCCTAGTGTGTCCTGTGTCTTGTTTGTGGGGGAAATTGACTTTTTAATATGGGGGGAAAGGGTAACTATATTTCTAGGTCCCTACCTGGTCAGTGAGGCAGCTTTTTCTCCGGGCTGCCCCGCCGACCCATCCTCGTGGCCTACCAGCGGGCATGGAGCGCTGTGCGGTTGTCGGGGTGGACGCGGCATACAGCGTCACACACACTAACTATCCACACCCCACCCCCCCCCCCCCCGCACTCACGCTAATTACCCCCCTTGATATCATACTAACATTATTAATTTGCTCCTTTTACCCCATAACCACCGTATCTACTGACCCCAACCTGCAGTCACATCTGGGGGGGGGGGGGGGGGGGGGGTGGGGGCGGTGAGGGCAGAGAGAGAAGGAGCAGAGACAGAGAGGGAGACAGAACACAGAGAGAGGGGCAAGAGGAGAGGAGGGTGGGGAGGAGGAGAAGAGGAAGGGTGGGTGAGTGGGGGAGGAGAGAGAGAGAGGGTGGAGAGTGAGGGGGTGCTGAGAGGGGGGTGAGGGGGAGATGTGGGGAGGGTGGAGGGAGAGGGTAGGCGGTATGGAGGGGAGGCATTTTAGGGAGGGAGGGGAGAGAGGGAGAGGGGGAGGCGGGAGAGCGGGGGGAGAGAGGGTGTGCTGAGGGGGGTGAGGGGAGGGGAGAGGGGTTTGGACAGTGGGGAGGGGAGGAGTGGGAGAAAAAGAGGGGAGAGAGAGAGAGAGGGGGGGAGGGGGGAGAGGAGAGAGGGGGAGAGGAGAGGGGGAGAGGAGAGAGGGGGGAGGGAGGGGAGAGGAGAGGGGGAAGAGGAGAGGGGGGAGAGAGGATAGGAGGGGAAGAGGAGAGGGAGGAGAGGGGAGGAGAAGAGAGGGGGGAGGTGAGAGGGTGTGCTGAGAGGGGGATGAGGTGAGGGGAGGGGGAGAGGAGGAGAGGAGAGGAGGGGGGAGAGGCGAGGAGGGGAGAGAGAGAGTGCCTTTTTATTTCAACCCAAACAACCATTTGCAGGCAGTGCTTTTTTACTTTAAGCATATTTTCATGTTCAAACCACATTAAGGGTACTTACTCATAGTTGTGTGGAGATGTGTTCAGTGTTTTTCACAGCTCAGAGAAAAGTGACCCTCTGCCTTCCTCCATCTTGAAGAGACTGAATGAGGCACACCACTTCCTGGTTTTATAGTCCCTCCCCCCTAATGCCAGCGGGGGCAGCAGAGAGAATGGGGAATTTTTTAAAATCATGAATATCTCTGTCATATTTCATCGACGGGAAAAATCCTCGGCACACATATGGCGGAGGGGGCTCTGAGCGAGGTGGCCAAAAATGACGGCCGTAGGTGGCGGCGTTCTCTCGGATATCGCAGCACAGATTGCCAAATGCGGTCAAGAACAGAGTTTTAGTAATATAGATTTTACTCCGATTATATGTTTTTACTCTTGTTAAATTCTGTAAGGTGTCCTTGAGACTTTTTGAAAGGCACCCTTAAATAAAATGAATTATTATTATTATTATTATTAGTCCCACCCCGACCAACATGCCCCATCTACACTAGTCCCACTCCGACGAACATGCCCCATCTACAACAGTCCCACCCTGACCAACATGCCCCATCTACACTAGTTCCACCCCGACCAACATGCCGCATCTACACTAGTCCCACCCGGACCAACATGCCCCCATCTACACTAGTCCACCCCGACCAACATGCCCCCATCTACACTAGACCCACCGCGACCAACATGCACCATCTACACTAGCCCACCCTGACCAACATGCCCATACCTATACTTGTCCCACCCCGACCAACATGCCCATACCTACACTAGTCCCACCCCGACCAACATGCCCCATCTACACAGTTCCACCCCGACCAACATGCCCCATCTACACTAGTCCCACCCCGACCAACATTCCCCATCTATACTAGTCCCACCCCGGCCAACATTCCCCACCTACACTAGTCCCACCCCGGCCAACATGCCCCATCTACACCAGTCCCACCCTGACCAACATGCCCATACTACACCAGTCCCACCCTGACCAACATGCCCATACCTACACCAGTCCCACCCTGACCAACATGTCCCATCTACACTAGTCCCACTATCCCAGAAATCCTATTCAATTTTCCCACCCCCGCCTCACTCACCTTGAACGCATGTCCTCAGGTCCTCAATTCCCCGACTCAGGGCAAGAGACTCTGTGTGTCTACCCGATCTATTCCTCTGGTGATTTTGTACACCTCTATAAGATCACCCCTCATCCTCCTGTGCTCCAAGGAATAGAGTCCCAGCCCTTTGCCCCAACCTCTCCCTGTAGCTCAGGCCCCTCAAGTCCAGTCAACATCTTTGTAAATCTTCTCTGCGCCCTTTCCAAGCTCAGCGATACCTTCCTGTAACACGGCGCACAGAACTGAATGCAATACTCTAAATGCAACCTCACCAACGTCTTGTACAACAGCAACGTGACCTCCCAACTTCTCAATACAGACTCAATACAGAGGGAGAGTGAGAGAGAGGGGAGGGATATAGAGAGACAGAGAGAGATACAGAGAGAGAGAAAGAGAGAGAAGGAAAGGGAGAGAGAGACCGATACAAAAAAATACAGCGAAACAGACAGAGAGAGAGAGAGAGAGAGAGAGAGAGAGAGAGAGAGAGAGAGAGAGAGAGAGAGAGAGAGAGAGAGAGAGAGAGAGAGAGAGAGAGAGAGAGAGAGAGGGGGAGAGAGAGAGGGGGAGCGAGAGAGAGAGAGAGAGAGAGAGAGGAGAGAGAGAGAGAGAGAGAGAGAGAGAGAGTGGGACAGAGACGGACAGGGAGTTGGAGAGAGAGATAAACAGAGAGAGACAGCAAGAAACAGAGGGAGAGAGAGACAGAGAGAGGGGGAGACCAAGAGAGAGACAGAGAGAGAGAGAGAAAGAATGAGAGACAGTTAGAGAAGCAGAGAAATGGAGAGAGAGAGAGAGAGAGAGAGAGAGAGAGAGAGAGAAGAGAGAGAGAGAGAGAGAGAGAGAGAGAGACAGAGACAGAGACAGAGAGAGTGACAGTGGGAGAGAGAGAGGGAGACACAGAGGGAGAGAGGGGGCGACAGATATAGACACAGAGAGGGGGGGGGTGAGAGGCAGACAGAGATGGGAGAGAGACAGAGAGAGTGAGAGACAGATAGAGAGGCAGAGAGAGATACATAAAGAAACAGAGAGAGACAGAGAGAGAGAGAGAGAGGAAGCGAGACTGAGGGAGAGAGAGACAGGGAGAGAGGGGGTCTGACAGAGAGAGGGAGAGAATGAGGCAGAGAGTGAAAGAGAGAGAGGGAGTGACACAGAGAGAGACAGGGAAGTCCAGGACAAGGGTCACAGCTTAAGGATAGAGGGTAAATCCTTTAAGACCAAGATGAGAAAAACATTTCACACAAGAGTGGTGAATCTGTGGAACTCTCTGCCACAGAAAGTAGTTGAGGCCAGTTCATTGGCGCTATTTAAGAGGGAGTTAGATGTTGCCCTTGTGGCTAAAGGGATCAGGTGGATAGAGAGAGGAAGAAAGTGAGCCAGTTACAGAGACGGCCATAGAAACATAGACAATAGGTGCAGGAGTAGGGGCCATTCAACACTTCGAGCCTGCACCGCCATTCAATATGATAATGGCTGATCATCCAACTCGGTATCCTGTACCTGCCTTCTCTCCAAACCCCCTGATCCATTTAGCCACAAGGGCTACATCTAACTGTGGATAAATGTGAGGTTATCCACTTTGGTGGCAAAAACAGGAAAGTAGACTATTATCTGAATGGTGGCCGATTAGGAAACGGGGAGATGCAATGAGACCTGGGTATCATGGTACACCACTCATTAAAAGTAGGCATGCAGGTGCAGCAGGCAGTGAAGAAGGTGAATGGTATGTTAGCATTCATAGCAAAAGGATTTGAGTATAGGAGCAGGGAGGTTCTACTGCAGTTGTACAGGGTCTTGGTGAGACCACACCTGGAGTATTGCGTACAGTTTTGGTCTCCTAATCTGAGGAAAGACATTCTTGCCATAGAGGGAGTGCAGAGAAGGTTCACCAGACTGATTCCTGTGATGTCAGGATTTTCATATGAAGAAAGACTGGATAGACTCGGTTTGTACTCGCTAGAATTTAGTTGATTGAGGGGGATCTTATAGAAACGTACAAAATTCTTAAGGGGTTGGACAGCCTAGATGCAGGAAGATTGTTTCCGATGTTGGGGAAGTCCAGAACAAGGGGTCACAGTTTAAGGATAAAGGGGAAATCTTTTGGGACCGAGATGCGGAAAACATTTTTCACACAGAGAGTGGTGAATATCTGGAATTCTCTGCCACAGAAGGTAGTTGAGGCCAGTTTGTTGGCTATATTTAAGAGGGAGTTAGATGTGGCCCTTTTGGCTAAAGGGATCAGGGGGTATGGAGAGAAGGCAGGGAGTGGGATACTGAGTTGGATGATCAGCCATGATCATATTGAATGGCGGTGCAGGTTCGAAGGGCCGAATGGCCTACTCTTGCACCTATTTTCTATGTTTCTATAAAAAAGCGAGCGAGAGAGAGAGAGAGAGAAAGAGATAGAGGGAGGGAGACAGAGAAAGAGAGGGGGAGAAAAAGAATGATGGGGGGGAGAAAGAGGGGGAGAGTGAGGGAGAGAGATTTTAAAAATGTTAATATTTTCATAAGAAATGGATAGATGCTTAGATCTAGTCATTGAATTTGGTAATTAGCTACAGTTGGGTAACTAACTAATTATATGCTTTAATTTCAGGTTATCCAAGTAAGATTGTTTCATATTTGTTTCAGAATGCTTCAATCTATAATAACTGAAAATGTCATTCAGTTCTCTTAATTTTTAAGAAAGTTATGGGCTTTTGACTTTCCTCGATCAGAGCTTTTGTGTTAAGTCAATGGAAAAGCAATAGGGAACAAGATGCTAATTTCAGAGTATGAAAAAGGCCATAACCTTTTTAATATGAAAGTGAATTAGGTGTCAAATTAAACTTTTTATGTTTTATCTGATGGGATAAATTTCAAATCACGAAATTTGCTACATTGCTACATAATACCATCAGTTTTAATCTATTATTTGAGAGGGAGGCTCTAGGGTTGTGAGGCCCCTCCCAATCCCCAATGTTTATTAAAGAATTATACGCCTAATGGGAAATATTTCATAAAGAATTATATTGCAAAATCTGAATCCAATCTGCTTCCAAAAACCATTCACAAAACGAGTATGCTTTTTCCTATCCAGAACAATGGGAGTCCAGAACCAGTTTAAGAATAAGGGGTAAGCCATTTAGGACTGAGATGGGGGAAAACCTTTTTCACCCAGAGAGTTGTGAATCTGTGGAATTGTCTGCCACAGAAGGCAGTAGAGGCCAATTCACTGGATGTTTTCAAGAGAGAGTTAGATTTAGCTCTTTGGGCTAACGGAAACAAGGGATATGGGGGGGGGGGGGGGGAGGGGGGGGGGAGCTGCTGGAGGAGGTAGTTGAGGTTGGGACTATCCCAATGTTTAAGAAACAGTTAAACAGATCCATGGGTCGGACAAGTTTGGAGGGATATGGACCAAATGCAGGCAGGTGGGACTAGTGTGGCTGGTACCTGTTGGTCGATGTGGTCAAGTTGGGTCGAAGGGCCTGTATCCACACTGTATTACTCTGTGACTCTAACACCAATTGCTGCAGTAACTCGGCGGATCAGACAGCATCTGTGGAGAACATGGTTAGGTGACGTTTCTGGTTGGGACCCTTCTTCAGACTGACACCATGTTAACAGATGAGTGGGTGACGGCAGATGAGTGAAGTATTTGGAGTGTTGCATAGAGTTCTGGTCACTCCATTACAGGACTGGTGTGGAGGCTTTGGGAAAGGTGCAGAGATAGTTTAAAAACAAAGAACTGGAGATACTGGTTTACAAAAAGGACACCAAATGCTGGAGTAACTCAGCGGGACAGGCAGCATATCTGGAGAGAAGGAATGGGTGACGTTTCGAGTCGAGACTGGAGAAGGGTGTGCCAGCAGGCCGGAGGGGTGGGCAAAGGCCCTGCCACAGAGCAGACAGGTGAAGGGGCGCTGGCTGGTGTGGTGGTGTGCTTCAGCAGGTCATCAACGCAGGTGAAGCCACAGGCTGGACATGCGGGTGAAATGTTTGCCACACTCAGTGCACACAAAGGGTCTTTCTCCGGTGTATATCAGCTGGGGCTCCCGCAGCCCCCTTGCCGCAGTGGGAGCAACCGCTTGCCAGTGTGGGCCAGCATGTTGGAGCAACTCACCCCCTCCCCATCCTTCCCCACCCCCACCCCCACCCCACACCACTCGACCCCCACTTCCGCCCCTCACACACTTCCCCTCTCGTCAAGCATGCGTTAGTAATGTTCTGTTTGCCAACTTGTTCCCCTCCTGTAGGGTTTAGGAGCCTTTGCTGTGGACGGAGAGACGGGGACGGGAGCAGCCATTGAGGGTGAGCCCCCCTATCTGCTCGGTGTGCGGGCTGAGCTTCGAGGGGCTGAGCTTCAATGGAGGACCACATGACGGGGCACAACAAGGAGAAGCGTTATGCGTGCGACGTGTGTGGCAAGGCCTGGCAGTACCCGAGCGAGCTGGAGATCCACCGTCAGGTGCACACAGGAGAACGCCCTTTCGACTGCTCAGACTGCGGCAAGAGCTTCAAGACGGCGATGGTCCTGGAGACCCACCGGCGGGTGCACACGGGCGAGAGGCCCTACACCTGCACCGACTGTGGCAAAAGCTTCACCAAGTCCAGCAACCTGCTGAGACACCAGCGCACCCACACCGGAGAGCGCCCCTACACCTGCGCCCAGTGCGGCAAGGGCTTCACCCAATCCGGCCACCTGCTGGTTCACCAGCGCAGCACCCACACCAGCAAGCGCCCCTACACTTGCGCTCAGTGCGGCAAGGGCTTCACCCGCTCCACCCGGCTGCTGTCCCACCAGCGGGTGCACGCCGGCGAGCGCCCCTACACCTGCGCCCAGTGCGGCAAGGGCTTCACCCGCTCTGGCTGTCTGCAGAAGCACCAGCGCACCCACAGCGGCAAGCGCCCCTACACCTGTGCCCAGTGCGGCAAGGGCTTCAACTGCTCCTCCAAACTGCTGATGCACAAGCGCACCCACACCGGCGAGCGCCCCTATACCTGTGCCCAGTGTGGCAAGGGCTTCATCAACACCAGCAGCCTGCAGCAACACCAGCGGGTGCACGCCGACGACCGTCCCGTCCCCAGCCCGGTGTGTGGAGAGCGCTTTGCCACGACCTCCCATGCCCTGTCTCACCAGCACGTGCACAACAGTGGCCCGCCCTACGACTGCCCATACTGTGGTGAGTCGTTTGACAGCTCGCGGGGGTTGCGGCAGCACCGGCGGACTCATGCTAGCGAGCAATTGCTCCCACTGTGACAAGAGAGCACGGGGGCTGTGGGAGCAGCAGCGGATACACACCAGAGAGAGACCCTTTGTGTGCGCTGAGTGTGGCAAGGGTTTCACCCGCATGTCCAGCCTGTGGCAGCACCGGCGTACCCACAGCGGTGAGCGTCCCTTCCCCTGCCCGTCCTGTGGTAAGGGCTACACCGGCCTTGACCACCTTCTGGAGCACCGGCGAATCCAAACCGGCCAGCGCCCCTTCACCTGCCCGCTCTGTGGCAAGGCCTTTGCCCACTCCTTCAGCCTGCTGGCACACCGCCACGTGGATAGATAGGCGCTGTTTATGTAAACACAAAATGCTGGAAGGAATGGGTAATGTTTCTGGTCGAGACCCTCCTCTGTCTTGACCCGAAATGTCACCCAGTCCTTCTCTCCAGAGATGCTGCCTGTCCCGCTGAGTTACTCCAGCGTTTTGTGGCCTTTTTTGTAAACCAGCATCTGCACTTCCTTGTTTTTAAACCATTCTGGTTAACCATCTCTGCACCTTCCCCAAAGCTCCATATCAGTCCTGTAATGGAGTGACCAGAACTGTATGCAATACTCCAAATGCTACCTGACCAATGTCCCTTAAAGATGCACATATATATTCCTCTCTCCTTATCTCACATCCTTTTATCTCCTTATTCTCCCTTGCCTCTGTCACTTCATTCACTCATCTGCCAATCACCCCCTCATCTGTCAACATAGTGTCAGTCTGAAGAAGGGTCCCCTACGCGAAATGTCACCTATCCATGTTCTGCACAGATGCTGCCTGACCCACTGAGTTACTCCAGCACCCTTTGACTACGTTCCTGTTGTTTGAGGGTTTGTAACTAAAGTTTGTGATCGATATAACCAGAGCATGAGAAGTATTGTGTTAGTGACGAGAAAGCTTTGAATGGGTATACTCTGTGATTGATGTGTTAGATGTCATTGCTCCAACTCTGTATAAACATGTGACTATCTTTCCAAAATACTAACAAAAGATGCTGTATGTCTTTGTTCATTAGAGTGATAGCCCAGGAGGGTTAAGTATGTGTTGCATACTTGACTTTGTATCCCCTGCTACTCTTGCCGGCTAAATGATCAGTAAAGCTTGTGTTGGTTGAACTAACTTATTGTGAGTTGTCTGTTTCAAGAAATGTACCTTAACAGTTCCGGACTCCCCCAACATGGGGAACATGTTTCCTGCATCTACCCTGTCCAATGCCTCACTAATTTTATACAATTCTATAAGATACCCGCTCATCCTTCTGAATTCCAGTGAATACAAACCCAGTCGACCCATTCTTTCAACAAATGTCAGTCCCGCCATCATATCAGGAATTAACCTTGTGAACCTACTCTGGGCTCCCTCAATAGCAAGAATATCCTTCCTCAAATTTTGGACCAGAACTGCACACAATTCTCCAGTTGTGGAGTCACTGGGGCCCTGTACAACTGCAGTAGGTCCTCCTTGCGCCTAAACACAACTCCTCGCCCTATGAAGGCCAACATGCCATTGGCTTTCTTCACTGCCTGCTGTACCTGCATGCTTACTTTCAGTGACTGATGTACCAGGACACACAGATCTCGTTGTACTTCCCATTTTCCTAACCTGACACTATTCATATAATACAGAGTGCTGGAGTAACACCTTACACTTCCTTATCTCTGTGTCTCACTCTCCTGTGACTCTCAGTCTGAAGAAGGTTCCTTCACTCCAGAGATGCTGCCTGTCCAGCTGAGTTACTCCAGCATTTTGTGTCTGTCTGTGGATAACATGGATAGGGGCCGGTTTTTTTCGGTCATGACCCCTCTTCAGACCTGAAACATCATCTATTCACATTGACCAGTGATGCTGCCTGACCTGAATTACACCAGCACTCTGTGAAACGTCACCTATCCATGTTCTCCACAGATGCTGCCTGACCCGCTGAGTTACTCCAGCACTCTGTGAAACGCCACCTATCCATGTTCTCCACAGATGTTGCCTAACCCGCTGAGTTACTGCAGCACTCTGTGAAACGTACCTATCCATGTTCTCCACACAGATGCTGCCTGACCCGCTGAGTTACACCAGCACTCTGTGAAACGTCACCTATCCATGTTCTCCACAGATGCTGCCTGACCCGCTGAGTTACTCCAGCACTTTTTAATGTAAAAATAAACAGCCTACCTTGCGTTGTCCCCTACGTGAGGTCCGTCCTGTTGTCGGCGTTCACGGCTTTAGAAGATTATTTTTAATTTACTCTAACACTTAAATTATCCAACTTAGTTTAAAAATCAGTGCAGAGAACGGCAGTCGGAGCGATTTTTCTTGAGCAATTAAACAGGCTGATGAACATCAATTTAAACAGCCTGGAGGAAACGACATTTTAAACCCGCCACCCTCTCGAAGGCACCAAAGTGAATTCTTGTGTGAAAGTTATTTTGACAATTAGGCTATTTAAAAATGTTGATATTTTCTTAAGAAATGGATAGATGTTTTGATCTAGTAATTGAATTATGT
This sequence comes from Leucoraja ocellata, assembly GCA_036785375.1. Taxonomy (NCBI): domain Eukaryota; kingdom Metazoa; phylum Chordata; class Chondrichthyes; order Rajiformes; family Rajidae; genus Leucoraja; species Leucoraja ocellata. The sequence goes on along the minus strand of JAWMAR010000654.1, from coordinate 33,871 downwards.
AATTAGCTACAATTGGGTAACTAACTAATTATATGCTTTAATTACAGGTCATCCAAGTAAGATTGTTTCATATTTGTTTCAGAATGTTTCAATCAATAATAACGGAACATTTCTTTTAGTTCTCTTAATTTTTAAGAAAGTTATGGGCTTTTGACTGTCCTCGATCACAGCTTTGGTGTTAAGTCAATGGAAAAGCAATAGGGTACAAGATGCTAATTTCCGAGTATGAAAATTGCCATAACTTTTATAATACTTAAATATATGAAAGTAAATTAGGTGACAAATTAAACTTTTTATGTTTTATCTGATGGGATAAATTACAGACTTGATTTTTAAAACCCCCAAATGTTGTAACATTGCTACATTGAGTTGGGACGGAGGAGGACAAAGGTAAGACCTCTGCTGAGGACAGACCGTTCGGTGTGGGGGAGGTCGGGGGGATGGTGAACACCCGGCAGGGATGGGGATTGGGGCCGGCGGAAGGCAGGTGGGTGGACTGGGGGCGAGGCGATGTGTGGGTGGTGGGTGGTCAGGGGGTGAGAGGGCTGCAGTGTGGGTGGGTAAATGCAGGGGTGACATAGTTAGAGGGGGATGGGGAAGACTCAGTGGACCAGCCACTGGGGTTAACAAGGCTGGACAGACTAACACTAGGAACCAGCGCAGTGAAACCCAGGAGAGTGGGAGTGAGCAGCGTGGAGGCTTCAGGCCCAGTGCAGAGTCCAGGCTCCAGGTGAGGCGACGGCTGTGGCTGCTGGAGGGAGGTGATCGTTGTGGAGAAGCGAAGTCCGAATGAACGGCCGTTGGGGAAGAACGTTCTGGAAACAGAGCGGGAGGGCGGGAAATAACGGGCGTCAACGGCTGAGGGAGCGCGGGAGCGTTGACAGTTGGTGGGGGGGGGGGGGGGGGCGGTGACGTCACTGGGCCTCGCGCCGTTGCCCGCGGCCGTTTCAACCAAAGATCCTAGAGGGGCAAGATAGACCACTCTTCCGAAATTCAATGGACTGACGTGTAGTACGTGACGGAACGTCACGGCCGCCACTTCTTAATGCGACACGCGACTTCCGGTATGCCACCCGCTGTGATCCAAAGCAAAGATTATAGAGCTCCGCTATAAGATCTTTGATCCAAAGCAAAGTTCCTCGAGTATCTTGTAGCGGGAACAGCCCCCTCCTTTGTGTAGTTTCCCTTGCATTGTATTGGGCAGTTTCCCTTGCATTGCTTTAACACACACTGCACAAAATTAAATTTAACGTATATATATTTAATATATTTATATGAATGTGTGTCTGTGTGTGAGAGGCAAGTTAGAGATAATAAAGTTTATTCTCATGTATCAGAAGCAACTTTGATTTAAATCATCACTATTAATTTATTTGTCTTGTAAGATGATGTACATAAACCATAAAGGCAATTATATATATAATTATATAGTAATAATAAGTATATGCATATATATATATATTTATACACACACATATATACACACATACACATACATATGCACACATACAAATGCACATACATATTGATACATTTATATGCATACATATATACACATATATAAACATATATACATACATATATACACACATATACATGCATATATACACATACATGCATATATACACATACATATATATATATATATATATTATCATTTTCCAACGATCAATAGATTTACGATCAGCTCCTGTGGATTGGAGGATAGCTAATGCTATCCCACTTTTCAAGAAAGGAGCGTGAGAGAAAACAGGAAATTACAGACCAGTTAGCCCGACTTTGGTGGTGTGAAAGATGCTGGAGTCAATTATTAAAGATGCAATAATGGGGCATTTGGATAGCAGTAAAAGGATCTGTCCAAGTCAACATGGATTTATGAAAGGGAAATCATGTTTGACTAATCTTCTGGATTTTTCTGCCACAAGGCTTGGTGTTGGGGCTGCAACTGTTTACCATATATATTAATGATTTGGAAAAGGGAATTAGGAGCAAAACTAATGCATACATACCTACATATGTACCCATGCGCTGCTGTGACCCGAGCCCCGGAGATTCGGAGCCTCCAACCGCAGGCCTGGCAGACAGTAATATCGGAGCCTGCGGGTCCCTGCTGGGAGACCGCTTTTCGGGGCTTCCGCAATGGCGAATTCTTCCGCCCGAGTAGCGGGGTCGAGGATGACCTGGAGTGGGGCCTTACATCATCGCGCGGCGTGGCTTAAACGGCTGCGGCACTTTGCTAGCGCACGCCGGGGGCTCCAACAACCTCTGTGAGGTTCAAGTGACAAATAAATTGTATTGTGTATATTTAAATTCATCTGGCAAGTTGGTCAAATAACATGGGCACCTTCTTGCTTTTTTTGAGACATGGATTTTTTAAATGTGAATGTCTCATATCAACACATTTGTGGGCCAACAGCATTTTGTACCAACCCCCACAATTTCAAATAATTCTCAATTGAACTTCTTAAACAAGGAAAACATTTTTTATTTACAACATTTTGTGCACGACATATACAGGCTTGCAGAATTTAGAATATCACATAATCAATAAAAGTGATGTCAAATTCTACACATTTCAAACAAATGACAAAATTTGCAGCTTTTACACAATCAATAGACTAAGTGGGATCCGTTGGGATAAGATTTACACAATTCACATTATTGTGTGCGCGAGTTATACAGGATTGCAGTGTTCAGCATATCAGCTAACCAGTGAAAGTGATGTACAATTTAACGTATGTAACACAATGATAGCCCCACCCCTGCTTCACCAAAGAGCAAAATGTCCAACATAAATACAATAATAAATAAATCGCCATTTGCATTAGTTTTGTGCAGTTAACAAATCACAATTTCACACAATGTACATAAGAGGGCAGTTATTTGACAAATACTCCGCAGTTCGGTGTAGATCATGTCCAATGTCGACATCTGAAATTACAGAAAATATCTGCAGTCAATATGCCCTTATTCTGCATTAAATAACAGAGATGTAGAAAGAAAATGCTCTTGAGAAGATTTTTACAAGGATGTTGCCATGAGCACTCAACTATCTGAGCTCAATGAACTAACTACAGTGAGAGATGAAACAGGCCAAATAAAGTTTTCAATGTGCCACAGAAGTAATAAATGTTTTCTTACCTTTCTTCCTTAATGGGGAACCTGAAGAAAGACGTCGTATTGCCTACATTGCCGATTGTCGATTGTTTTTCGCAGGAGTGGTCCATCTTGAGCACATGGTATTGGTGGTAGGGTGATCACATGGATAAAAAATTGGTTGGTAGACAGGAAACAAAGAGTAGGAGTGAACGGGTCCTTTTCAGAATGGCAGGCAGTGTCGAGTGGAGTGCCGTAAGGTTTGGTATTGGGGCCGCAACTGTTTACCATATATATTAATGATTTGGAAGAGTGAATTAGGAGCAACACTCACAAGTTTGCGAATGACACAAAGCTGGGTGGCAGTGTGAACTGTGAAGAGGATGTTAGGAGGTTGCAGGGTGACCTGGACAGGTTGAGTGAGTGGGCAAATGCATGGCATGTGCAGTATACTATAGATAAATGTGAGGTTATCCACTTTGAAGGCAAAAACAAGGGGGCTGATTATTATCTCAATAGAGTTAGGTTAGGTAAGGGGGATGTGCAGCGAGACCTGGGCGTCCTTGTACACCGGCCACTGAAAGTTGGCTTAGAGGTACAGCAGGCAGTAAAGAAAGCTATGGAATGTTGACCTTCATAACAAGAGGATTTCAGTATAGAGTGAAGAGGTTCTTCTGCAGCGTAGGTTCACGAGATTGATCCCTGGGTTGGTGGGACTGTATATGAGTAAAGATTGAAAAGACTAGGCTTGTATTCACTGGAGTTTAGAAGGATGAGGGGGAATCTTATAGAAACATATTAAATTATTAAAGGACTGGACAAGCTAGATGCAGGAGAAATGTTCCCAATGTTGGGTGAGTCCAGAACCAGGAGCCACAGTCTTAGAATAAAGGGCAGGTAATTTAAGACTAAGGTGAGAAGAAACTTTTTCACCCAGAGAAATGTGTGAATTTATGGAATTCCCTGCCACAGAGGGCAGTGGAGGCCTGGTCACTGGATGGATTTAAGAGAGAATTAGATAGAGCTCTAGCGGCTAGTGAAGTCAAGGAATATGGGGAGAAGGCAGGCACGGGTTATTGATAGGGGACGATCACCCACGATCACAATGAATGGCGGTGCTAGCTTGAAGGGCCAAATTGACTCCTCCTGCATCTATTTTCTATGTTTCTATGTTTGCTCCACTATAGGATCTGTGCAGAGGCCGAAGGGAAGATCCTATCTTTGGGCAGAAGCAAGATACTCCCACAGAGTATCCATTCCTGCCCATTAGGTTCCCATTGTGATGAAGAACACGCAGGCATGAAAAGTGGAAAAATGATTTATTAAAGTTTAACATCTCTTAAAATATAACAACATTTTAAATGTCAAAGATGAGTATAATTCTTTCTTGCTGTGCCTCTTGTTGCTGCTCACTGCATCTTTATGTCTCTTTGTTGTTGATAAAAAAAAGAGACAATTTCAATAGACAGAGATTCAGCGGTCAGACTTTAACAAAGAAAATCTGATAATTTATATCAGGTCATCATTCAATGAAGCACACTTTTATAAAAGCACGCATATATACAAACACACAGACTCACACACATCTATACACACACACACACACACGCACACACAGACTCGCACACACACAGACTCACTCAAATGTTTAAAGCCTCCTGTAGAGGCTCCTGCTGTTGAAGCAAATACGTGCTTTAAATAACGTCCAACAATAATACTCGAAGAGCGTTGGAACAGCATTCCAATTTAGCCTGTTCTTAGTCTGCTTGTTGGAAAACTGGTCAAGTTCAAAGTGTACAGAACAAAGACAACAGTTGGCTGACAAGTACTCCGTACTTCGGTGTAGGAAATCTTGTCGACGAGTATTCTGGACCCACCGTTGACATCTGAAATTACAGGAGATATCATTTATGATTAACTAATAATTAAAAAAAATGATCATAACTAGATGCCTGCACAATGGATGACATATCACTTAAGTGCAATTGTTTTCAGTTGTGTGGAGAGACCTGTATATTGACGATGCTTTTTGTCTCTTATATGTAATTTCACCTTAAATGTAGAAGAGTTTATTAGAGAGGGGAGAGAGGGATCGAGAGAAGGGAGAGGGATCGAGAGAAGGGAGAGGGATCGACAGAAGGGAGAGGGAGAAGGGGGGAGAAGGAGAAGGGGAGAGGGAGAAGGGGGGAGAAGGAGAAGGGGAGAGGGAGAAGGGGGAGAGGGAGAAGGGGGAGAGGGAGAAAGGGGAGAGGGAGAAGGGGGAGAGGGAGAAGGGGGAGAGGGAGAAGGGGGGGAGGGAGAAGGGGGGGAGAGGGAGAAGGGGGGGGAGAGGGAGGGTGGAACGATAGCATGTTATAACGTTCAGCCGTCCCATTCCGACCAAAGATTATAATGAAGAGCTACTCTACTATCTTTGATTGCAACCGCCGCCGCCGAATCCCCGGCCCACCATTGCACCCAAAGATGATAGAGCTGAGTTGTATAATCTTTGATTGTACCCTTCTTCACGACAATTCGAGGGATATAACGGGTAACAGCCGCCGCGTTCTCGGACTCGAGTCTGAGCTCGAAAAATCTCGTGGTCACTGGGCCCAATGTGTCCCGCGGGCCATATTTTGGAGACCAAACCCTTACAAGAACAAAACAAAAAACGTATAGAAGTGTTAAACTTGTCTTTATTATTGTGGTAAGTAAAGATGTAATAAAATAAGTCTAATAACTTTCTAATGTACCGACAAACCCCGTGGCCGTTGATGGGAGAACAGAAAATAAGCGAGGCAGGTAGGGGGAACCAGGAGGAGATGCGGCAGGAGCCACAGCCCTTGTCCCTGACGAGCATGACCGAGGCTCTTACTCAATGTAAGGACGGGATCAGGGGCTGTGGGAGGGATGAGCAACCTGGCTGCAGCACCGTGGATCAGGAGGCCATTCAAGAGGGGGGAGTTAGAAGAAATGCCGTAGTGATAGGGGATAGTATTATTCGGGGGGTAGATAGGGTTCTCTGCGGCCAGCAGAACATGTCCCGAAGGCTGTGTTGCCTACCCGGTGCTAGGGTTAAGGATATCTCTGCGATGCTGGAGAGAAATTTGCAGTGGGAGGGGGAGGATCCAGTGGTCGTGGTCCATGTGGGGACCAATGACATAGGAAGGACGAGGAAGGAGGATCTGCTGAAGGAGTTTGAGCAGTTAGGGAATAAATTAAAAAGCAGAACCTCGAGGGTACTGATCTCCGGATTGCTACCTGAGCCACGGGCCAAATCGGCGAGGATACGTAAAATTAAGAAGCTAAATGCGTGGCTCAAAGACTGGTGTGGGAATAATGGGTTTGGTTTCTTGGGCCACTGGCACCAGTACTGGGACAGGGGGGATCTGTTCTGTAAGGACGGACTTCACCTGAACGGTGCTGGGACTGGGGTCCTGGCAAATCATATAACTAGGGCAGTAGAGAGGTCTTTAAACTAAGTAGCGGGGGGGAGGTATCAAGGGGGGTAATAACGGCAGGGGTAGAGGAAATAGAGCAGGGTATCAGTGGGGAAGCGGAAAGTCAAAATGTGACAGGAGACAGAATGTGTGAAGATAAAGCTTTAGATGTAAAAGGGGCAAAAACGGAAAGGAAGGGTAGTAAAAATCATCTGAAAGTGCTTTATCTAAATGCACGGAGTATTCGTAATAAGATAAATGAATTAACGGTGCAATTAAGTATATATAGTTATGATATCGTGGCCATTACGGAGACATGGCTGCAAGGGGATCAGGACTGGAAGTTAAATATAGAGGGGTACTCGACAATTAGGAAAGATAGACAGGAAAGAAAGGGAGGAGGGGTGGCCCTTTTAATAAGGGAGGGAATAACGGCAATAGAAAGGAAGGACATTGCGTTGAAGGATCAGGATAGTGAAACAGCTTGGGTACAGATAGAGAATAATAAGGGGAAAAAAACACTAGTGGGTGTAATTTATAGACCTCCAAATAGCTGTGACGCTGTTAGTCAGAACATAAATCTGCAAATAGTTGACGCATGTAAAAAGGGAACTGCTGTAATCATGGGGGACTTCAATTTTCATATTAATTGGGCAAACCAAACTGGGTATGGTAGACTAGAGGAAGAGTTTATAGAATGTATTAGAGACGGGTTCCTAGAACAGCATGTCACAGGACCGACAAGGGGGGAGGCAATCTTGGATCTGGTCCTGTGTAATGAAGCAGGATTAATTAAAAATGTTATAGTTAGGGACTCGTTGGGAACAAGTGACCACAATATGGTTGAATTCCATATTCAAATAGAAGGGGAGCAGGTTGAAACTCAGGCTAGGGTGCTTAGTCTAAATAAGGGGGATTATGAAGGTATGAGGACTGAGCTGATCAAAGTTGACTGGGATAGCAGACTCAAGAATAAGACGGTACATGAGCAGTGGTGTACGTTTAAGGGTATACTGTATAACCTTCAAGAAAAATTTATTCCTATGAAGAAAAAAAGGGGTAAGGGTAAGAACAGTCAGCCATGGCTCAGTAAAACTATAAAGGATAGTATTCGGCTGAAGGCAAGGGCATATAAGGTAGCCAGAGATAGTGGGAGGGTAGAGGATTGGGAAGCATTTAAAGGTCAGCAAAAAATAACTAAGAGATTAATTAAGACGGGGAAAATAGACTATGAAAGGAATTTAGCGAACAACATAAAAACTAATAGTAAGAGTTTTTATAGCTATATAAAAAGAAAAAGGGTGGCTAAGGTGAACGTTGGTCCATTGGAGGGTGAGACTGGAGAGTTGTTGGTGGGGAACATGGAAATGGCAAAGGCATTAAACGAGTATTTTGTATCAGTCTTCACCATAGAAGACACAAAAAATATACCAACGCTGGATAAACAGGGGGCGGTAGGAATGGAGGAGCTAAATACTATTAAGATCACCAAGGAGGTGGTATTAGGGAAATTAATGAGACTGAAGGAGGATAAATCCCCTGGGCCTGATGGATTACATCCAAGGGTCTTGAGGGAGATAGCGGTGGGGATTGTGGATGCATTGGTGATAATTTTCCAAAACTCCCTGGAGGCAGGAACGGTCCCAGTGGATTGGAAAATGGCCAATGTAACACCTATATTTAAAAAAGGAAGTAAACAGAAGGCGGGTAACTATAGACCGGTTAGTCTAACATCGGTGGTGGGTAAAATGTTAGAGACAATTATTAAAGAAACACTAACGGGGCACTTGGATAAACATGACTTCATCGGACAGAACCAGCATGGTTTTGTGAAGGGGAAGTCCTGTTTAACGAATCTGCTCGAATTCTTTGAGGAAGTAACAACCCGGGTGGATAAAGGGGAACCGGTGGATGTGGTATACTTGGACTTCCAAAAGGCTTTTGACAAGGTGCCACATAAGAGACTATTGCTAAAAATAAAAAATTGTGGGATTGGGGGTAATATATTAGCATGGGTAGAGGATTGGCTAACAAATAGGAAGCAGAGAGTGGGGATAAATGGTTCATACTCGGGATGGCAACCGGTAACTAGCGGGGTTCCGCAAGGGTCGGTGCTGGGACCCCAGTTGTTCACAATTTATATAAATGATTTGGAGGAGGGAACCAAGTGTAATATATCAAAATTTGCGGACGATACAAAAATGGGAGGAAAAGTAGGGGATGAGGAGGATAGGAAGAGTCTGCAAAAGGATATAGATAAGCTAGGTGAGTGGGCAACAACTTGGCAGATGAAATTTAATACTAATAAATGTGAAGTCATTCACTTTGGGAAAAAGAATGATAGGGCAAGTTATTTTCTAAATGAGGAGGAGCTGCGTTGTAATGCAACGCAAAGGGATCTAGGGGTATTAGTACATGAATCACTGAAAGTTAGTATGCAGGTGCAGCAAGCAATCAGGAAGGCCAATGGAGTTTTGGCCTTTATTGCTAGGGGGATTGAGTATAAAAACACGGAGGTCTTGCTGCAGCTGTACACAGTATTAGTGAGACCACATTTGGAATACTGTGTACAGTTCTGGGGTCCATACTTAAGAAAGGATGTACTAGCCCTGGAGGCAGTGCAGCGAAGGTTTACAAGATTAATTCCTGCAATGAGGGGATTGACATATGAGGAAAGGTTAAGTAGGCTGGAACTCTACTCTTTGGAGTTTAGAAGAATGAGAGGCGATCTCATTGAAACATATAAGATCGTGAGGGGCCTTGATCGGGTGGATGCACCGAGGATGTTCCCAATGATCGGGGAAACTAGAACTAGGGGACATAGTTGCAGAATAAGGGGGGGCTCTTTTAAAACTGAGATGAGGAAGAACTTCTTCACCCAGAGGGTGGTTAATTTATGGAATTCACTGCCCCAGGAAGCAGTGGAAGCAGAAACTTTAAATATATTTAAGACTAAAATAGATGTTTTTTTAGCTGCCAAGGGGATAAGGGGCTACGGGGAGAGGGCAGGGATATGGACCTAGGTATGGTTAGTATAGTAAGACCTGAGTGATCTCCTGGACAAGTGTCGATCGCCTAGATTGGGGTCGGAGAGGAATTTCCCGGATTTTTTTTCCCGAATTGGACCTGGGTTTTTATCCGGTTTTTTGCCTCCCCCAGGAGATCACGAGGTTCTTGGGGTGGAGAGGGGTGATAGTGGTATAAAGGGGAGGGTAGTGTCTTGTGTTCTGTGTCTTGTGTCTACTGTTTGTGGGTAAGTGTGTCTGTTTGGTGTTCAGCCATGAGCGAATGGCGGTGCGGGCTCGATGGACCTGGTGGTCTGCTCTCGCACCTACTTTCTATGTTTCTATGTTTCTAAAATAACATTTTCACGACAGAATATCGACAAAAAATTATAATAATATATTCTTACCTTTCTTTTTTATTGGGGAACCTAAGAATGACAGCTCTGGTCGTTTAGATTTACGATTAGAACAGTTGATAGCGGAGCAGTGAGATGAAGATTTAGCTGAGGACGCCATTACAGCCCAATAAATGCTTAACAAAATGGCGTCGACGGTCACACACATCATACTACGCGTTTTTCGAGGAGTGGTCTATCTTGTCCCTCTAGGATCTTTGATCTCGCCTCCGACCGCAAATGACGCCATCGCCGCCGGGTTCACGAACGCCGGAAATGACGCCATCGATGTAATCTTGCAACCGCCAAAATCACAAAAAGAGCGCCAATTTTAAATTTAAACACAATTCTGGTCCAAATATAAAGCTTTATTCGTGCATTACTCGCCTGAAAACGTTGCAACAAATGCATTTCAATTTACATGAACATTTCAAAGATATAATGTTTTAGTCACCTGCAAACGGGTGCAACCATTTTCAAACCCAAGAGAAACATATTTGCAAACGCTTCATATCAATAACAAATGCTTTTTATTTTCAATACACATTTGTCAAACACAATATAGATAGACAAATATACAAATGCTTTTCATGTTCCATACACATTTCCAACACAATATAGATATAAAAATATACAAATGCTTTTCATGTTCAATACACATTTCAAAGACATTATAGATAGACAAATATACAAATACATTTCATGTCCAATGTACATTTCAAACATTATATAGATAGACAAATATACAAATGCTTTTCATGTTCAATACACATTTCAAAGACATTATAGATAGACCAATATACAAATGCATTTCATGTTCAATACACATTTCAAACACAATATGGCAACTATGAGATTCAAAGAAGAGGAAGTACTGACACGTTTGAGAAATATAAAAGTGGATAAGTCTCCAGGTCCGGACAGGATATTCCCTATGACATTGAGGGAAGTTAGTGTAGAAATAGCAGGGGCTATGACAGAAATATTTCAAATGTCATTAGAAACGAGAATAGTCCCCGAGGTTTGGCGTACTGCGCATGTTGTTCCATTGTTTAAAAAGGGGTCCAAGAGTAAACCTAGCAATTATAGGCCTGTTAGTTAGAAGTCAGTGGTGGGCAAATTAATGGAAAGGATACTTAGAGATAATATATATAAGCATCTGGATAAACAGGGTCTGATTAGGAACAGTCAACATGGATTTGTGCCTGGAAGGTCATGTTTGACTAATCTTCTTGAATTTTTTGAAGAGGTTACTCGGGAAATTGATGAGGGTAAAGCAGTGGATGTTGTATATATGGACTTCAGTAAGGCATTTGACAAGGTTCCTCATGGAAGGTTGGTTAAGAAGGTTCAATGGTCGGGTATTAATGGTGGAGTAGCAAGATGGATTCAACAGTGGCTGAATGGGAGATGCCAGAGAGTAATGGTGGATGGTTGTTTGTCAGGTTGGAGGCCAGTGACTAGTGGGGTGCCACAGGGATCTGTGTTGGGTCCACGTTGTTTGGCATGTACATCAATGATCTGGATGATGGTGTGGTAAATTGGATTAGTAAGTATGCAGATGAAACAAAGATAGGAGGGGTTGTGGATAATCTACAGGGCAAAGTCTACAGAGAGATTTATGCCAGTTGGAAGAGTGGACTGAAAAATGGCAGATGGAGTTTAATGCTGATAAGTGTGAGGTGCTACATCTTGGCAGGAAAAATCATAATAGGACGTACATGGTAAATGGTAGGGAATTGAAGAATGCAGGTGAACAGAGGGATCTGGGAATAACTGTCCACAGTTCCCTGAAAGTGGAATCTCATGTAGATAGGGTGGTAAAGAAAGCTTTTGGTGTGCTGGCCTTTATAAATCAGAGCATTGAGTATAGAAGTTGGGATGTAATGTTAAAATTGTACAAGGCATTGGTGAGGCCAATTCTGGAGTATGGGGTACAATTTTGGTCGCCTAATTATAGGAAGGATGTCGTTGGATAGTTATATGGACGAGAAAGGAATGGAGGGTTATGGTCTGAGCGCAGGTATATGGGACTAGGGGAGAATACGTGTTCGGCACGGACTAGAAGGGTCGAGATGGCCTGTTTCCGTGCTGTAATTGTTATATGGTTATATAAGGTATGTGTGACTGCTGAAACGACCCAAAATGTTACCCATTCCTTACAGCATTTTGTGTCTACATAAACAGCGCCTATCTATCCACATGGCGGTGTGCCAGCAGACTGGAGGAGCGGGCAAAGGTCTTGCCACACAGCGGGCAGGTGAAGGGGCGCTGGCCGGTGTGGACTCGCCGGTGCTCCAGCAGGTGGTCAAGGCGGGTGAAGCCCTTACCACAGGACGGGCAGGGGAAGGGACGCTCACCGCTGTGGGTACGCCGGTGCTGCCATAGGCACAGCCACAATCAGCGCACACAAAGGCTCTCTCCCCGATGTGTATCCGCTGCTGCTCCCGCAGCCCCCATCCTCTCTTGTCACAGTGGGAGCAGCTGCTCTCCGACGTGGGTCCGCCGGTGCTGCCGCAACCCCCGCGAGCTGTCAAACGACTCACCACAGTACGGGCAGTCGTAGGGCTGGCCACTGGTGTGCACGTGCTGGTGAGACAGGTCTGGCGAAGCCATGCCAAAGTGTTCTCCACACACCGGGCTGTGGACGGGACGGTCGCCGGCGTGCTCCCGCTGGTGGGACAGCAGCCTGGTGGAGTTGGTGAAGCCCTTGCCGCACTGGGTGCAGGTGTAGGGGCGCTCGCCGGTGTGGGTGCGCTGGTGCTGCTGCAGGCTCCTGGACTGGGTGAAGCTCTTGCCGCACTGGGCGCAGGTGTAAGGACGCTCGCCGGTGTGGGTGCGCTGGTGCTCCAGCCGGCGGTTAGAGCTTGTGAAGCCCTTGCCGCACTGGGCGCAGGTGAAGGGGCGCTCACCAGAGTGGGTGTGCTGGTGCATCAACAGGTGACCAGACTGGGTGAAGCCCTTGCCGCACTGGGCGCAGGTGTAGGGACGCTCGCCAGTGTGGGTGTGCTGGTGCCTCAGCAAGTTGCCGGAGTGGGTGAAGCCCTTGCCGCACTGGGCGCAGGTGTTGGGGCGCTCGCCAGTGTGGGTACGCTGCTGCACCAGCAGGCCGCTGGACTGGGTGAAGCCCTTGCCGCAGTCGCTGCATGTGTAGGGACGTTCCCCGGTGTGCACGCGCCTGTGCACCTTCAGTTCCTTGGACGACTTGAAGCCTTTGCCGCAGTCGCAGCAGGTGAAGGGCCGCTCACTGCTGTGCACCCGCTGGTGCTCCCGCATCCCCGACAACTGGGTAAAGCTCTTGCCACATGTGGAGCAGCCATAGGGCTTCTCGCCCGTGTGCACCCGCCGGTGGGCCTTCAGCACATCCGCCTTCTTGAAGCTCTTGCCGCACTCTATGCAGTTGAAGGGGCGTTCTATCATGTGCACCCGCTGGTGGGTCTCCAGCCGGCTCGAGCTCTGCCAGGCCTTGCCACATACGTCGCACTCATAACGCTTCTCCTTGTTGTGCCCCGTCATGTGGTCCTCTATCGAAGATCAGCCCTTGAAGCCCGGCCCGCACACCGAGCAGATGGGGGGCTCACCGGCACCCTGGCCGCTCTCAATAGCCGCTCATGTTCCCGTCTCTCCGTCCACAGCAACGGCTCCTAAACCCTGCAGGAGGGGAACACAGAGGGTCAACAAGCTGGCAAACAGGACATTCCTAGCACATATTGGGGGCGTTTATGGCGGGGGAGACCGTTATATAATTCTGCGCTGCACACTGGCGCAGCGGTAAAGTTGTAAATTAATCGGCCTCCACAAAATAGCTAAATTGTCCCCAATGTGCATGGGATAGTGCTAGTGTACGGGGTGATCGCTGGTCGTCGCAGACCCCATGGGCCGAACGGCTTGTTGTTTCCGCGCTGCATCTCTAAACTGAACTAAACCGAAGAAGGGTGTCGACCCGAAATTTCACCCATTCCTCTCTCCACAGATGCTGCCTGACCTGCTGAGTTACTCCAGCACTTTGTGTCTATCTTCTCCACAGATGCTTCATGACCCGCTGAGTTACTCCAGCACTTTGTGTCTATATTCTCCACAGATGCTGCCTGACCCGCTGAGTTACTCCAGCACTTTGTCATAGTCCTGGAGTGATACAGTGTTGGAAAGAGGCCCTTCGGCCCAACGCGTACCCGCACTCCTAGATCCATCGGCTCTACACATTCCGCAAGGCTCTGAATTCAGAGTCCTAATGAGACCACAACTGGAGTATTGTGTGCAGTTTTGGTCCCCTAATTTGAGGAAGGACATTATTGCTATCGAGGGAGAGCAGCGTAGGTTCACCAGGTTAATTCCCGGGATGTGGGGACTGTCATATGCGACTGGGCTTGTACACTCTGGAGTTTAGAAGGATGAGATGGGATCTTATTGAACCATATAGGATTGTTAAGGGTTTGGACACGCTAGAGGCAGGGAACATGTTCCCGATGTTGGTTTAGTCCAGAACCAGGGGCCACACAGTTTAAGACTGAGGGGTAAGCCATTTAGAACAGAGACATTGAAACACTTTCTCTCTCTCTCCCTCTCTCTTTTTTTTTTTTTTTTTTGTTCTTTTTCAAAGACTTTATTCAACACATCAAAGAATACAACAGATCAAGTCACACACAAAACGAACTTACAATATATCGTGTCATTATAGTACAACGTTACAATCATTAGTCACAATACTCTCAACCCCACGCGGTGACCAGCGCCCACGGAATACCTCCAAAGTCCCCGTGAACACCGCATGTTCCCTCTCCAGGGACACACGTGCACGGACGTAGGCCCGAAAGAGGGGCAAGCAGCCGACTCTTGCCTTACCATCCATCGCCTGCTGCCTGGACCCGCGTATGGCCATCTTGGCCAGGCCCAGGTGTAGACCGACAGGTAGGTCCCACCCCCCCAATTGGCTCTCCCCACACCCTGCCTTGTGTCCAAACACAAGAATCGTAGGACTAAAATGTAACCAGAACTTTAGGAACAACCCCTTCAGATATTGATACAGGGGCAGTAGCCTCTCACACTCCATATAAATGTGGAACACGGTCTCTTCCTCGCCACAAATAATACAGGCAGCGGACGAGTCCGTGAACCGACTCAAAGGTTTGTTACACGCCACCGCTCTGTGCAGCACTCTCCACCCCAGGTCCCCCACGTATAGGGGGACAACTCCCTTGTAGAGGGACCCCCACTGGGGACCTTCCCCGCCTTCAGGTGGTAACACCGTCCGCCATGGTGTGTCGGGACGGGAGACGAAGGCAAGGAGGTGCAGAATGTGCAGGAACATTCTATACAGTGAGCGTCTCTTCGCGTCACGAAACGGCACGTTAATCATCTCCGAAAGGCGGGGAAGGTTGTGTGGAATCGGTGCCCTAGATATATCCCGGAACCGAGGCCCAATGAGCAGATCTGACGGAGCGGGTAAGGGCTCATTTAAAACCACTCTAGGCGCACGCCTCTGCTCGACACCCGCCATGATTTGTTGAGGACCGGCCACTCCCGCAGCCGCAACATCCCCCTCCCCTCGTGGAGCAACACGCTGGCTGAAAACAACCAGATTCCTCACTCTTAACACATCCGGGTATAAAACAGGCAAGCCCCTTAGGGCGGGTCGACTGATGCCCGCCACCGGGAGCCGCGAGACCCCCCTTAGACACCGACCCCGTCGGAAAAAATACGTGGCCAAAACGTGCCATCTGGGGGGGTTCTCTATATACATATACCTCCTCAGAGTCCTGAGGCGGAGAGCCGCCACCTGGGTACGCACGCATACCAAGGACTGGCCGCCCTCCTCTAACGGGAGACTCAGGACAGCTGTGGAAACCCAGTGCTTCCTATATCCCCAAAAGAAGTCCACCAGCTTCTTCTGTAAAGCATTTACAAAAGTGGGAGGTGGGACAAGAGTAGCCAGCCGGTACCATAACATGGAGGCCACCAGCTGGTTTATGACCAACACCCTCCCCTGAAAAGAAAGAACTACAAGCAGGCCTGACCAGCGCCCCAGCCTGGCAACCACTTTCGTCTCCAACTCCTGCCAATTTGCCGGCCAATCATCCTCAGTGGGACTCAGGTACACCCCCAGATAGAGGAGGTGCGTGGTGCTCCACGCAAACATTGCCATCTCCTCTGGCAGGGAGTCCACCTGCCACTGACCCACTAAAAGGCCAGAGCACTTGCTCCAATTAATCCTGGCAGAAGATGCAGCCCAGAAAATCTTCTGGCAATCACGCATCCTCCGCAGGTCACCAGGATCGGTGAACATAAGGAGTACATCATCGGCATAGGCCGAAAGAACCAACTCCACCCCTGGGCCCGGTAGGGCCAGGCCTGTCAACCTCCTCCGAAGAAGACACAGGAATGTCTCCACACAGACCGAGTA
The DNA here is from genome assembly GCA_036785375.1 of Leucoraja ocellata. NCBI lineage: Eukaryota > Metazoa > Chordata > Chondrichthyes > Rajiformes > Rajidae > Leucoraja > Leucoraja ocellata. Next base: position 17,556 of record JAWMAR010000654.1, on the reverse strand, counting down.
CAACTGACCTGACATGGGGCACCCCTGACGGACCCCCCTCCCAAAATGAAAGGGAACCAACAACGCACCATTAACCTTCACAAGGCACTCCGCTGCAGCATACAAGAGGCGGACCCGGGCCACAAAATGCGGCCCAAATCCAAACGCTTGCAACGTTCCGAACAGGTATTCATGCTCTACCCTATCAAAAGCCTTCTCCTGATCAAGAGACAGAAACGCAGCTGACTGACCAGTTCCCTGTGCTAGATGAATCAGGTCCCTAACCAGGTGGATGTTATCCTGAATGGACCGACCAGGGACTGTGTAAGACTGGTCATGGTGAATCAGCTGAGACAGCACAGAGCCCAGGCGATTTGCCTTCACCCGTGCAAATACTTTATACTCTGTGCATAGGAGAGCGACCGGGCGCCAGTTTTTCAGCAGGCGGAGTTCCCCCTTCTTGGGCAGCAGGACAACCACTGCTCGACGCCACGAGATGGGCATCTCCCCTGTCGCCAGGCTCTCACCCAGAACTAACATTTAAACACCCCCCAGGATACCCCAGAAGGCTCTTACAAACCCTGCCGTCAGCCCACCCAGCTCGAGGGACTTACCCCTCCTGAGCTGATGCAGTGCACGAGTCAACTCCTCCAAAGATAAAGGGCCATCAAGAAGATCGGCCACCTCCCTATCTATAAGCGGTAGACTCTCCCATAGGTCCTGCTGAGCTTCCCCGCTGACTCCACCTGCGGAGAACAGGGAACCATAAAAGGACCTGACCAATGCACTAATCCTCTCTGGATCCGTGACAGAGGAGCCATCATCTGCGAGCAGTTCCACGAGCTGCTTGCGGGCTCCCCGCCCTTTCTCCAGACAGAAAAGGAAAGGCGAAGCTCGATCCAGATCGTGCAGCATCTGGACCCGCGCCCTCACGTAAGCGCCTCGGGACCGCTCAAGTTGCAGGTTCCTCAAGGCTTCCTTCTTCTCATGAAACACACCTCATTCGCAAGAGTCACCTCCAACCTGACCCAGGCGAGACTCTGCATCCATCAGCTCCCTCTCAAGCTTCTCAACCGCTGAGTCCCGCCGCCCGGTCGACCCCCACCTGTATTCCTTACAAAAAATACGGATGTGAGCTTTCCCCACATCCCACCACTGCCTTAGGGAAGAGAAGCATCTCTGCCTCTCTTTCCACCGCACCCAAAACCGAGTGAATGACTCCCGGAAACACCGATCCTCCAGCAGCCGGTTATTAAAGTGCCAGTACGCAGACCCAGCCCGAACGCGTGCTGGATTAAAATCCACACGCACCAGACAGTGGTCCGAGCATGGCACCAGCTGCATTGAGGCCGCTGAGACACGGGAAACAAACGCTCGGGAGATATATATTCGATCAATGCGGGAACCACCGCCCTCAGACCTCCGCGAAAAAGCAGTGGAGTCTGGGTTGAGGTCCCACCACGCATCAACCAACTCAAAAGAATCAATCAACCCTCTCAGCTTCTTTGCTACAGCAGGAGCACACTGAGTACCAGAACGATCTCGCACCTCAAGTGTGCAAGTAAAGTCCCCCCCAAGGAAGACACACTCTCCCCGATCAATAGTGCTCAACAGAGCATTCACTTCCTGAATTAGGCCGGCCTGCATCGTGCCGGAGCTGGGGGCATACACGTTAATGAAATGCAACGGCATGCCATCCAGGCTCACGGCCAGATGGAGCAAACGTCCTGGCACAACTTCTTGCACTTTTATAATATTGGGCAGGAAATTCTGAGCCAACAGAATGGCCACCCCACTCGAATTTGAGCTAAGATGACTCATATAGACCTCACCTTCCCACTCCAACCTCCAAGTGGGTTCATCATTGACAACAGTATGCGTCTCCTGCAGAAAACACACTGCAAATTTCCCCTCCCTAAGGACTGATAAAAGCTGGAACCTGCGAAAACTCGCTCTACTACCGTTTAAGTTTAGGGTAGCTAACGTGAATGCACTGGTACATTAAATTGAAATCCTCATACTTTTCCTCCTGGGCTCTGTAGCCCTCTCTCTTTTTAGGAACTCCAAAAAGTCCCTAAACTGGCACTGCTCAGAGCCAAGAAGATCACTATCCTTGATCGCAAGGATAGCCTCGAGAGTTTTAACTAAGGACGACAGATCAGCCCACCGTCTCTTAGCCGCCTCTAACCTTGTTCTATTAGTGCGGCTTGTTTTTAAAAATTCCCTCACTTCACAGATAACACTTTCATGAGACTCAACCATGGATTCTGGGCTGTCGTCCAAGTTACTCGCACCTGACACAACACGCTCAGCATCACCAAGGTCATTTTCAGAATTCGAAAAACCAGAGCTCTCTGGAATTTCGCCAACCCCTCCACACAAATCGGCCCCTCCACTCTCCCTCTCCTCCGGCATGATACCACCCCCAGGATCAATGCCGGGGAAGGGTCCCGAAGCCCCTCTCCACATCACGCAGCCCACTGACTGGCTGGGCTCCTGCGCTCTGTCCTCACCCTCTATATCTGGGCCTGGGGAAGAGAAAACAAGAGTCACCCCAGGGTCTGTGGTAAACTGGCACCCCCAGAATCTGAAAGAAGGTCGCTGCCTGAAGTAACTCCGACCTCCACAGCACCGAAAGCACCCCCTCCACTGGCAACACCCAGAGGCTCTCCACTAGATTTTTTCCCCTCCCCTGCTAAATCAGCCGGAAATACAATACACACCTCAGAACCACCATTGGCTCTCAAATTGAGCACTGATTGGAACACCACTCCCCCCGACCCCCCCCCCCCCCCCCTTGGTCTGACTCTGCTCATCCCCCGTCTCAGGGTCCGCACTACCAGGGGAGCTTACCCCACCCTCCTGCGTGCTAACACCCTCAGTAGGCCTCTGAAACGAGGGGACCTCCTCCGACCCAGAAGACACACCCCCAGGGGAGCCAAGATCAACACACGATGAGATCCCCCCCTCGGAGGGCCCCTGAGACAAAACGACATCCCCCCGCCCAGAGGACACAACTCCAGAGGGGTCTACCCCCTCACCTGACCCTGTGGTACCCTCGAGAGATCCCTGAGGTGGATGCTCAACCTCCAACCCAGACGACGTCATTTCCTGACCTCCAACCACATCGGTGGTGGAAGATCTGGAAAAATCCACCCCCTAACTTTGGACTCACGTCCCTGCTCTTCCTCACCAGGCAAAATCCTCCTTTTTGTCCCACTAGCATGCGGCGGTGTGTTAACCTCCATAAGGAGAGGGTCTTCCTCCTCCACACTACCCCCCGCCTCCTTACCACCCGCGCTTTTTACCTTCCCTACCCCCTTCCGAGCCACCTCAGCTCCTTGCTGGGCCACGGCAGTTTCAGTCTGGACCCCCTGGAGCTGACAGGCGCCCCTTGGGTGATCTCCGTACTCGGCAGTAGCACACCCGCTTGCTTTTGACTCGCTTGGGTGATCTTTATCTGCTTAATCTTCCTCTTCTTCTTCAGCTCCCATTTCTCTCCCCCCTCACCCTGTGCCTCACCTTCAGCCACCCCCTCAGGTTCAGGATGTAGGGGGCGGGGGCCCTTGCTGCCCCGGGTTCCCAAGGCTGAAACTGCAGACCCAGAAGGGCTATCCCCGCTGCCCCGGATCACCGAGGCAGAGCCGGCAGCCCCTGCCAGGTCAGCGATTCCACCCCGCCCCTCCGAGACATGACGAGCAACCCCTGATGGGCCAGCAGTGCATTCCTGGGCCGCTGCGCGAGAAGTTCTAACAGCGACCCCTTGATTAGGACATTCCCTTCGGAGATGTCCATAACCACCGCACGCATGACACCGTGCCTTTCCCCAACTCCAACGCACGGTTCTGGGGAGACCCCTACACTCCACCTCGAAACTCCCCTCATCACCTTCCCCCTCCACCACCTTCACGAACACCCTCCTTTTGAAACTAAGAATCCATTTTTCCTCCGGGTCCCCCCCAGGGTGCATGAGCCTAAAGCACTTAGACCGCACCTCCCCAATCTGAGACAGGTGTGGAATGAGTGTCGCATCCGGAATACATGTGGGGCAACTCCGCAGGAGAACCGGTCTCACCCTGGACACCCATGGGTCCACCTGTATATGGATCCCCCCCCCCCCCCACACTGAAATCCCGCTCTCCACCGCTATGGCCACAGCCTCCCGGTTCTTCAGTATCATCTCAACCTTTCCCCTCTCGAGCTCGGAAGAGACAATAGCCCCCCTACCAAGAAGGGCATTCATAGCCTTCGTAATTGATCCCCTGGACATCTGGGGCCCAGTTTGAACCGAGATACCAAAACTGTCCCAGTCCAGGTCAACATGAGGTTCATGTTCAGATGTCCTCGCTTTCGCTGCTGATGTAACTACTGCGTAGCTCCTCGCCTTCTGCCGCGCCCCCGCCATCGCCATCCGGACAGAGGCACAAACCAGCTCCCGGCACTCCAGCAGCTCAGCAAATCAATTCCCAGGGACATTTACCGTCCAAAGCAATCCTCAATAAGCAATATCCTCCAGCTGAAAGTAGGAAAGTCTCCAAGTTCATCCACTGCCGAGAACACCTTGCCTTGTCTTGCCGAACGCAAAAGCACCTTCTTCACATTAAACCAGGCAGCCGCACTGTGCAAAATGACTTTAGGGCAGATAATCAGTGCCAAAAACTCGACAAAGACACCGAAAGCTTCATACCCTCGCTCTCCAGGCACTCTTGGCAGTCCGCCAATGGCAGCCGCTCCCTCGACAATGTAGAGAAATCTCAGGGCTTTCCACACTTGTGGAAGTATTTGTAAAGCACAGGAAAGTTTCAACAGTCCAACAATAAGTTAAACTATGAAGCCCCTCTACCTCTGTTCCTACTCCTTCGTCCAAAAAAACCTTGAAAGGCTGGTTAAAACCTCTCAGCCACTGGAGCTGAGAAAGACACAGACTCTCTCTCTCTCTCTCTCTCTCTCTCCATTTCTTTCTCATCCATATAACTATCCAATTTATTTTTAAATGATAAAAACGAACCAGCCTCCACCACCTTCACTGGAAGCTCATTCCACACAGCCACCACTATCTGAGTAAAGAAGTTCCCCCTCATGTTACCCCTAAACTTCTGTCCCTTAATTCTCAAGTCATATCCCCTTGTTTGCACCTTCCCTCCTCTCAGTGGGAAAAGCTTATCCACGTCAACTCTATCTATCCCTCTCATCATTTTAAAGACCTCTATCAAATCCCCCCTTAACCTTCTGCGCTCCAAAGAATAAAACCCTAACTTGTTCAACCTTTCTCTGAAAACTTAGTTGCTGAAACCCAGGCAACATTCTAGTAAATCTCCTCTGTACTCTCTCTATTTTGTTGACATCCTTCCTATAATTAGGCTACCAAAATTGTACCCCATACTCCAGAATTGGTCTCACCAATGCCTTGTACAATTTTAACATTACATCCCAACTTCTATACTCAATGCTCTGATTTATAAAGGCCAGCACACCAAAAGCTTTTTTTACCACCCTATCTACATGAGATTGCACTTTCAGGGAACTGTGCACAGTTATTCCCAGATCCCTCTGTTCACCTGCATTCTTCAATTCCCTACCATTTACCATGTACGTCCTATTTTGATTTGTCCTGCCAAAATGTAGCACCTAACACTTATCAGCATTAAACTCCATCTGCCAACTTTCAGTCCACTCTTCCAACTGGCATAAATCTCTCTGTAGACTTTGAAAATCTACTTCATTATCCACAACCCCTTTCCTATCGTAGTATCATCTGCATTCTTACTAATCCAATTTACCACACCATCATCCAGTTCATTGATGTACATGACAAACAACAGTGGACCCAACACAGATCCCTGTGGCACCCCACTAGTCACTGGCCTCCAACCTGACAAACAACCATCCACCATTACTCTCTGGCATCTCCCATTCACCCACGGTTGAATCCATCTCGCTACTCCACCATTAATACCCAACCATTGAACCTTCTTAACCAACCTTCCATGAGGAACCTTGTCAAAGGCCTTACTGAAGTCCATAGGTTTACTCTTGGACCCCATTTTAAAAACAATGGAACAACATGCGCAGTACGCCAATATCCCGGCACTATTCCGAACCTCATATCTTCTTTTAGCTTTTCTAATTTCTTTCTTGAGATTCTTTTTACATTCTTTATACTCCTCAAGCACCTCATTTACTCCATGCTGCCTATAATTATTGTAGATCTCCCTTTTTTTCCGAACCAACTGTCCAATTTCCCTTGAAAACCATGGCTCTTTCCTATTTTTACTATTTCCTTTCACCCGAACAGGGACATAAAGATTATGTACTCTTAAAATTTCACCTTTAAATGTACTCCATTCCTCTCCCACATCTTTCCCATAAAACAAAATGTCCCAATTTACTCCTTTTAAATCCTTTCGCATCTCCTCAAAGTTAGCCTTTCTCCAATCAAAAATCTCAACCCTAGGTGCAGTTCTGCCCCTCTCCATAATTATATTGAAACTAATGGTATTGTGATCACTGGTCCCGAACTGTTCCCCAACGCATACCTCTGCCACCTGACCCGTCTCATTTCCTAACAGGAGGTCCAGCACCGCCCCTTCTCTAGTAGACACTTCTATGTATTGCTGCAAAAAACTATCCTGCACACATTTTACAAACTCCAACCCATCCAGCCCATTTACAGAATGTGTTTCCCAGTCTATGTGTGGAAAATTGAACTCTCCCACAATCACTACCTTGTGCTTACTACTAATATCTGCAATCTCCTTACATATTTGCTCTTCCAATTCTCGCTCCCCATTTGGCGGTCTATAATAGAAACATAGAAACATAGAAATTAGGTGCAGGAGTAGGCTATTCGGCCCTTCGAGCCTGCACCGCCATTCAATATGATCATGGCTGATCATCCAACTCAGTATCCCGTACCTGCCTTCTCTCCATACCCTCTGATCCCCTTAGCCACAAGGGCCACATCTAACTCCCTCTTAAATATAGCCAATGAACTGGCCTCGACTACCCTCTGCGGCAGAGAGTTCCAGAGATTCCCCACTCTCTGTGTTAAAACATTTCTTCTCATCTCGGTTTTAATGGATTTCCCCCTTATCCTTAAGCTGTGACCCCTTGTCCTGGACTTCCCCAACATCGAGAGCAATCTTCCTGCATCTAGCTTGTCCAACCCCTTAAGAATTTTGTAAGTTTCTATAGGATCCCCTCTCAATCTCCTAAATAGTAAGGCCTTTGACAAGGTTCCTCATGGAAGGTTGGTTAAGAAGGTTCAATGGTTGGGTATTAATGGTGGAGTAGCGAGATGGATTCAACCGTGGGTGAATGGGAGATGCCAGAGAGTAATGGTGGATGGTTGAGAGTATAAACCAAGTCTATCCAGTCTTTCTGCATAAGACAGTCCTGACATCCCAGGAACCAGTCTGGTGAACCTTCTCTGCACTACCTCTATGGCAATAATGTCCTTCCTCAGATTTGGATACTAAAACTGTACGCAATACTCCAGGTGTGGTCTCACCAAGACCCTGTACAACTGCAGTAGAACCTCCCTGCTCCTATACTCAAATCATTTTGCTTTGAAAGCTAATATACCATTCGCTTTCTTCACTGCCTGCTGCACCTGCATGCCTGCTTTCAATGACTGGTGTACCATGACACCCAGGTCTCGCTGCATCTCCCCTTTTCCTAGTCGGCCACCATTTAGATAATAGTCTACTTTCCTGTTTTTGCCACCAAAATGTATAACCTCACATTTATCCACATTATACTGCATCTGCCAAACATTTGCCCACTCACCCAGCCTATCCAAGTCACCTTGCATTCTCCTAGCATCCTCCTCACAGCTAACACTGGCCCCCAGCTTAGTGTCATCCGCAAACTTGGAGATATTGCCTTCAATTCCCTCATCCAGATCATTAATATATATTGTAAATAGCTGGGGTCCCAGCACTGAGCCTTGCGGTACCCCACTAGTCACTGCCTGCCATTGTGAAAAGGGCCCGTTTACTCCTACTCTTTGCTTCCCTAATACACCCCTATAAGTGTTGCTACCCCTTTCCCATTTCTCAGTTCCACCCAAATAGCCTCCCTAGACGAGCCCTCTAATCTATCCTGCCAAAGCACTGCTTTAATATCTTCCCGGCTAAGCAATGCAACACCTCCACCTCTTGCCCCTCCAATTCTATCACACCTGAAGCAACGAAATCCTGGAATATTTAGTTTCCAATCACAGCCCACCTGCAACCATGTTTCACTGATCGCCACAACATCATACTTCCAGTTGTCAAATCAGGCTCTAAGTTCATCCACCTTTCTTACAATGCTCCTAGCATTAAAATATACACATTTAAGAAACCCACCCTCTCTTATTCTGTTTATTGTCTTTTTCTTCTCTCTATCCTACATATTGTGTCAGAGTGCTACCATTCTCTGCCTCCTGCCTCACACACTGACTGCTAGCTTTCCCAATTTGAGTCCCTCCCCCCAACCATACTAGTTTAAAGTCTCCCCAGTAGCCTTTGCAAATCGCCCCGCCAGGATATTGGTCCCCCTCGAGTTCAAGTGCAACCCGTCCTTTCTGTACAGGTCGCATCTTCCCCAAAAGAGGTCCCAATGATCCAGAAACTTAAATCCATACCCACTGCACCAGTCCCTCATCAACTCATTTATCCTCCACCTCGCTCCATTTCTACTCTCACTATCGCGTGGCACAGGCAGTAATCCTGAGATTATTACCTTTGCAGTCCTTCTCCTTAACTCTCTACCTAATATCCGGGCTGAGGCGGGGCAATGGGCGCCGGGGCTGTCTGCTACGTCATTTCCGCGCCGATGCTGTTGGGGCTGGGGTTGAGGTTGGTGTTGGGGTTGGGGTTGGGTTTGTGGTTAGGGTTGGGGTTGAGGTTGGGGCTGGAGTTGGGCTTGGGGTTGTGGTTGGGGTTTGGGGTTGGTGTTAGGGCTGGGCCTGGGGTTAGTGTTGTGGCTGGGGTTGGTGTTGGGGTTGGGGTTGGAGTTTGGGTTGGGGTTGGGGCTGGGTTTTGGGTTAGTGTTGGGGTTGGGCCTGGGCCTGGGGTTGGGGTTGGGGTTGAGGTTGGGGTTGGGGTTGGGGATGGGGTTGGTGTTGGGGTTGGTGTTGGGGTTGGGCCTGTGGTTGGTGTTGGGCCTATGGTTGGGCCTGAGGTTGGGGCTGGAGTTGGGCTTGGGGTTGGGGTTGGGGTTTGGGTTGGGGCAGGGTTTTGGGTTAGTGTTGGGGTTGGGCCTGGGGTTGGTGATGGGGTTGAGGTTGGGGCTGGGGTTGGTGTTGGGATTGGTGTTGGGGTTGGTGTTGGGGTTGGTGTTGGGGTTGGGGTTGGGCCTGTGGTTGGTGTTGGGCCTATGGTTGGGGTTGGGCCTATGGTTGGGCCTGGGGTTGGTGTTGGGTTTGGGCCTGTGGTTGGGGTTGGGCCTGTGGTTGGGCCTGGGGTTGAGGTTGGGGCTGGGGTTGGGCCTGGGGTTGGTGTTGGGGCTGGTTTTGGGGTTGGGGTTGATGTTGGGGCTGGGGTTGGGGTTGGTGTTGGGGCTGGGGCTGGGGTTGGGGTTGGGGTTGGGCCTGGGGTTTGGGCTGGGGTTGGTGTTGGGGTTGGGGTTGGTGTTGGGTCTGGGGTTGGGCCTGGGGTTGGGGCTGGGGTTGGGCCTGGGGTTGGTGTTGGGGCTGGGGCTGGTGTTGGGGTTGGTGTTGACGATGCGGTTTGGCCTGGGGTTGAATTTGAGGTTGGGGTTGGTGTTGGGCCTGGGGTTGAGGTTGGGGCTGGGGCTGGGGTTGGTGTTGGGGTTGGGGTTGGGCCTGGGGTTGAGGTTGAGGTTGGGGTTGGGGTTGGGATTGGGTTTGGGGTTGGGCCTGGGGTTGATGTTGGGGCTGGGGCAGGGGTTGGTGTTGGGCCTGGGGTTGAGGTTGGGCCTGGCGTTGGGGTTGGGCCTGGGGTTGAGTTTGGGGCTGGGGCTGGGTTTGGTGTTGGGGTTGGGCCTGCAGTTGAGGTTGGGGCTGGAGCTGGGGTTGGTGTTGGGGTTGGGCCTGGGGTTGAGGTTGGGGCTGGAGCTGGGGTTGGTGTTGGGGTTGGGCCTGCAGTTGAGGTTGGGGCTGGAGCTGGGGTTGGTCTTGGGGTTGGGCCTGGGGTTGAGGTTGGGGCTGGAGCTGGGGTTGGTCTTGGGGTTGGGCCTGCAGTTGAGGTTGGGGCTGGGGTTGAAGTTGGGGCTGTGGTTGGTGTTGGGGTTGGGCCTGGGGTTGAGGTTGGGGCTGTGGTTCGGTTTGGTGTTAGGGATGTGGCTGGGGTTGGGCCTGGGATGGTGTTGGGGCTGGGGTTGGTGTTGGGGCTGGGGCTGTAGTTGGTGTTGGGGTTGGGGCTGGGGTTGGTGTTGGGGCTGGGGCTGGAATTGGTGTTGGGGTTGGGGCTGGGGCTGCGGCTGGTGTTGTGGTTGGGTCTGGGGTTGGGGTTGAGGTTGGGGTTGGTGTTGGTGTTGTGTCGGGTTGGGGCTGGTGTTGGGGCTGGGGCTGGGGTTGGTGTTGGGGTTGGGCCTGGGGTTGGTGTTGGGGTTGGGACTGGAGTTGGGGCTGTGGTTCGGGTTGGGGTTGGGGTTGGGGCTGGGATTGGGGATTGGGTTGGGGTTGGGGTTGAAGTTGGGTCTGGGGTTGCGGTTGGGGCTGAGGTTGGGGTTGGGCCTGGTGTTGGGGTTGGGCCTGAGGTTGGTGTTGGGGTTGGGGTTAGTGTTTGGGCCTGGGGTTGGGCCTGGGGTTGGTGTTGGGCCTGGGGTCGGGGTTGGGCCTGGGGTTGGGCCTGGGGTTGGGCCTGGGCTTAGGGCTGGTGTTGGGGGGTGGGGTTGGGGCTCGGGTTGAGGTTGGGTTTGGGCCTGGGGTTGGTGTAGGGGTTAATGTTTGGGGCTGGGGTTGGGGCTGAGGTTGGGGTTGGGCCTGGGGTTGGGGTTGGTCCTGGGGTTGGTGTTGGGGCTGGAGTTAGGGTTGGTGTTGGTGTTGGGGCTAGGGTTGTGCCTGGGTTTGGTGTTGTGGCTGGGGTTGGTGTTGGGATTGGGCCTGTGGTTGGGGTTGGGTCTGTGGTTGGGCCTGGGGTTGGGATCGGGGATGTGCCTGGGGCTGGCGTTGGGCCTGGGGTTGGGTCGGGAGTTGTCGTTGGGCCTGGGGTTGGTGTTGGGGTTGGGCCTGAGGTTGGTGTTGGGGTTGGGGCTGAAGTTGGGCCTGGGGTTGGGGTTGTGGTTGGGTGTGTGGTTGGGGGGCTGGGTTTGAAGCTGGGGTTGGGCCTGGGGCTGGAGTTGGGCCTGGGGTTGGGGTTGTGGTTGGGTGTGGGGTTGGGGTTGAGCCTGGGGTTGGGCCTGGGGTAGCGGTTGGTGTTGGGGTTGTGGCTAGAGTTGGGCCTGGGGCTGGGCCTGTGGTTGGTGTTGGGGTTGGGCCTATGGTTGGGCTTGGGTCTGGGGTTGGGGTTGGGGTTGATGTTGGGGTTGGGCCTAGGGTTGGTGTAGGGGTTGGGGTTAGTGTTTGGGCTAAGGGACGGGTTGGTGTTGGGGCTGGGGGTGGGGGTGGGCCTGGGGTTGGGGTTGGTGTTGGGGTTGGGCCTGGGGCTGGGCCTGGGGTTGGTGTTGGACCTGGGGCTGGAGTTGGGCCTGGGCCAGGGGTTGGGTTTGGGGTTGGGGCTTATGTTGCGGATGGCGTTGGGGTTGGTGTTGGGCCCGGGGTTGGGCCTGGGTTTGGTGTTGGGGCTGGGGTTGGGGTTGCGCCTGTGGTTGGGGTTGGGTCTGGGGTTGTGGTTGGGGTAGATGTTGGTGTTGGGTCTGGGGTTGGGCCTGGGGTTGGGCCTGGGGTTAGGGTTCGGTCCAGGGTTGGGGTCGGGCCTGGGGTTGGGGTCAGGCCTGGGGTTGCGGTTAGGGTTGGGGCTGAGGTTGGGGTTGGGCCTGGGGTTGGGGCTGGGGTTAGGACTGGGGTTGGGCCTGGTGTTGGGCTGGACTTAGGGTTGGTGTTGGGGATTGTGTTGGGGCTGGGGTTGGGCCTGTGTTTTGTGTTGGGGCTGGGGTCGGTGTTGGGGTTGGGCCTGTGGTTGGGGTTGGGCCTGGGGTTGGGGTTGGGCCTGAGGCTGGTGTTGGGGTCGGGCTGGTCTTGGGGTTGGGGCTGATTTTGGGGTTGTGCCTGTGGTTGGGTTTGATTTTGGGCCTGGGGTTGGGGTTGTGGTTGGGCCTTGGGTTGGGTGTGTGGTTGGTTTGGGCCCTGGGGTTAGGGTTGGGTCTGGTGTTGGGGTCGGGGTTCGTTCAGGGGTTGGTGTTGAGGTTGGTGTTGGGGTTGGTGTTGGGGCTGGTGTAGGTGTTGGGGCTGGTGTAGGTGTTGGTGTTGGGCCTGGGGAGGCTGTGGTTGGTGTTGGGGTTGGGGTTGGGCCTGGGGTTGGGGTTGGGGCTGGGGTTGGAGGTGGAGTTGGGCCTGGGGTTGGCATTGGGCCTGGGGTTGGTGTTGGGGTTGGTGTTGGGCGTGGGGTTGGGCCTGGGGCTGTGGTTGGTGTTGGGGTTGGGCCTGTGGTTGGGTTGGGGCTGGGGTTGGGCTGGGTTGGGGTTGGGGTTGGGGTTGGGGTTGGGGTTGGGGTTGGGCTTGGGGTTAGGGCTTGGGTTAGGGTTGGGGCTGGAGTTGGGCCAGGGGCTGTGCCTGGGGTTGGTGTCGCGGTTGGGCCTGTGGTTGGGGTTGGGGCTGGAGTTGGGCCTGGGGTTCGGGTTGGGGCAGGTGTTGGGGTTGGGTCTGGGGTTGGGTCTGGGGTTGGGATTGGGGTTGGGATTGGGGTTGGGGTTGGGATTGTGATTGGGCTTAGGGTTTGTGTAGGGGTTGGTGTCAGTGTTTGGGCCTGGGGCTGGAGTTGGGCCTGCGGTTGGGGTTGGGTTTGGGGTTGGGGCTGGGGTTGGGTTTGGGGCTGCGGTTGCGTTTGGCGTTGAGGTTGGCGTTGGGGTTGGTGTTGGGCCTCTGGTTGGTGTTGGGGCTGGGGTTGGGCCTGGGGCCGGGGTTGGGGTTGGGCTTGTGGTTGGGGTTGGGTCTGGGTTTGGGGTTGGGCCTAGGGTTGGTGTTGGGCCTGGGGCTGGGGTTGGGTCTGGGGTTGGGGCTGAGGTTGGTGTTGGGGCTGAGGTTGGGCCTGGGCCTGGTGTTGGGGCTGAGGTTGGGCCTTGGGCTGGTGTTGACCTGAGGTTGGTGTTGGGGTTGGGGTTAATGTTTGGGCCTGGGGTTGGAGTTGGGGCTGGAGTTGTGCTTGGGGTTGGGCCTGGGGTTGGGGTTGGGGTTGGGGTTGGTGTTGGGGTTCGTGTTGGTGTTGGAACTGGGGTTGGGCCTCGGCTTGTGGTTGATGTTGGGGCTAGGGTTGGGGCTGGGGTTGGTGTTGGGGCTAAGGTTGGGACTGGTGTTGGGGTTGGTGTTGGGGTTGGGGCTGGGGCTGAGGTTAGGGTTGGGTTTGGGCCTGTGGTTGGTTTTGGGCCTGGGGTTGGTGTTGGGCCAAGGTTTGGGTTTGGGGTTGGGGTTGGGGCTGGGGTTGGGGTTGGCGTCAGGGTTGGTGTTGGGCCCGGGGTTGGGCCTGTGGTTGTGGTTGGGGCTGGGATTGGGGTTGGGCCTGGGGCTGGGGTTCCAGTTGGGCCTGGGGTTGGGGCTGTGGTTGGTGTTGGGGTTGGTGTTGGGATTGGGGCTGGAGTTGGGCCTGGGGTTGGTGTTGGGGTTGGGCCTGGCGTTGGGGTTGGGCCTCGTGTTGGGCCTGGGCTTGGTGTTGCGGTTGGGTCTGAGGTTGGGCCTGGGGTTGGGGTGGGGTCTGGGGTTGGTGTTGGTGTTGGGCCAGGGGTTAGGGTTGGGGCTGGTGTTTGCCCTGGGGTTGGGTCTGGGGTTGGTTTTGCAGTCGGGGTTGGGCCTGAGGTTGGTGTTGGGGTTGAGGTTGGGGTTAGTGTTTGGGCCTGGGTTTGGGGTTGGGGTTGGGGCTGAGGTTGGGGTTGGTGTTGGGGATGGAGTTGGGCATGGGGCTGTAGTTGGGACTGGAGTTGGGCATGGGCTTGGGCCTGGGCTTGGGGTTGATGTTGGGGCTAGGGTTGGGGCTGGGGTTGGGGTTGGTGTTGGGGCTACGGTTGGGACTGGAGTTGGGGTTGGGGTTGGGGCTGTGGTTGGGTTTGGGCCTGGGGTTGGGTCTGGAGTTGGGGTTGGTGTTGGGGTTGGGCCTGGGGTTGGTGTAGGGATTGGGGTTAATGTTGGGGCTGGGGTTGTGGTTGGGCCTGGGGTTGTAGTTGGCGTTGGGGTTGGTGTTTGGCCTGGGGTTGGGCCTGGGGTTGGGGTTGGGTTTGCGGTTGGGATTGGGGATCGGGTTGAGGTTGGGGCTGGGGTTGGTGTTGGTGTTGGAGTCGGGGCTGGAGTTGGGCCTGGGGTTGGTGTTGGGGTTGGGCCTGGCTTTACGGTTGGGCCCGGTGTTGGGCCTGGGGTTATGGTTGGGTCTGGGGTTGGGGTTGGGGCTGGTATTGGGGTTGGGCCTGGGGTTGGGCCTAGGGTTAGGGTTGGGTCTGGGGTTGGGCCTGGGTTTGGTGTTGGGGCTGTGGTTGGTGTTGGGCCTGGAGTTAGGTTTGATGTTGGGATTGGGGTTGGGCCTGGGGTTGGGGCTGGAGTTGGGCCTTGGGTTGGTGTTGGTTTTGAGGTTGTGGTTGGTGATGGGCCTGGGGTTGGGGTTGGGGCTGGGGTTGGTGTTGGTGTTGGGGCTGGGGTTGGGTCTGGGGTTGGGGTTGGGGCTGAGGTTGGGGTTGGGCCTGGGGTTGGGGTTGGGTCTGTGGTTGGGCCTGGGGTTGGGGTTGGGACTGGTGTTGGGATCGGGGATGTGCCTGGGGTTGGGGTTGGGGTTGGGCCTGGGGTTGTGGTTGGGCCTGGGGTTGGTGTTGGGGTTGGGCCTGTGGTTGGGGTTGGGTCTGTGGTTGGGCCTGGGGTTGGGGTTGGGGTAAGTGTTGGTGTTGGGCCTGGGGTTGGGGTTGGGTCTGTGGTTGGGCCTGGGGTTGGGTTGGGACTGGTGTTGGGATCGGGGATGTGCCTGGGGTTGGGGTTGGGGTTGGGCCTGGGGTTGTGGTTGGGCCTGGGGTTGGGTCGGGAGTTGGCGTTTGGGTTGGGGTTGGGGCTGGAGTTGGGCCTGGGGTTGGGTTGTGGTTGGGTGTGGGGTTGGGGCTAGGTTTGAAGCTGGGGTTGGGCCTGGGGCTGGAGTTGGGCCTGGAGTTGGGGTTGTGGTTGGGTTTGGGGTTGGGGTTGAGCCTGGGGTTGGGCCTGGGGTAGTGGTTGGTGTTGGGGTTGGGGCTGGAGTTGGGCCTGGGGCTGGGCCTGTGGTTGGTGTTGGGGTTGGGCCTATGGTTGGGCTTGGGTCTGGGGTTGGGGTTGGTGTAGGGGTTGGGGTTAGTGTTTGGGCCAAGGGACGGGTTGGTGTTGGGTCTGGGGTTGGGCCTGGGGCTGGGCCTGGGGTTGGTGTTGGACCTGGGGCTGGAGTTGGGCCTGGGGTTGGGTTTGGGGTTGGGGCTTACGTTGCGGATGGCGTTGGTGTTGGGCCCGGGTTTGGTGTTGGGGCTGGGGTTGGTGTTGGGGTTGGGCCTGTGATTGGGGTTGGGTCTGGGGTTGGGCCTAGGGGTTAGGGTTGGGTCCGGGGTTGGGGTCGGGCCTGGGGTTGGGGTTGTGGCTTGTGTTGGGGTTGGGGCTGGGGTTAGGGCTGGGGTTGGGCCTGGTGTTGGGCTGGACTTAGGGTTGGTGTTGGGGATGGTGTTGGGGCAGGGGTTGGGCCTGGGTTTTGTGTTGGGGCTGGGGTTGGTGTTGGGGTTGGGCCTGTGATTGAGGTTGGGTCTGGGGTTGGGCCTGGGGTTGGGGTTGGGCCTGGGGTTGGGGTTGAGGGTGGTGTTGGGGTTGGGGCTGGTGTTGGGGTTGGGCCTGTGGTTGGGGTTGATTTTGGGCCTGGGGTTGGGGTTGTGGTTGGGCCTGCAGTTGGGTGTGTGGTTGGTTTGGGGCCTGGGGTTAGGGTTGGGACTGGTGTTGGGGTTGAGCAAGGGGTTGGGGTTCGTTCAGGGGTTGGTGTTGAGGTTGGTGTTGGTGTTGGGGCTGGTGTAGGTGTTGGTGTTGGTGTTGGTGTTGGGGTTGGGGTTGGTGTTAGGATTGGGGTTGGTGTTGGGGCTGGTGTTGCAGTTGGGATTGGGCCTGAGGTTGTGTCTGGCGTTGGGGTTGGGCCTGGGGTTGGTGTTGGGTCTGGGGTTTGGGGTTGGGGTTGGGGCTGGGGTTGGGGTTGGCGTCGGGGTTGGTGTTGGGCCTGGGGTTGAGGTTGGGGTTGGGCCTGGGGTTGGGGATGGGGTTGGGGCTGGTGTTGGGGTTGGGCCTGGGGCTGGGGTTCCAGTTGGGCCTGGTGTTGGGGTTGGGGCTGGGGTTGGTGTTGGGGTTGGGGCTGGAGTTGGGCCTGGGGTTGGTGTTGGGGTTGGGCCTGGCGTTGGGGTTTGGCCTGGTGTTGGGCCTGGGGTTGGGCCTGGGCTTGGTGTTGCGGTTGGGTCTGATGTTGGGCCTGGGGTTGGGGTTGGGTCTGGGGTTGGTGTTGGGCCTGGGGTTAGGGTTAGGGCTGGTGTTGGGCCTGGGGTTGGGTCTGGGGTTGGTTTTGCGGTCGGGGTTGGGCCTGAGGTTGTAGTTGGCGTTGAGGTTGGTGTTGGGCCTGGGGTTGGGCCTGGGGTTGGGGTTGGGGCTGGGATTGGGGCTGGGGTTGGGTTTGGGGTTGGGATTGAGGTTGGGGCTGGGGTTGGTGTTGGGGTTGGGCCTGGCTTTGCGGTTGGGCCCGATGTTGGGTCTGGGGTTATGGTTGGGTCTGGGGTTGGGGTCATGCCTGGGGTTGGGGTTGGGGCTGGTATTGGGGTTGGGCCTGGGGTTGGGCCTAGGGTTAGGGTTGGGTCTGGGGTTGGTGTTGGGGCTGTGGTTGGTGTTGGGCCTGGAGTTAGGTTTGGTGTTGGGATTGGGGTTGAGCCTGGGGTGGGGGCTGGATTTAGGCCTTGGGTTGGTGTTGGTGTTGGTTTTGGGGTTGTGGTTGGTGATGGCCTGGGGTTGGGGCTGGGGTTGGTGTTGTGGCTGGGGTTGGTGTTGGGCCTGGGGCTGGAGTTGGGACTGGGGTTGAGCTTGGGATTGGGGCTGGGGTTGAGCTTGGGGTTGGGGCTGGGGTTGGGGTTGGGGTTGGGGTTGGGGTTGGGGGCTGGGATTGGAGCTGGGATTGAGCCTGGGGTTGATGTTGGGGTTGGGGTTGGGGCAGTGACTAGTGAGGTACCGCAAGGCTCAGTGCTGGGACCCCAGCTATTTACGATATATATTAATGAAAATCGAAGGTAAACACAAAATGCTGGAGTAACACCGGGTGAGGCAGCAGCTATGGAGCGAAGGGATAGGTGACGATTCGGGTCGAGACCCTTCTTCAGACTCGAGAACCATTTCCTTCACTCCATAGTTGCTGCCTCACACGCTGAGTTTCTCCAGCATTTTGTCTAACAACAAGTCAAATCACCTTCACTGGGACAATAGACAACAGGTGCAGGAGGAGGCCATTCGGCCCTTTGAGCTAGCAC
>JAWMAR010000653.1:797067-880079 GCA_036785375.1 Leucoraja ocellata | reverse complement strand
AGGTTAAACTGTTTTCTTCATTAAGTATTTGCCCATTATAACGGAAGAAAAATAGCAAAAACCTTGAAAATTAATCTTCTTCATGACATTGGATTTTCTCTCCACATTTAGTGATGAAAAACTGCCTAAAGGAAGCTCATTATAAATTAAGCATTTATTGATAGAGGCCATTTATGAAACAATTATATATATTGCTTATGCAGATCAATAGAAACAAATGTGGGATTGACTTTTTTGCTTGCAATACCAGTGGGTCAGCGTGAATCAACTCAGTACTGAATGTTGAAACGCCGAGCGGATTTTGTTGATTAACAATCAAGGGCAGATTTTTGTACGGAACAGTCATAGTCATAATGTCATAGAGTAATGCAGTGTGGAAACCGGCCCTTCAGAACCAACTTGCCCACACCAGCCAACAATGTCCCAGCTACACTAGTCCCACCTGCTTGCGCTTGATCCATACCCATCCAAACCTATCCTATCCATGTACCTGTTATTTAAACATTGGGATAGTCCCAGCCTCAACTACCTCCTCTGGCAGCTTGTTCAATACACCCTCCACCCTTGTGTGAAAAACGTACCCCTCATATTCCTATTAAATCTTTTCCCCTTCACCTTAAACCTTTGTCCTCTTGTCCTCAATTCCACTACATTGGGCAAGAGACTTTGTGCATCTAACCGATCTATTCCTCTCATGATTTTGTACACCTCTATAAGATCACCCCCTCATCCTTCTGCGCTCCAAGGAATAGAGACCCATCCTACTGAACCTCTCCCTAGAGCTCACACCCTCTAGTCCTGGCAACATCCTCGTCAAATATCCCTTGTAACTTTAAGCTGATTTTTGTTTAATTTCAATCTATGCGGATAGGAAAGGTTTACAGTGTAGCGGCGCCTGCTGGCATACGCAGAGATCAAACCCGGCTTTCGGAAGCTGCAGTCACGTGACTCGGGAGGGGCCGCTTGTTTCACGCGGTTTTTCACTTGCGCGTGTTAGTTCAGCGCTGACCACCGTTGTTGGCAGATGTGTCTGAAGAACCTGCATACTGGCAATCAAACTTGTGAATAAAGATTTGTTGAAAACTCCAGTAGTCGTTTCTCAGACCACTAAATTGGTGACCCCGACCTGCCTAGTCGTTAGACAAGAAGAATTATGCAGGAAGAGAGCATTCCCGCAGAATCGGCCAGCACGAGGCACCGGCCTTCAAACTGCCAGCCATTTGGCCTGATCAACCTCAGGTGTGGTTCGCCCATGTTGAGGCACAGTTCCACCTTCATCGCATCGTGACAGATGACACCATGTATTTTCATGTGGTGGGCGCATTGCCACAAGACTGTGCCTCAAGGCTGTTGCCTACATCAGAGACCCTCCGTCCAGCAGCAAGTACGAGGGGCTATAGGTAGGTATGTTGCAAAGCCCACCTGAAGCGTCGCTGAAAATCTGTCCCAGCCCGTGTGCGCGATTTTGGCGCCGTTTAGAGGGGGGCGGGTTTAAAACTCAATTTTTCACTAGGCTGTTCAAATCGAGGTTTTTCAGCCTAGTTAATTATTAACGAAAAATCGCTGGAAGATTCCGTAGCTGGAGCTATTTTTAGTTTTAAGGACTTTCTATACTTGTTATAGCAGGTTAAAAATTAACCTCTAAACCCCCGACCGCCGGCAACGGGCCGGATCTCATACAGCAGACAACAGAAGGTAGGCTGTTTATTTTTACGTTAAAAAGGGCTTCTTAAGATCCCTTTATACAAAGTTTAAAGTTGCGAGTAGCTAATTTTGGGCCCATTATATCGTGCAGTATTTTTCTGGGCATTTGAGAGCACAAATCTAGCGCAATGTGAACGTTCTAAACCAGCGCGTTCACAGGATCCCACTAGAAAGCTGATTTAAATGGACTTTAATTTACAGCAATTGAACACTAAATTCCTTCCAATTGGCCTATAAATGAATGTAAATGAGACTTAAAAATCATGTTTTATGGTGAATTATTTGTGAATATTATTTGGACACTTAGGCTATTTAAAAATGTTAATCATTTATTAAGAAATGGATAGATGTTTAGATCTAGTCATTGAAGTCTGAAATTAGCTCCAATTGGGTAACTAACTTATTATATGCTTTAATTTCAGGTCATCCAAGTAAGATTATTTTATATTTGTTTCCGAATGCTTCAATCTATGATAACTGAAAATTTCATTCAATTCTCTTAATTTTTAATTTTTAAGAAAGGTATGGGCTTTTAACTGTCCACGATCACAGCTTTTTTGTTATGTCCATAGAAAATCAATAGGGAACAAGATGCTAATTTCCGAGTATGAAAATGGCCATAACCTTTTAAATACTTGATATATGAAAGTGAATTAGGTGTCAAATTAAACTTATTTTTATGCTTTATCTGATGGGATAAATTGCAGACTTGATTTTTTAAATCTCAAAATTTAGTAGCATTGCTATTATAGGCCCTGTTATTCCACGCTTACGGCCTTACCCGAAGAGACAGAGCAGCAAAGCTGCTGCACATGGACTGTATTGGCGACCGGTGGTGAAGATGTTGACCCTGATGGATGGCCACCACTCTTGCCTGCTTTTTGAACAGGCGTTCTTAGAGCAGATGCCAAACGAAGTCCAGCTAATGCTCGCCGGAGCTGATTTCAGCGACCCTCAACCGCTCGCGGAGAGAGCTGACGAACTGTGGGCGCACAGGCGGCGGGACGTTTTCGCTTTCGCTCTGGTCACACAACGGGTGCAGCCGAGCCGAATTCGAGGAGAAGAAGAGGAAGCCCAGCCCAGCACCGAAGAGGCATCGTCGCGGACAGTGGTCTACAGTCAACGCAGATGGTGCTACTACCACCAACGATACGGACCCGAAGCTCGAAGATTCGTGCAGAGTCGAAGAGTCGAAGAGTCGAAGAGTCGAGCCCCTGTTCATTTCCGGGAAACCACCAAACCGATCGTCCATAGAAGCAAATGCGATCAGCCCCAATTAAAGCCTCTACGTCCGCGATCGCCATTCCAGCCACTGTTTCCTGGTGGACTCCGGTGCCCATGCCAATATCCTGCCTCCGAGCACCCAAGATATTTGCACTGGTAAGGTAAGACCCGTCCTCTCGGCCGTTAACGGGAGCGATATTCACACCTACGGAACGCGGACCGCAAAACTAAATTTCGACTCCCACCAGTACAGGTGGAAGTTTATCGTTGCTGACGTCGCCCAACCGATCCTGGCGGTGATTTCTTGCATGAGTTCTCCCTGTTAGTCGATGTGCGAGGTGGACGCATGGTCCCTGTGTCGAACCCGCGCCCTGCCAAGCCGCGCAACCCGTCAACGCCCCTACAGCGACTTGATGAGGTAGCTGAGATCCAGCAACCTTTTGCAGCCCTGCTCGCCGACTTTCCAGGGTTGCTCACGCCCTGTCATGGCGTGGTCCGCCACTTTCCCACCGAGGGACCACTGGTACACACCCGCGCATGACGTCTCCCGCCCAATAAACTCCGCATCACACGAGACGAGTTCCAACTTATGGAGGACCTCGGGATCATCCAGTGGTCGGATAGCCCCTGGGCTTCACCATTACCCATGGTGCTCAAAGCTTCCTTGCGGTGATTACGGGCGTTTGAATGCAGGAACCACTGCCGATCGGTATCCAGTCCCAAACATCCAGGATTTCTCAGCCCATCTGGAAGGTGCGACTTTCTTCTCGAACGTTGACCTTATCCAATACAATACAATACAATACCGTTTATTTGTCGTTTGAACCTCACATGAAGTTCAAACGAAATTTGGTTTCTGCAGTCATACAAGAAAAGAACCAAGACACACACCAACACAATTTACACAAACATCCATCACAGTGAATCTCCACCGCAAAGTCTTATCTCTCCCCTGCCCTCCATTCTTCCCCCAATGTCAAAGTCAAAGACCCCGGCGGGCGCTAGCAAGTCCGCGGCTGTTTAAGCCGCGCCGGGCGATGTGAGGCCCCGCTCCAGGTCACCTTCAACCCCGCAATTCGGGCGGGAGAAGTCGCCGTTGCCGGTGCCCCGCAAAGCGGTCTCCTCCCGGGGACCCGCAAGCTCCTGGTGTCACCATCCACCGGAGTTGGGTTGCAGCCGCACGCCACCACAGCTCTCCACACTCCGAACTCTCCACACTCCGAAGCCGGCAGGCTCCACGATGGTAGGTCCGCAGCTCCGCAGGCTATGGGACTTGAGCCCCCAGCTCGCTCCGGTTGGAGGTCGCTCCACGGTGCTTTGCCCCAACGGCAAAGGAGACACAACAGGGAAAAGGTTGGGTCCCCGTTCAGGGAAGACATTTAAAAGTTTCCCCCATCCACACCCCGCCCCCCACATATTCACAGTCAAAAACCCACAACAAACTATACCCACAACAGGACAATAAAATAAAAAAAGGCAGATGGACAGCAGAGGCCGCTGCGACGTCGGTCGCGCCGCCTACCTATACCCTATCCGGGGGTATAATCAAATCCCGGTCCACCCCGAATTTCCTAAAATGGCCACCATTACCCCGTTCGGCCTTTTCAAATAGCTCAGAATGCCTTTTGGCTTGAAGAACGCTGCTCAAGCGTTTCAAAGGTTAATGGATCAGGTCGGCCGAGGTGTGCCATTCATTTTCATCTAACTGGATGATATCCTGGTGGCCAGCAGCTCACAGGCGGAGCATGTCAGGCACCTCCGCCTACCTTTCGAACGGCTGCGCAAACGCGGGTTGGTGATCAACCCAGCGAAGTGCCAGTTCGGATTGTGCTCCATCTCTTTCTTAGGTCACAGCATCACCTCCCATGGTGCGCAGCCACTGCCCGAGAAAGTCGACGCTATCCGTCGTTTCCCGAGGCCCCTATCGGTCAAGGGTCTACAGGAGTTTATCGGGATGGTAAATATCTACCACCGATTCGTCCCGTCAGCAGACGGCATTATGTGGCCGTTGTTCGAATGCCTGGCCGGTAAGCCTAAGGACTTGGTCTGGTCCAAGGAGGCACAGAAGTAATTCGAGGGGGCCAAAACCGCATTGTCCAACGCTATGCTGGAACACCCTAGGGCGTCAGCCCAAATACGGCCCTCACCGTAGACACTTCTGACGTTGCGGTAGGCACTGTACTCGAGCAGCGTGTAGTAGTCGTTGGGTGACGCTGGCATTTTTCAGTAGGCAGCTGCGAGCCCCCGAAGTTAAATACAGCGCTTTCGACAGGGAGCTCCTCGCACTTTACCTAGCAATCTGCCATTTTTGTTATTTCCTGGAGTGGCGGGCTTTCACTGCATTCACCGACCACAAGCCACTAACGTTTGCCTTGATCAAGGTGTCTGACCGCTGGTCTGCCAGACAACAGCAGCACCTTGCCTACATTTCTGAATTCATGTCCGATATTTGGCATGTGGCAGGGATGCAGGGAAGCTGAACATTGTGGCTGACACGTTGTCCAGTCCAGCGCAGCCCAAGTCTCAGCGCTTAGCTTAGGCGTTGATTATGAAGAGCTGGCCGTTGACCAACAGGCAGATGCTGGTATGGAGGTTTACCGCAATGCTGAATCAGGGCTCAAGCTGGTTAAGGTGCCCTGTGGTGCCGCCGGCGTGCGAGTCCTTTGCGATATCTCCACGGGCAAAGTCCTATTGGCCCGATCTCTTGGCGACGTCGGATTTTCGACACCATCCACAGCCTGGCACACCCGTCCATTCGCGCCACCTATGCCTTGGTTGCGGCGAAGTTTGTCTGGTATGGGTTGAGGAAGCAAGTTGCAGCATGGGCTCATTCCTGCGTCCCATGCCAGACTTCCAAGGTACAGAGACATGTGCACCCGCTCGTGCAGCATTTCGCTGTCCCGGACGGCAGGTTCCTGCACGTCCATGTCGACCTGGTGGGTCCCTAGCCATGTTTGCGTGGTCTACTCACCTACTGACCACCGTGGACAGGTTTACCAGGTGGGCAGAGGTGATACCGTTAACGGATACCTCCGCTGAGGCTTGCGCGCGGGCCATTGTCTCCAATTGGATCGCTCGTTTCGTGGTCCCGTCAGATACTACTACCGATCGTGGGGCCCAGTTCACATCCTCCCTGTGGTGTGGTATGGCGCAGCTGTATGGCGCATCAGATTACCGCTGATCACCCGGAGTCCAACGGGTTGGTCGAGCGTTTCCACAGGCACCTCAAGTCGGCGTTAAAAGCTCAACTCACCAGCCCTGATTGGGTCGACCAGATACCTTGGGTCCTCCTAGGCAACAGAACAACGCCTAAAGAGGACCTCAAAGCCTCTTCGGCCAAGTTGGTTTATGGCTTGGTTTTGAGTGTTCCTGGAGATTTCTTGCCTATCCCCAAGGACCAGGAGATCCCGACTTCAGTGTTGTTAGTGGACCTTCACGAGCGGGCACGCACTTTGGTCCCGGTTCCCACTTCCTGGCATGGTTCGTCTTCGGTGCATGTGCCTACTATGTTACGGGATTGTACTTATGTTTTTCTCCATAGAGACGCTCACCGCTCGCCTTTACAGCGGGTGTACGAGGGTCCATACAAGGTGCTCAGTACTGGTGTATCGACGTTCACATTGGACATGGATGGTAGAGAGGAGTTCTTCTCCGTGAACTGCCTTAAGCCAGCACACATCGTCGAGGATAGCCCAGTGACAGTGGCTACGCCATGGCGTAGAGGACATCAACCAGACGTTTTACTGCCCTCTGCACCTGTTACCCCCAGTCGCGTTTCTCCAGTCCCCTAATGTTACGCTCGCCCCGCGACTTCGGACTACACGTGGTGCTGACTGAAGGACTCTGCAATATAACTTTTACAATATACCACCGATCGGAACAAAACTTGTTGCACTCACAGCACAGGAGCACAGGAGAACTGTGAGTGACCTGGCGAAAAATCATTTTTGCGCAAATAGAAAAACCCCGCAAACCGGAAGAGCACAAGTTCAGAGTTTTAAATAACACCAGAAGACATATGAGCAAAATTATGGCATTCGGCCCATCAAATACAAAATTGCGCCACATATGGCAGCGTCGGCATTATTATATGCAAAATGAATTTCACTGCGTAATGTTTAATTGCATATATGATAATAAATATCCATTGAACCATTGAAGTCTACTGTGCTATTCAATCATGGCAGATCAATTTTCCCTCTCAACCCTGGGCCAAAATGCGGGCGTGGACTAGTCATCTTGGTCGGCATGGGCCAGTTGGCCCAAATGGCATGTTTCCATGCTGTATGACTCTGACTCCTCTTACTAGCCAGTTACTACTGCAATGAGTGGCCTTTGCAAAGCTATCTAACAGGTCCTTCCTGTCCTGACAATAAAAAACCCACTTTGAAACATTTTCAGTGGAGTACTTCAACTCTTTTGAATGCAGCACAGCTGGATACGCAAAGCAATCAGTGGCTATTTTTATTACATTCTAATTTTTCGCCTTGTGAATTGCAAAGCGTAAATTAGCATTTCTGTCTTTAATTTAGTTGAAAAAGAAAATAAAATCAAGACTAGCCACCATTGTGATGGTCTGTAATTAAAACAGTCACAAAAATAAAATTATTGGTTGTTAGAAATGAGTTAACCGCAGGGTGCCACATTAATAAACCAGATACTACAAATATTAATTGTACAAGGAATGCTTTTAATCCAAGATTTACTATGCTATACTTGTTGGAGCAGATCCTAATACCAGATGGTTAGATATTTTTAGAATTTTATGTTTCCATAAGAATTACAGAATGCAAATTTATTTTTGAAAAACAAGCATTTTTACTTTTCATGCCTTAAGCTTTGATATTTTTTCAATTATGTTTCAGCCTTATGATCTTCATCATTATTCATTGTCAAAGAAGATTAATAAGAAAGAAACTTCAGTCTACAGTTAACTTTTCACAAGCGTGTCATCCGATATATATAAAAAATGTGCATATTGAATGAGGACATAGAGATAAAATGACTACAACATAAAAGCTAATGCAAATAAGCACCAATGATGGAGCTCCGCTAAAACATAACAAATCAAACATCAATAAAATCAGCCATCACGGACACTCAAAATCAGGTGTTTGCATTGGGATCCTTCAGTATTTCCAGACGACTATTTCCAGGTTCAGTAAATAATTACAAGACAATCCTTCCATTGATGAATCGAAAGCTGTTATTCTAAGTAATTTTCAAGCTGAGTACCGAAGAGCATGGGGGATAGGTTTAACTAGATGTAAACTGCTTTGCCCGTATATTATTACAAGAGGAATAGTCTTCGATTGTGAATGTAACAATGTAGAATTTGTTACAAATAAATAAGGTATATGAATGCATTTACGCCAAGTATTAATAATGTAATAGGCAACATTAAATAAATGCTTCCAGCCAAGAGAGTGGCACTCAAGACAATTAAATATTCAAGTCAACAAATTTAATTGTACACACTGGTGAGTTTGTCAGGCATTAAATATGTTTGTTACGAATGTGGAGACTGCATTTTTTTCATCGAACATTAAAATCTCTGATGCATTACTTGACCACAACACATTTGAAAAATAGGCCTTTAGGTCCCACAGAGATATCATTCACTTCAATAGCTTCAATAAATGTAATTCAAACATCTAACACAGCCTGGATACATAGCTGATCCAAAGGGAAAACTGTACTGTTAAGCAAATTTTTAATAAAGATCTTTGAGGAATATCCTGTATTGCACAAATGTGATAATTAGAAACAAATCACTTATCTGCAATCGAGCAAAGGACCTGCATGTGACCCTGCAGTTATTCCATTGAGCCCAGGAGGGTTTGCTTTAATACTCAGCAAAAAGTCAAGTATCCAAGGAAGATTTAATTATCTGCCTGAGCAATTTGTCACATATAAAACTCAATCAGATACTATGGTCAGATACACACGAAGCTTTACTTCTCAGTGAAACACTGGATTCTACTTTCAACGATCGTTTAGATGTTGTATTAAAGACAATTGGGCTGAGAAACAAGATGGCAGTAGATAAGGGGCATTGGAGTTACAATACACAATTAATCCCGAGCCGGTCACTCTCAAAATTCGCACTTCAATCTCTTTGAGTTTGCCAACGCAACTCACACAAGTCACTACCTCAGCGTATGCCCGCAAGGTCCAATTTTCTTTATGGTGAGCACAGAATCAAATTGATAACATTTAATCACTGTGCAGTTTATGATGGGTCAAGGTCTCTGGTTCCACAAACAGAAGTCTAGAAATTAATCTATGAAGGATGCAATAAATTCAACATCATCCAGATACCACTTGAGATTGTAATAGGCTACTGAATCATTGACAGATACTGCACTGAGTCTACATGACCATCGATCACCCATTCACACTAGTTCTATGTTGTCCCATTTTCTAACCCACTCCCTACACATTAAGGGCAATTTACAGAGACCAATTAACCTACAAACCACTACATCTGTGGGATGTGGGTGAAAACCGGGGTACCCAAAGGAAACCCACACTGTCAGAGAGAACACGCAAACTCCGCACAGGCAGCACCCGTGATCAGGATTGAACACAGGTTCTTGCCTCTGTGAGACAAAAGCTCTACAAGCTGTGCTACTGTACTGCCCCCAAAAAGTGTCTGGAACAGAACTAAATTGCACACATCTCTGCACAACTGGTGAAATAAAGTAAAAGTATTTTGTGAGAATCTCCACTCTGCATGTGTAAGCTGTGGTGTGTACATCCCTTTGACTTATCTTGTGAGATTATAACATTTATTTTTACATTTTTCGTTTGCGTGTTAAATGTCACTCTTAGACTCTCATTGTAGCCGAAGGACAGAATTAAACAAAGCTCACTTGTGCCTTGAGGTATTATCTAGAGTACCACCTCAGTACCCAGTAGGAACTCAGGCCTACAAGTCCAAAATTGTTCAAATCTCCCTTGACCATAAGACATAGGAACACAATTAGGCCAGTTGGCCCATTGAGTCTGCTCTGCCATTCGATTATGAATAATCTTGGACTGTTTTACCTCCATTACCATAACCATTAATAATTTTGCAACAATGGACCACTCATTGTTTTGGAGCATTAGAACAATCGATATAATATGAAGAAAAAAGGCATGAAGAGAATGCATGCATGACAGAGGAAATTAGTATATCTTGACATCGTGTTTGGTATTGACATTGAGAACTGAGGAGCCTGTTCCTGTGCTGCACTATTCTATGTCATAGAGTCATAGAGAGTCATAAAATCACACAGTGTTGAAACAGGCCCTTTGGCCCAACTTGCACCAGCCTTCACTTGGCCCATATCCCTCTAAATATATCGTATCCATGTAATGGCCCTGTCTAAATGTTTCTTAAATGAGAAACATTACGATAGTCCCTGCCTCAACTACTTCCTCCGGCAGCTCGTTCCAGACACCCACCACCCTTCGTGTGAAAAAGATACCACTAAGGATCCTATTATATCTTTCTCCCACCACCTTAAACCTATGTCCTCTGGCTCTCCATTCCCCTACACCGGGCAAGAGACTCCGTGCGTCTTGAGATTTATTCCTCTCATAATTTTTTATACATTTTATTAATAAAAGGAAACTGCTGATGCTGGGTTATACCAAATATCGGTCCCGACCAAAAATGTCACCTATCCAATTTTTCCAGAGATGCTGCCTAATCCGCTGAGTTACTACAGCATTTTGTATCTATCTGTACTATTCTAGGTTATATTAGTTGAACGCTGATTAAAGATGGATGCATTTTCTCAATGCCAGCATAGTTTTTGTCATAATTAGCAGTACATACATGGTTTGGCCGTTGATTTGGTGTGGTCCTGTACTTAGATAAATGTATTCGAGGTGATCTACCACAGACAAAAGAAAAGATGGGGACCATTTTGAAATTAAAACGTGTGATTCTGTTTATTGAAATCTTACATAGAAACATAGAAATTAGGTGCAGGAGTAGGCCATTCGGCCCTTCGAGCCTGCACCGCCATTCAATATGATCATGGCTGATCATCCAACTCAGTATCCCGTACCTGCCTTCTCTCCATACCCTCTGATCCCCTTGGCCACAAGGGCCACATCTAACTCCCTCTTAAATATAGCCAATGAACTGACCTCAACTACCCTCTGTGGCAGAGAGTTCCAGAGATTCACCACTCTCTGTGTGAAAAATGTTCTCCTCATCTCGGTTTTAAAGGATTTCCCCCTTATCCTTAAACTGTGACCCCTTGTCCTGGACTTCCCCAACATCGGGAACAATCTTCCTGCATCTAGCCTGTCCAACCCCTTAAGAATTTTGAAAGTTTCTATAAGATCCCCTCGCAATCTCCTAAATTCTAGAGAGTATAAACCAAGTCTATCCAGTCTTTCTTCATAAGACAGTCCTGACATCCCAGGAATCAGTCTGTTGAACCTTCTCTGCACTCCCTCTATGGCAATAATGTCCTTCCTCAGATTTGGAGACCAAAACTGCACGTAATACTCCAGGTGTGGTCTCACCAAAACCCTGTACAACTGCAGTAGAACCTCCCTGCTCCTATAATCAAATCCTCTTGCTATGAAAGCCAACATACCATTCGCTTTGTTTACTGCCTGCTGCACCTGCATGCCTACCTTCAATGACTGGTGTACCATGACACCCAGGTCTCGCTGCATCTCCCCCTTTCCCAATCGGCCACCATTTAGATAATAATCTGCTTTCCCGTTTTTGCCACCAAAATGGATAACCTCACATTTATCCACATTATACTGCATCTGCCAAACATTTGCCCACTCACCCAGCCTATCCAAGTCACCTTGCAGTCTCCTAGCATCCTCCTCACACCTAACACTGCCCCCCAGCTTAGTGTCATCCGCAAACTTGGAGATATTGCCTTCAATTCCCTCATCCAGATCATTCATATATATTGTAAATAGCTGGGGTCCCAGTACTGAGCCTTGCGGTACCCCACTAGTCACTGCCTGCCATTGTGAAAAGGACCCGTTTACTCCTACTCTTTGCTTCCTGTTTGCCAGCCAGTTCTCTATCCACATTAATACTGAACCCCCAATGCCATGTGCTTTAAGTTTGTATACTAATCTCTTATGTGGGACCTTGTCGAAAGCCTTCTGGAAGTCCAGTTACACCACATCCACTGGTTCTCCCCTATCCACGCTACTAGTTACATCCTCGAAAAATTCTATAAGATTCGTCAGACATGATTTACCTTTCGTAAATCCATGCTGACTTTGTCCAATGATTTCACCACTTTCCAAATGTGCTGCTATCCCATCTTTAATAACTGACTCTAGCAGTTTCCCCACTACCAATGTTAGACTAACTGGTCTGTAATTCCCCGTTTTCTCTCTCCCTCCCTTCTTAAAAAGTGCGGTTACGTTTGCTACCCGCCAATCCTCTGGAACTACTCCAGAATCTAAAGAGTTTTGAAAGATTATTACTAATGCATCCACTATTTCTGGAGCTACTTCCTTAAGTACTCTGGGATGCAGCCTATCTGGCCCTGGGGATTTATCGGCCTTTAATCCATTCAATTTACCCAACACCACTTCCCGACTAACCTGGATTTCACTCAATTCCTCCACCTCCTTTGACCCGCGGGCCCCTGCTATTTCCGGCAGATCATTTATGTCTTCCTTAGTGAAGACGGAACCAAAGTAGTTATTCAATTGGTCGGCCATATCCTGGTTCCCCATGATCAACTCACCTGTTTCTGACTGCAAGGGACCTACATTTGTTTTAACTAATCTCTTTCTTTTCACATATCATAAAAACTTTTGCAGTCAGTTTTTATGTTCCCTGCCAGTTTTCTTTCATAATCGATTTTTCCTTTCCTAATTAAGCCCTTCGTCCTCCTCTGCTGGTCTCTGAATTTCTCCCAGTCCTCCGGTATGCTGCTTTTTCTGGCTAGTTTGTACGCATCATCCTTTGCTTTGATACTATCCCTGATTTCCCTTGTTATCCATGGATGCACTACCTTCCCTGATTTATTCTTTTGCCAAACTGGGATGAACAATTTTTGTAGTTCATCCATGCAGTCTTTAAATGCCTTCCATTGCATATCCACCGTCAACCCTTTTAGAATTAATTGCCAGTCAATCTTGTCCAATTCACGTCTCATACCCTCAAAGTTACCTTTCTTTAAGTTCAAAACCATTGTTTCTGAATTAACAATGTCACTCTCCATCCTAATGAAGAACTCAACCATATTATGGTCACTCTTGCCCAAGGGGCCACGCACAACAAGACTACTAACTAACCCTTCCTCATTACTCAATACCCAGTCTAAAATAGCCAGCTCTCTCGTTGGTTCCTCTACATGTTGATTTAGATAACTATCCCGCATACATTCCAAGAAATCCTCTTCCTCAGCACCCCTGCCAATTTGATTCACCCAATCTATATGTAGATTGAAGTCACCCATTATGACTGCTTTGCCTTTGTCGCAAGCATTTCTAATTTCCTGTTTGATACCATCTCCAACTTCACTACTACTGTTAGGTGGCCTGTACACAACACCCACCAGCGTTTTCTGCCCCTTATTGTTTCGCAGCTCTACCCATACCGATTCCACATCCTCCAAACTAATGTCCTTCCTTTCCATTGCGTTAATCTCCTCTCTAACCAGCAACACTACCCCACCTCCTTTTCCTTTCTCTCTATCCCTCCTGAATATTGAATATCCCTGGATGGTCAGCTCCCAGCCTTGGTCACCCTGGAGCCATGTCTCCATGATCCCAACTATATCATAATCATTAATGGCTATCTGCACGTTCAACTCATCCACCTTATTACGAATACTCCTTGCATTGAGACACAAAGCCTTCAGGCTTGTTTTTACAACCCACTTACCCCTTATACAATTATGTTGAAAAGTGGCCCTTTTTGATTTTTGCCCTGGTTTTGTCTGCCTGCCACTTTTACTTTTCACCTTGCTACCTATTGCTTCTACCTTCATTTTACACCCCCCTGCCCCTCTGCTCTTGTACCCATCCCCCTGCCACATTAGTTTAAATCCTCCCCGACTGCACTAGCAAACACTCCCCCAAGGACATTGGTTCCATTCCAGCCCAGGTGCAGACCGTCCTGTTTGTACTGGTCCCACCTCCCCCAGAACTGGTTCCAATGCCCTAAAAATTTGAATCCCTCCCCCTTGCACCATTTTTCAAGCCACGTATTCATCTGCAATATCCTCCTATTTCTGCTCTGACTGGCCCGTGGTACTGGTAGTAATCCAGAGATTATTACCTTTGAGGTCCTACTTTTAAGCTTATAGAAACATAGAAACATAGAAATTAGGTGCAAGAGGCGGCCATTCGGCCCTTCGAGCCTGCACCGCCATTCAATATGATCATGGCTGATCATCCAACTCAGTATCCCGTACCTCCCTTCTCTCCATACCCCCTGATCCCCTTAGCCACAAGGGCCACATCTAACTCCCTCTTAAATATAGCCAATGAACTGGCCTCAACTACCCTCTGTGGCAGAGAGTTCCAGAGATTCACCACTCTCTGCGTGAAAAAAGTTCTCCTAGCTCCCTAAATTCATCCTGTAGGACCTCATCCCTTTTTTTACCTATATCGTTGGTTGCTATATCTTAATCTTCTCTTCCCTTTCTTCCCTCCTCTTTCCCTGCTACAGGCAAAGACTGAGCCTATAGGATGGTTAGCTGTGTCAGATGCAATGGTGACGATAGTGCTGGGAAAAAAATAGCATCCAGGAAAATATATATCACGGATTGGGCTATAGGGCAGTCTGCAGAAGACTCAGATCTGGAATGGCTAGCAGTGAAGGTCCAGGACGTCACCATCATCAATGCGTACAAGCCACCCCCAGTGAGTCTGGCTACAACATCCATACCAGTGTTCACCCCTCCCTGTGTATACTCAGGTGATTTCAACTGCCACCACACCAAATGGGGCTACTCAAGATGTAATAGTGATGGAAACAGCCTCATAGATTGGGCTTCTGCCAATGACCTCACGCTTCTGTATGATCCAAAGGAGCCAAACAGCTTCCAGTCAGCCTGCGGGAACACTGGTACAAACCCAAACCTAGCCTTTGCCAGTAACACAAAGAACCATCAGCCACCAACGCGCCGGGTTCTGGAGAAGTTCCCACGGTCACAACACCGACCATCACTCATCACCATAACACCACTGGTTGCACCAACATCGAGCAAACCTGCAAAGCGGTGGAATTTCCGCAAGGCCAACTGGGCCAAGTTCTAACAACTTATCAACACAGCCACCTCAGGCCTTCCTCCCCCAGACAGTACCAACCTGGACACTACCTACCAAGCCTACTGCAACATGCTTATCAGTGCAGGCAAGAAAACCATCCCCTGTGGCTACCAGTGGTATTACATTCCATGTTGGGATGATGAGTGTCAACAGCCATACGAAGATCTTCCTGCTGCTGGCACCAAAGACGATTATGAAACCACTGCCACTACATTGCTCGCTCACTTGGATGAGAAACGACAAGAACGCTGGATTGAGATGGTTGAATCAATCGACTTCACCCACTCGAGCCGTAAAGCATGGCACACAGTCAACCGCCTAACTGGCAGAGCTATATCCAAACCCGGCAAATGCCCAGTGACCGCCAACGCAATCGCATCTCAACTAGTCAAGAATGGTCATTTCACAAACTCTGTCCGTGATTTCTCGTGCGAAGTGAGCAAAGGGGTGGCTGAGTCATGGAAAACTGACGGACCTAACAATGGCTTTCGCCTCCGAGGAAATGGCAACAGTGCTCAAGATGTTGAAAGCAGGAAAGGCTCCCGGATCTGACCGCATACATCTGGAGTTTATACTACATTCTGGAGATACTGTTACCAACTGGATCCGACAGTACCTGTCGACCTCCATGGAGAAGTGCAAAATACCAAAGATCTGGCGTCGAGCAACAGTCATCGCTCTCCCGAATCCGAACAAGCCAAAGGATGATCCTAAAAGCTAACAGCCTATCTCGTTCCTCTGCATCCCATACAAACTCCTTGAGAGGCTGACCCATGGGCCTCACCCCATCAGAGACCCTCAACTACCCCACAAGCAGGCTGGTTTTAACCAACGTTGATCTACTGAGGACCAGGTAACCCTCCTCACCCAAAGACATCGAGGACAGCTTTGAGGCAAATGAGAAGGCAGGAGCTGTTCTTATAGATCTGACAGCTGCCTATGACACCGTGTGGCACAAGGGGCTAACTGCAAAGCTACACCACTGGTTGCACCAGACAGGCGCATGTTACGCTACATCATGGAGCTGATATCAAACCGCAGCTTTGTACCAGTAGGCTACATAGAATGACGTCCCACAGGGATCCGTCTTGGCTCCGCTGCTTTTCAACGGATACATTCATGACCTCCCAGAGACCATCGCTGGAAAATATGGTCTAGCCATCCTGATGAGACACAAAGAGTGGAAGACAATCGAAAGCTCCTTGAGTCAAGACATGGGGACTTTGGCAGTATACCTACCGCAGTGGCGTCTAAAGCAGAGCGAAGGCAAAACAGTGTCAACAGCATTCCATCTAAACAACAAGGAAGCTAAGCGAGAGCTAGCTATTTTCATTAGCAACAGGCGCTTGGACTTCCAACAAACACCCATTTACCTCGGCGTAAAGCTGGACAGGTCGCTTACATTTCGTCAACACCTGGCTGGTCTCCGTGACAAGGCCTCATCTGACGCCTGGCAGGAACAAGTTGGGGAGCCAGTCCATCAACTCTTCATACCTCTGCCTTAGCTCTTGTGTATGCCCCAGTTGTGTACTGTGTACCCGTGTGGAGTAGAGGTAGACATACTAGCCTGGTAGACATGAGCCTGAACAGCATCTTGCTGGTGCCTTCAACCTACTCCAGTCGAGCAGCTCCCTATACTTGCAGGCATTCCGCCTGCAGGGATCCAAAGGCATGCAGCAACTCTGGCACTCTCTCGTTGGGCTATGGGTCCAGATCACCTCCTCCATCAGGTTATCAGCAGAGAGCAGAGGTCACCCCGATTGAAGTCCCGTCACCCCTTTGCTCCACATGGAAAACAACTCCTAGCATCCATCCAGCCAACTGAGACAAAAGCACACTGGATAGCCACCAAGTGGTCACAGGAGTGGAAGGCAACCTCATCTCCATTACACAGCTCCATCTCTTCACCAGATAAAAGCTGTCCAGGGTCTGACCGTCTAACCTCCCCAGAGTAGCATGGGTGAAGCTCAACAGATGTTGTACTGGAGTTTGGCGTTTCAATGCCAGCATGTGGATGCCAACAATCCGCCAGAGCCCAGACAGTGAAAGCGGAGCAGAACAACAGACAGCCAACCATGTCATCTCTGAGTGCCCGCTCTACCACCCAACAAATGGAGCTCAGGGCCTGGCTGACATTGACGCAGAGACAACAACCTGGATGCTCAATACCCGGCTTGAGATCAAACTATTCCTTTGGTTTATGTTTCATTCGTAAGAA
Source organism: Leucoraja ocellata (assembly GCA_036785375.1). Lineage (NCBI taxonomy): Eukaryota > Metazoa > Chordata > Chondrichthyes > Rajiformes > Rajidae > Leucoraja > Leucoraja ocellata. Next base: position 862,663 of record JAWMAR010000653.1, on the reverse strand, counting down.
GAAGAAGATCCAGGAAAATAACTAATCGGTGGAGACAACCTGCAACATCTCTCTCCACAGATGTTATCTGTCCTCTGGAGTACTTCCAACATTTAAAATATTTTTTTTCAGTTTTCCACCATCTACAGTATTTTGTATTTAAACAAATGTTGTTACAAACTGTTGTACAAATCAAGGCGCCTCAGAATGTTCCAAGCAACAAAAATGTTGTTGGAAGACTTTTGTTGTGCTTCAGGTGCGGTGTAACTCTTGTAATAGATATTCTGTTGCTGGTGCATGACCTTTAAACTTATATCCAGTGCAAAAGCTATACTGGGGAGTGTGGGGGGTAGCTCTAAAAGAGAACTGACAGAGAGAGTGTGAATTATGAAGGTTCCCCAGTTTTGGGAACTAAACTAACATAAGAAAAGTTAATTGCATGTCCAATAAATCTTTGCAACTCCTCAACCAGTCCGTGTCACACCTTCTGTTTTAATCTCTGACGTTTATTCCAACCATCTGCCTACCAAACATTTCCTCACCCGTGTCCTCCTATTATCTATCGTATTGTTCTGCCTCTCCTCTCTCCCAGCTTTCTTCCCCCCTCTATCAGTCCGAAGAAGTGTCCCAACCCATAACATCACCTATCGATGTTCTCCAGATATGCTGCCTGACCCGCTGATTTATAAATTGCCCGTTCTAAGCTTACCCCCAGTTTAGTTTCAGTCACAAATCACTGAGTCAAGCACGTGCATCTAAACTTTATTTTGATAAAACACAATTATAGTTCCCGCTACTGTACCTAACCATCGCGGGTTCGATCCTTGTACCTGCCTGATCTAACCCTCTTGACCTCGCTCAGAGACACTCCAGAAGGTCACGCAGTCCGAAGCGCTCTCCCAGAAGATCGACACAGGAACTCGTGGCAGCGGACTTTTATAGGTACCAGGACCTCCAGGGGCCAAACCACATGGGGATGGTCTCTTTACAATCCAATTACAGATATCGATTAACCCCACACATGACAGACATTTCCCTAACCCAATAATACAGAGGCTAATACATTGTATTCAACATAGAAACATAGAAAATATTCAAACAGTGTTTCTCAAAGGAAACAAACATAGCAACATTTGCCCTGAGGTGCAAGAAAACCAGACAAGGCTCAATATTTAATCCAATCAACATCCAGCAAAGTAAAGTTTTGCTAAATTATTTACAATGTGTATATCTGGTTTGCATTCATCCAATCCATTCTATGCATTTTGCACCTAATTGTCAGGGTCTGCAGATGTTCCCATTCTCTTCCTGGAGCTCCGATCTAGGCTCTAGACAAACTGGAACCATTTTGCAGCTTGTCCCTTTTCTACAGAAAGCAGTTTTAAATTGACCAAATGGCCTAGCAGCCCTGAAGCCTTTACTCAATTTTAGGGTCCTAGCCTCTCCAATTTGGCATGGATTAACAGATTGACCCCTGTACTTTGTATCCTTTTGTGTAAGGGGTTGGACAGGCTAGATGCAGGAAGATTGTTCCCGATGTTGGGGAAGTCCAGAACAAGGGGGTCACAGTTTAAGGATAAGGGGGAAGTCTTTTAGGACCGAGATGAGAAAAACATTTTTCACACAGAGAGTGGTGAATCACTGGAATTCTCTGCCACAGAAGGTAGTTGAGGCCAGTTCATTGGCTATATTTAAGAGGGAGTTAGAAGTGGCCCTTGTGGCTTAGGGGATCAGGGGGTATGGAGAGAAGGCAGGTACGGGATACTGAGTTGGATGATCAGCCATGATCATATTGAATGGCGGTGCAGGCTCAAAGGGCCGAATGGCCTACTCCTGCACCTATTTTCTATGTTTCTATTTATAAACAGTAGCTGAAGTTCTTTTTTCCACACTTTGTGTGCAGTTCCTTGTTTCTACAATAAATCTATGGATTATTGTGTGGCGATGTCAAGGTCACATGGCGGTAGTCTATTATTCATTGTAGATTAGGAAGCCCAAAACCCTTGACAATACCTCGTACAAGCTCTGGCTGCTGTTCACTGCCATGGAAGAAGGCATTCAATGCATTGACTTGCATACAGAACATGGTCTTAATGTATCAATTTACTGCTGGTTGTCCATTACAATCAGATTGATAACTATCATTACGCGGCTGCAAGTACGAATTTCATGCTTCCATTCTAAGTCCATTTGACAATTAAACACTCTTCACTCTTGGCGGCACGGTGGCACAGTGGTAGACTTGCTGCCTTACAGCGACTGAGACCCGGGTTCGATCCTGACTACAGGTGCTATCTGTACAAAGTTTATACGTTCTCCCCGTGACCGCGTAAGCTTTCCTCCCCACGTTCCAGAGGTCTGTCGGTTAATTTGGCTTTGATAAATTTGTAAATATGCTTAGGATAATGCTAGTGTGTATGTGGATTGCTGGCCGATGCAGACAGTTGGCCCCAGGGCCTTTTCTGCGCTGTTTATCTAAACTATACTTTGAAACATCAGCAAATCTATTCTACCCATGGCCAACAGCATGAGTTATATTTCTGTGAGCATTTCCTTACAATGATGCTCACAAAAGTGAATGTGGGAAAACATTTACTTGTAAGAGCTTATGTGGACAGTGCCTCCTCATAATATCTTTCAAACATAGAACAGTACAGAACAGGAACAGGCCCTTTGGTCCACAATGTTTGTGCTGAACATGATGCCGAGCTGAACTGAACTTATCTGCCTGCAAATGGTCCATATACCTTTATTCCCTGCAAATCCAAGTGCCCACCGAAAAGCTACTTAAACACCACCATCGTATCTGCCTCCACCTCCACCCCTGGCAATGCGTTCCATGCCTCCACCGCCGTCTGTGTAAAAAAGTTGTTAAATAGAAACATAGAAACATAGAAAATAGGTGCAGGAGTAGGCCATTCGGCCCTTAGAGCCTGCACCGCCATTCAATATGATCATGGCTGATCATCCAACTCAGTGTCATGTACCTGCCTTCTCTCCATACCCCCTGATCCCTTTAGCCACAAGGGCCACATCTAACTCCCTCTTAAATATAGTCAATGAACTGGCCTCAACTACCTTCTGCGGGAGAGAATTCCAGAGATTCATCACTCTCTGTGTGAAAAATGTTTTCCTCATCTCGGTCCTAAAAGATTTCCCCCTTATCCTTAAACTGTGACCCCTTGTTCTATACTTCCCCAACATCGGGAACAATCTTCCTGCATCTAGCCTGTCTAACCCCTTAAGAATTTTGTAAGTTTCTATAAGATCCCCACTCAATCTTCTAAATTCGAGCGAGTACAAACCGAGTCTATCCAGTCTTTCTTCATATGAAAGTCCTGACATCCCAGGAATCAGCCTGGTGAACCTTCTCTGTACTCCTTCTATGGCAAGAATGTCTTTCCTCAGATTGTTCTGCACATCTCCATTATATTTTTCCCCTCTCACCTTTTAGATCTGCCCTCTAGTGTTGGACATTTTCAACATGAGAAAAAGGTTCTGACTCATAATTGTATATACCTGTCAAGTCTCCATTCAACCACCATTGTTCCAGAGAAAACTATCCAAGTCTATCCAACCTCTCCCTGCAGATGAAATCCTCTTATCCAAGCAGCATTCTAGTAAACCTCCTCAGCATCGTCTCCAAAGCTTCCACGTCCTTCCTGTAATGGGGCGACCAGAATAACACGCAATACTCCAAATGTGGCCTAACCAAGGTAATAGAGAGCTGCAACAAGATCTTGAATCTTACATTCAATGCCCCGAGCAATGAAGACAAACTTACCATATACCTTCTTTACCACTCTATCTGCAGTATGTGCTGCCACCTTTAGTGAGCTTCTCTCCCATCTCTTTCTCCTCTCTCATCTTGTTGCTGTGCTCCAGAGATACTCTCCTTGTTCTCTCTACATTTTCCCTTCCAGTCAAATGGGAAGAACCCAGAAAGTACCCAATGATCTCTTTAATAGACAGGGGGTCAGGATTCAATCGACTGCTAAATGTTGGGATGACCCTGCTATTTTTGTTTATATATTTACTAAAGGGATGTGAGCATCGCAGGCTGAGCCATCACTTAATTGCCCATCCCTAGATGCTCATTAGTCAAGAGTGTTTAATTACCGTATATGCCAACAACAAAACAATTATATTCTTACTTGTTGCAGCCTAACAGGCCTGTAACTGCAATAACTCGCACATAAATCTAAAATGACCAATAATACCACAAATTAATAACTGTAACCTGAATAGAGCAAAAACTGAAGTCGCTAAATACAAACAAACACACAGTTGACAGAAGATCATAGTTGCTGAGGTTTGTATTGTGTCATGTTCAAGAGCCCGATGTTTGCTGGTGAAGGTGGATGAATGAGAAGGTGGTGGCAAACTGCCTTCTTGGACTGCTGCAGTCATTGGGGTGTGGCCTTACCCACAATGTTGTTCGGGAGGGAGTTCCAGGGGAAGACATAAAGTGCTGGAGTAGCTCAGTGGATCATGCAGCACCTTAGTAACACATGCATAGGCAATGTTTCAGATTGGGACCATTCTGAGTTCAAGGAGTTTGGATTCCAGCGAAGGTGAAGAAATGATGATGTGTTTCCAAATCAGGATGATGCGTGACTTTTAGGGCAACTTCCAGGTGATAGTGATCTGATGCCATTGCTACCCTTGTCCTTCTAGTTGGTAGAGGCCATGGGTTTTGGAAGGTGCTGTCTCAGTAGTCTTGGTTGTGGTACAAACTGCAGGTACTGTGCGTGGGTGGAGGAATGAGTGAATGGAGAAGCAAGTAGGATTGGCTCAATTGTTGATTATCCATTTGGCAAGATTGGCACCAAGTCATAGTTCCATGAAATTTATGAAACAATTTGCCTGCTCTGTATTCTCCCAGCACACATACACATGTCAAAACACTTCCAAATATGATGTATGCTGAGAGACGTATTTAAATCTGTACATGTGTATCACGCATATATTTTCAGCTAAACAGGTGCATTCAGGTGAGTCTGAAGAAGGATCTTGACCCGAAACGTCACCTGTCCCATTTCTCCAGAGATGCTGCCTGACCCACTGAGTTACTCCAGCTTTTATTGTCTATCTTCGGTTTAAACCAGCCTCTGCAACTCCTGCCAACACAGGTGCATTCATTTATTTGCCTTTCTAAACCACAACTAAATGAGTAATCTTCAACATATTACCAGATTGCAATGTAGTAATGTATAACAGAGGCTCATCTGTGAACAAAACAGCATTTTTCTAAAACAACTATTTTTTCAATATATTCGGTACTATCAAAAATTTCAATGTAATTACTTACAAAGGAGGTTCATGTAATTCACATATTACAAAAATGAAGTGGAAATGATGCCTGTATAATTGCTTGAAAAAAATGTTTGGTTATTTAACAAAAAGCACAACTATTCTATTCACCATTAGCCCATTTTAAACAATGTATAACTCTCCCAACATATTTCATTGATAATGGATTCAACTTTAAAATATTCCAGTACTCCAAGCAAAAAGAAAAGCTTAAATATGCTGAACCTGTGGTAGTCATTCAGTTTTATTTAGAAATGCAGTGTGGCATCAGGCCCACCTAGTCCACGCCCTACACCCTACACACCAGGGCCGATTTACAGAGGCCAATTAATCTACAAATCTGCACATTTGTTTTTTTAATATGGGAGCAAGACGGAGTACCTGGATGAAACCCATGTGGTCACAGGGAGAATGTACAAACACCGTACATACAGCGCCCGCAGTCAGGATCAAACCCGGGTCTCTGGAACTATAAGGCAGCAACTCTGCCGTCCGGAGTCGTGGGCCTGGGTTAATTTCCAGGTCGGCGAGATAGTTCTCCAGAGATGCTGCCTGACCTGCTGAGTTATTCCAGAATATTGTGTCTATTTTCAGAGTAGGAGTAGTTCTCAGAAATTTAAATGTATTTTAGGGCAATGTGTATTCCTTTAAATGAGGGACGTGCTGCAGAGTCAGACGCTGCTAAAGTTTTATTCAGCTTTCCTGGCATCGTTCAAAAAAAGTGGTAAAGAAAAAGAAGGGGACGTGACTTGAGAATTAAGGGACTGAAGTTTAGGGGTAACATGAGGGGGAACTTCTTTACTCAGAGAGTGGTGGCTGTGTGGAATGAGCTTCCAGTGAAGGTGGTGGAGGAAGGTTTGTTTTTATCATTTAAAAATAAATTGGATAGTTATATGGACGGGAGGGTTATGGTCTGAGCACAGGTATATGGGACTAGGGGAGAATACGTGTTCGGCACGGACTAGAAGGGTCGAGATGACCTGTTTCCGTGCTGTAATTGTTATATGGTTATATGGTTATATGGTAAGATTAAATTATATTACAGAGTTGAGTGAAAAAAATACTTAAAAGGGCTTGAGAAGATTAGGTATCATGAATAGCGCATTAACAGTATTCTCTGTAAACTGAAACTTTTTAAAGAGCTATACCATTTTTGAGTATCATGGGAGACTGTGAATCCCATTGAGTGAAAACTGGAAAGATCTATTCAAAACCTTACCGAGCATACTGAATTCTTCCTTTTGTTGAGAAATTGTGGACGGATCATGTTAGACTAGAGCAAAATGCAATTTCCAAATTTCATTTTGTGTGTGCTTATAGCTTTAAGAGAGTTCAGGATGGAGGTGGTTAAGTCATTAACTGCACATACATTGTCTCCACCAGGGGGAGTCTCAGATATGACTCACCATTCAGCAGGAAACCTACCTGACTGCACAGCTGAAAGTAGCCTATTAATTTGTTTAAAGGATTAGACGTCTCAATTCTGTGTCGTTCATTATGTGCAAACGTGGAGTAATTCCATGGCACAGAGTGTTTATACATGTATCATATGGCTTTATCATCAATAGAATTCAATATTGTGTCGTATAAAACTACCGTCAGAACACCAGATGAAGTTCTGCTGAAGAAAGAACTGCAGATGCTGGAAATATCGAAGGTAGACAAAAATGCTGGCGAACTCAGTGGGTGAGGCAGCATCTACATAGAAACATAGAAAATAGGTGCAGGAGTAGGCCATTCGGCCCTTCGAGCCTGCACCGCCATTCAATATGATCATGGCTGATCATCCAACTCAGTATCCCGTACCTGCCTTCTCTCCATACCCCCTGATCCCTTTAGCCACAAGGGCCACATCTAACTCCCCCTTAAATATAGCCAATGAACTGGCCTCAACTACCCTCTGTGGCAGAGAGTTCCAGAGACTCACCACTCTCTGTGTGAAAAATGTTTTTCTCAACTCGGTCTTAAACACTTATAACGTTGCTTAACCCCATGTATTCAAGGAAATAAATGGCTGCTCCACACACTGTAATGAAATCTTTTAAGCTATGCGAATGATAGGCAAATAATACTGATATTTAAAATGAATGTGTAAGCCCACAATAAAGTAATATGTTGCATCCTAACTGATGTGTGGCCCAGACGTATATTTCTTCATCTGTCGGCTGCTGAGATGTTTGCTCTGAATTATACAGAATTTTCATTATGCGTGCCGAATTCATTCAAATTCCAGACTGTTATGTGACAAAAGAGCCTCATGGAAGAAAAAATGCAATCATATTCATACGGCCGTTGCAGGAGACAGTGGTAATGTTGACTATCGAGTAGAGTTAAAGTGTTGAACAATGCAGACAGTCACCAATATTCATGTGAAGACTCTGAAATCTAAGGAAATTGTTCTATGGAAAATTAATGTTGCTATGTTGAAAAGGTCTTTGAAATACAACATCAAAGGCAATGGTGTAGGGACAAACTGCAGATGCTGGTTTACACTGAAGATAAGCACAAAATGCTGGAGTACCTCAGTAGGACAGACAGCATCTCTGGAGAGAAGGAATAGGTGATGTTTCAGGTCTGTCCCACTGAGTTACTCCAGCATTTTGTGTCTATCAAAGTCAATGGTGGCAGGTGTTAATGGATTGAGTGGATATTAAATAAAAATATGAGCCATTTTGATTTACAGATCTCACAAAAATATTCCCTTTATTATATCACTAAATCTAAACCATTCCTTAACCATCTGCCCGAATCAGTGTTTGCAGAGTGAGCCACTGGAGGCCTTAGAACAGCCTGGGTCTTGATTAGTTCAGGCGCCGCTCCAAATGGCTGAGCATGCGGATAGATACGGCCTGCAGTGGCACGGAACAGCCGTTGAGATCAGAAACAGCATCGCCTGGCCAGGTCGACCCCTGCAACTCCAACCCAGCATCGCCACAAGGACAATAAACCTTTATGGCCAAGTTAAGACTCTATTACTTCAACAATTCTGAAGTTGAAGCGTACATGATGGCACCGGAAACGTGGCGACTCTTGTGTGCTGGCTCCGTGTATCTCTGGAACTCTCTGCCACAGAGGGTAGTTGAGGCCAGTTCATTGGCTATATTTAAGAGGGAGTTAGATGTGGCCCTTGTGGCTAAGGGGATTAGGGGGTATGGAGAGAAGGCAGGTACGGGATACTGAGTTGGATGATCAGCCATGATCATATTGAATGGCGGTGCAGGCTCGAAGGGCCGAATGGCCTACTCCTGCACCTAATTTCTATGTTTCTATGTTTCTATTAATCTACTACCGTACACACTTATGCTTGAGTACATTTTGCATAATATTTCTGAACTGTAAAGAATAAAGAATTTCACTACCTAGGTACATGTGACAATAAAGTACCATTGAACCATTGAACTTTGAACAAGCTTATTATCTAAATGGTGGCCGATTGGGAAAGGGGGAGATGCAGCGAGACCTGGGTGTCAAGGTACACCAGTCATTGAAGGTAGGCATGCAGGTGCAGCAGGCAGTAAAGAAAGTGAATGGTATGTTAGCTTTCATTGCAAAAGGATTTGAGTATAGGAGCAGGGAGGTTCTACTGCAGTTGTACAGGGTCTTGGTGAGACCACACCTGGAGTATTGCGTACAGTTTTGGTCTCCAAATCTGAGGAAGGACATTATTGCCATAGAGGGAGTGCAGAGACGGTTCACCAGACTGATTCCTGGGATGTCAGGACTGTCTTATGAAGAAAGACTGGATAGACTTGGTTTATACTCTCTAGAATTTAGAAGATTGAGAGGGGATCTTATAGAAACTTACAAAATTCTTAAGGGGTTGGACAGGCTAGATGCAGGAAGATTGTTCCCGATGTTGGGGAAGTCCAGGACAAGGGGTCACAGCTTAAGGATGAGGGGGAAATCCTTTAAAACCGAGATGAGAAAAACATCTTTCACACAGAGAGTGGTGAATCTCTGGAACTCTCTGCCACAGAGGGTAGTTGAGGCCAGTTCTTTGGCTATATTTAAGAGGGAGTTAGATGTGGCCCTTGTGGCTAAGGGGATCAGGAGGTATGGAGAGAAGGCAGGTACGGGATACTGAGTTGGATGATCAGCCATGATCATATTGAATGGCGGTGCAGGCTCGAAGGGCCGAATGGCCTACTCCTGCACCTAATTTCTATGTTTCTATGTTTCTTACTTTTCCATTTCTGAAGCAAAATCTTTGTTTCTCTCACTGCAGATGCTGAGTGGCTCGTCAGTGTTTCTAGAATGTAATGTTTTAGTTTCATATTTTCTATATTTGCAGAGTTTTCCCCCCCAATTATAATTTCTAGGTCTTGTGTATCATTTACATTGATGGCATATTTTCCAATTCAGCTATTGATTGAGCTAAGGTGAACGTTAAAGTCATGGCACCACTGTATAAACATTAACAGGGTTTGGAAATAGATGTAACCAATAACCTGTGGTGAAGATAGTTCACGTGTAGTTTTAGTGAATTATTTTAGTGCAGTGTTAACAAGTACACCGCCAAGTTTTGTTGGTTGGCTGCCTGCAGAGTTGCGAAAGGGCAGCCTTCAAATTCAAATAGAAATGCTGTTTAAACTGGCTAATAGGAGGTGACATATTAATGTTTTCAGAAGGTGAGCTTAATTGGAAAGGGCTCTAATGAACTTACAGTATGTTTGCAAACATGGAATATCCTCAGACTAATTTCCTGGGTCAAGTATTTAATCAATGGTTTGGCATCTATACCTCGCAAAAACAGTCATACTGATCTTAATGGGGCTGTCCCACTTGGGCGACCTAATTGGCGAGTTTAAAAGAGTTTGAAAAAATGACATGTTGAAGACCTCCTTTGACTATGTAGAAGACCTCCTTCGACCTCCTTCGGCTATGTTGAAGACCAGCTTCGACTAGCTACGACTAGCTACGACTAACTTCGGGAAAATTGGACACCGAATAGTGGAGAGTGAAGACGACCTCCTTCGATCTCCTTTGACTTCCCTTCGACCTCCCTTCGACTATGATGAAGACTATCCATGATTACCTTCAACCACCTTCGACTACCCTCGATTACCAACGACTAACATGCCGACCTACTATGACCTACTACGATTAAACCTACGAGTAAAAAATGTATCGATTTTTTCCATGGTGACCTTTTTTTACTCGCGGGCATTTTTTAACATATTGAAAAAAATGCCGTGACCTAGCTGAGGCCTCGAGTATGCGGAGACCACTCTCGAGCATGAAGGAGACTTACGAAGACCTCCTATGAGTTACAAAGACTTTGTGTCGACCATGCTGCGAGTATGATTCGAGGGCAAACTCGCCAGAACTTGCGGATTAGGTCGCTCAAGTGGGACAGGCCATTTAAGCTACTTCGAGTTTTTACATTGTGGCTTTTAAAGAGATTTGAATTCTATTATTCTGAAGTTCAGAGCTGAGAATCATCAACTGTGGGCAAAAAAAGTCAAATAGTACACTACAATGCCATTGACACACTGGAACACGGAAACTGTGGCAAGGGAAAAAGAAAACAAAGACCAGTCAGAAGAAGGGTTCCGACACGAAACGTCATCTATCCATGTTCCTCAGAGATGCTGCTTGCCCTGCTGAGTTACTGCAGCACTTTGTGCCTTTTTTTGTAAACCCGCACCTGCAGTTCCTTGGATCGGTCTTTTACATGTTTTACCATCTTTGGTGCTACATCATGCAACAATGAAACATTTTGATCAATTCATCTCACTCTGGAAGAAAAAATAATAGAACCTAAGTCATGGAAAGTTTCAGAAATGGAATTTCCAGTCACCTGTTAAACCCACGCTTGCTGAACTTGGCAGATGTTACGTATCATATTACTCATAGATCGTATCCCAAAATATTATTTCCTGCAGATATCTATATATATTATATATCTATATAAAAAATATATATATACAGAGAAAGATAGGTATTTATAGAAACAATAGGGTGAACCATTATCTCCCGTTCCATCAGATTACCTACTCATTCCATGAAAAGACTTCAGTATTCACAGTATCACATAGTAGAGAGAGGGGATTAAAGTTTCAGACAGGAAACCTTTTCTTAACTTATCTCTCACACACTTGATATCAAGAATCAGAGGACATAGGCTTAAGGTGAGGGGAAAGATTTAATTGGAAACCTTTTTCATTCAGGGGGTGGTAGCTGCCAGAGGAGGTGTTGAGACAAGTATTATAACTGCATATAAAAGACAGTTGGACAGGTACATGGATAGGAAAAGTTGAGAAGGATGTAGGCCAAATATGGGCAAATGGGACTAACACTGAATGGGGCATCTTGGTCAGCATGTATTTCGGCAGAAGCTAAACACAAAAAGCTGGAGTAACTCAGAGGGTCAGAGATTATCTGTGGAGAAAAGGAAAAGGTGACGTTTCTGGTCAAGTGCTTTCTTCAGACTGGACTTCAGTCTGAAGAAGGGTCATGACCCAAAACGTCACCTATTCCTTTTCTCCAGAGATGCTGTCTAACCCACTGAGTTACTCCAGCTTTTGGTGTCCATCTTTGGTTTAAACTAACATCTGCAGTTCCTTCCTACACATTTAGCAGAAGCGCCTGTTTCCATGTTGTATGACTCGAATTCTATTACCTACTTTAATACCCGCCATTGCAACTGAGAGAAGATGATGTGTGGGTTGACAACCTACTCCATGGAACTGGATTGGATGTCAGATACAAGTTCACCAATTTATGATGGGTGAGATTCACCCAAGTATTTTTGCAGTTTATTTTTGAACTGCAGTTCAGTCCAAGCAGCATTCTCAGATTCTATTGTTCTGAACAATATGCATCCTGCTCAACGTTTGCTAATCCCTCTAAAAATATGCAAAACAGCAAGCCCCTGTGCACTGAATTTTTTTCTCTTGCAGCGAGTTTGTCCAATTCAGGTCTGACCTCTAGTACTGCGTGTGGGAAGTTTGCATGTTCCGTCTGTTGCCGTCTCAGTCACCCACACCCTCCCTCTCCACCGCAGCACTAGATTTTACTTACACACCCGATGGACATACGGTTAATTGGTAATCATAAATTCCCACAAGTGTAGGTAGCTAGTTGGAGAATCTGGGAGACTATCAATGAGCAAATGTTAGAAAGAATATCTTGCAGGTAAATATGTAGTGGTGTGGGATTGATTATCAAGCCTGGAGAGCTGGCATAAACCTGATTGAGTCCCTGCGACACCCTATGAAAATATATATTAAATCATTTGACTGTGTCCCCGTGTATTTTCCACAGGCATCAAAAAACTGTGGGAAAAGGCCTTGCAGTCCACCGAGGCTGCACCACCAACCACACACTGAAATTGTACATTCATCCCACTTTTAGTGTAGTTTTGTTTAGTTTATTGTCACATGTACCAAGTACTGTGTACGGAGGTACAGTGCAAAGCTTTTGTTGCGTGCTGACCGGTGAGTAGAAAGACAAAACATGATTACAATTGAGCCATTTATAGTGCATAGATACATAATGGAATAACCTCTAGTGCAAGGTAAAGCCAGAAAAGTCTGATCAAAGACAGTCTGAGGTTTACCAATTATTATCCCTTCATTCTCATTAATTCCTTCCAGATTCTACCACTCACCTACGCACCAGTGGCATTTTGCAAAGGCCAACTAACCAACTAACCTGCTTGTCTTTGGAATGAGGGAGTAAAGCGGAGGAAAGGGAAGATTTCTTGATTAGTACGGGTGTAATGGGGTTATGGGGAGAAGGCAGGAGAATGGGGTTGAGAGGAAAATCTCATGATTTCTCAAGATCATGAAAATCTCAAGATCAGCCATGATTGAAAAGCGGAGTAGACTTGATCGGCTGAATGGTCTAATTCCGCTCCTAGAATTTATGAACTATGTGTGGGAGAACGTACAAATTCCATACATACAGTACCCAGGTTCAGGATTGATCCCAGGTCCCCTGCCTGGTGAGGCAGCAGCTCTACTTACTGCACCACGGTGCCCACATTAAACACACTGTATCAATGCAAAATCCTATTTTCAGAACGGCAAGAAGGAACAGTGAGGAAAAGGCAGTTTTAGACAGAAATGGGGGAATGAAGGAGACTAGAGAAATAATGCAAGGATTACAGGTAACAAGGAAGGACAAAGTATTATTTCATGGAACTCTTGATGTCAATAGTGGACATGCAGTAAGATCAACAGAACAACAAACATTTGCTTTCAATTGAGATTGTTTCAAGCCGAGAGAGCCATAGGTTACTTCATTTGCTGCAGACACAAGACACTGCAGATGGTGTCATCTTGAGCAAAAAACAACAAAGTGCTGAAGGAATCAATGGGTCAGGCAGCATCTATGGAGGTAAATGAGCAGTCGATGTTCCGGGTCAGAACCCAAGAGGCATTTTAGTGATTGTGCTTGGTTGTGTTTCTGGTCAACTGATGAAATTGTTTATTACAAACCTCATCTGATGGTTTATTTAAGAAAGAACTGCAGATGCTGGAAAAATTGAAAGTAGACAAAAACGCTGGATCAACTCAGCGGGTGAGGCAGCATCTATGGAGCGAAGGAATAGGTGACGTTCTGGGTCAAGACCCTTCTTCAGACTGATGTCAGGGTGGGGGGGGCGGGTGGGGGCGGGAAGAAGAAAGGACGAGGCTGAGACAGTAGGCTGTGGGAGAGCTGGGAAGGGGAGGGGAAGGAGGGAGAAAGCAAGAACTACCTGAAATCGGAGGTCAATGTTCATACCGCTGGGGTGTAAACTACGCAAGCAAAATATCTGATGGTTTATTCATTGAACCATGAGATCCGCACTCTTCTGAAGTCCAAATCCCAGCCATTCAGGTCTGGAGATACAGAGGTCTACAAGAAGTCCAGATACGACCTTGTTAAGGCCATCAAAAAGTGACTTCTGCTCCAAGCTGGAGGATGCCAAATGTTCGGCAGCTGTGGCAGGGCTTGAATGCAATCGCCTCCTACAAGGAAAAATCACGAGGCAGCTCGAATGTCAGCGAAGTACCACTCCCTGACGAGCTCAAAACGTTCTACGCATGCTTAGATAGGGAGAATACTGATGTGCCTTCCCGAGCCCCCATTCGCTGTGATGGTATTTCAGTCACAGTCACAGAGGACAACGTCAGAAGATCCTTCAGGGGGGTGAACCCACGGAAAGCGCCTGGTCCTGATGGCATACCTGGTCGTGTTCTATAAATCTGTGCGGCCCAACTAGCGGGTGTTTTTACGGACATTTTCAACCTCTCACGTGAGGTCTGAGGTTCCCACCTGCTTTAAGAGGGCATCAATAATACCAGTGGCCAAGAAGAGCAAGGTGACGTGCCTCAATGACTATCGACCAGTGGCACTAACGTCTGTGGTGATGAAGTGCTTTGAGAGATTGATCATGGCGCATATCAACTCCTATCTCGACAAGAACCTCTACCCACTGCAGTTCGCTTACCGCCACAACAGATCAACAGTTGATGCAATCTCACTGGCCCTCCACTCCGCTCTGGACCACTCAGACAACAAAAACATATATGTCAGGCTGTTATTCATTGACTACAGCTCGGCATTTAATACAATCATCCCCTCCAAGCTGGTTACCAAGCTCTCAGATCTGGGTCTCTGCGCCTCTGCAATTGGATCCTCGACTTCCTCATCCACAGACCACAGTCTGTCCGTATTGGTGGAAATGTGTAATCCTCGATGACAATCAGCACGGGAGCACCTCAAGGCTGCGTGCTCAGCCCTCTGCTTTACTCACTGTATACTCAGGACTGCATAGCCAGACATAGTGTGTACTCCATCATCAAGTTCGCCGATGACACCACTGTTGTGGGACGAATCACTGATGGGGATGAGTCAGAGTATAGAAGTGGGATCGACCGATTGACCAGATGGACCAGCACAATAACCTGGCTCTCAATACCAGCAAAACCAAGGAACTAATTGTGGACTTTGGAAGGGGTAACATAGGGACCCACAATCCCATTTATATCAACGGGACGATGGTGCAAAGGGTCAAGAACTTCAAATTCCTGGGCGTGCACATTTCCAAAGATCTTTCCTGGTCCCAGCACACTGATGCAATTATTAAGAAAGCACATCAGCGCCTCTACTTCCTGAGAAGATTACGGAGAGTCGGTATGTCAAAGACGCTCTCGAACTTCTGCAGGTGCACAGTAGAGAACATGCTGACTGGTTGCACCATGGTTTGTTCAGCATCTTGAGCGTCTAAGAGCGGAAAAGAATGAAGAAAGTTGCAACCACTGCCCAGTCCATCATTGGCTCTGACCTCCCCACCATCGAGGGGATCTATCGTAGTCGCTGCCTCATAAAGGCTGCCAACATCATCAAGGACCCTCACCATCCCAGCCACTCACTCATCTCTCTGCTACCATCGGGTAGAAGATACAGGAGCCTGAAAACTGGTATATCCAGGAACAGAAGCAGCTTCTTCCCCACAGCCATCAGGCTATTAAACTCGCCAACAAACAGACTCTGAACTGTAACAGCCTATTGCGCTGTATTTGTTTATTTATGTGAATATTGAATTGAACTGAACTGTTCTGTGTTTATGCTTACAATATTCTGTTGTACTGCAGCAATAAAAATGTCATTGGCCTATCGGGGACACATGACAATAAACTCTCTTGACTTGACTTGGTCACTGTTGCTTAAGCAAGATATCACTTCTACAGAACTACAGATCATTGGTCCCAAGCCTGTGATGTTAAAGGGTTAAGGGATTTTTTACCGGAGTGGCACACCAGGATGTGAGGAATTATTTTGTGCTATCTGAGCTCTCACAACTGATTACCAGTGAAATATATTAACACTGCAAATTCCGGTGTGAAGAAAGTAACTTGGTCTGGATTGAGGACTGTAATTTTGAAGCTGTTCCGTCTACTAGTGACTCTCATATTGCCTCTGCAATTGACACTGTTAGATGTTGTGACGAAATATATGCAGGATTCAACGATTCGGATCAATGAATAGCGAGAGCACACGCTGAAGAGCACAATCAACTATTTATTAAAGCAAAAATACAAATAAAATACAGAAAACTGTCAATAAAGTGACAATACAAAATAACAAGTCTCACTCCCCTCTGCGTATTCGAGTCTCCAATCTGTACTGGCTGGCACCGGCACTCATCATGGTCTAAGCTCATCCTCTCTCTCTCCCCCCCCCTGGTGAAGATCCTTCTCAATCTTTCTCCCTCTCCCTCCCGCTATCCTCCATGGTACCACAATGGCGTGAGTTATGTGTCCTATCAGATACCAAGGTACTCTCAGATGTCTCTATGAAGGCAAAGCTTATCTCAGTGACCTCGCAGGTGGCCTCATAGTTTACTGGTCTCTTTGAGCCTAAGCATTTTTCCAAAACATCTACTTGTTTTCCAAAGCAGGGTTTGAAATGTGATGCTGCTAATTTTGCTGAAAACTCAATTTTAGCTGCATAGGCCTGTTTATCCCTTACATTACAGATGCTCAATGGTCAATGATGTTTTTATTGTCACATGTGCAAAGTGCAAACACATAGTGGGATTCTTTTCTTACAAACAGTCCAGTAGAGTATTGCCCTGCCTAAGCGTATCCCCGATTAGTAAAGTACATAAATAGTCCACTGATTTTGCATGCAAGAGGCGACATGTTTTGGTGACATTTTCAAAGTCCAGATTGAAGTCCAGCTCTAGGTCTTATGAGCAGTGCCTGTTCCAGGCAAAGCCCAGGTTGTTGCAGGATCTCCAGCCATCAACTTCCTTTGGAAGTGCGGGTTGACCTATGAACCAACATCCCTCTCCTCTCCCATCCCCCGGGAACACCTCCTGCAGCTGATTAAAGACCGATAGGCCAGACCCTGGTTCCTGCTAAATTTAGCCTTGCTTCTCACTGGTCATGTCGACCGCCATCGCTGGCTCCATCCTCCCGGTCTCTGGGACGAGCCGGGAATGAGCTGCCTTCTCTGATCTGCCAGAAGGTGAGGCTGATGCCGTTTGACTTCACCTGACAACCTTTCACTTCCTCCAGCTCCTGCTATTCTCAACATGCTTCCTATGTCCTTCAGGCTTTGGTGCTTCATGCCTCCCTTCCTCAGGTACTGGCTGCTGTCTACTGATTGACAGGCTGTACAGCAACAAGTCTTTACACCTGTGGGGTGTATCCTGAACAGAGCCATGTGTGTGGGCCAGGGAACAAAATTTGATTTAATATAGATCCGTGATCAATATGATGAGGGCATAGATAGGGTAGATATTTAAGAAACCTGCCCAGTAGCAGTGTTTAAGCCCAGAAGGCATAAATTGAAGGAAGGAGGAGGTCGAGAGGGAAAATGAGCAACATTTTTGTTTCAGCCAGTGTTCGGAATCTGGGATGCATTGCCAGCTTATCTCTTTAAACGTACATCTATGCAACAAAATTATGCATGTGTTCCTTATGGTACTAAGCGCAAGTAATTGAGATGGTGGGTTTCACATCAAAGTTCCAATTTATGCTGGGGAGGGTATAAATGAGAGACTTGGGATGTCATGGAGGCAGATACACCCGATATTTAAGAAGTATCTCGACAAGCACAAAGTGTGGAAAGCTATGGAGCAAATATTGGTAAATATTTTAGATGGGTATCTGCTGTCAGCATGGGCATGTTATATGACTCCACGTCTCTGATTCCATTATTCTGGTGATTGTGTGGTTCTTATTGTAATGGCACGCAGTGGCTCTTGTAGGTCTAAGGTGTAGGTTTAAGGTGACAGGAAGGATTCAATAGGAACCTGAGGGGCAACATTTTCACACAAAGGGTGATGGGTATATGGAACGAGCTGCCAGAAGTGGAAGTTGAGGCAAGTACTAGAATAACATTTAAAAGACATTTGGACAGGTACCTGTATAGGAAAGGGTTAGATATGGGCCAAACACAGGCAGGTGGGGCTAGTGTAGATGGGGCATCTTAGTCAGCAAGTTGGGCCGAAGGGGCTGTGCCCGTGCTGTGTGAATCTATGATCCTATGACTGCAAGCAGGTTTGATGAGACAATAAAATGCAGGATAGATCTTTTCCTCTGGAAACATCTATCCAGGAAGTACTTGGCACAGAACATGTCCGGCAGTTGGATCAACAGTAGTACAAATGCATCATGAATGCTTCCTGGAGGTAATTAAACTGCCTTCATTATGTTCTGGACCTGAACCTGTCCTGTGATCTCCTGATATCATCAGCCTATCTCTAAATATAACATATGCAACAAAATGATGCAATTTGTTCCTTATGGCATTAAGAGCAAATAAATGAGATTGCAGATGTCACATCAAAGTTCCAATTTATGTTGAGGAGGGTGTAGAGATTTGGGATGTCATGAGGTGAACGTGGGATGTCATGACTCTCACAATAGTCACAAAATAAGGTGGATAGTGCCCTGATCTCAAGGGTACTTTTAAGTTGGAAATCCACTTCTGTACAACTTGATCTACAGACAATGTCCAGGGAAAGTTTAGAAGGATGAGGGGGCACCCCATTGCAACTTACCAAATCGTGATAGGCCTGGATAGAGTGGATGTGGAGAAAATGTTTCGATTAGTGGGAGATTCTAGGACCAGAGGCCATAGCTCAGAATAAAAATACATACCTTTAGAAAGGAGATGAAGACAAATGTCTTTAGTCAGAGGGTGGTGAATCTGTGGAATTTGTTGCCAGAGATGGCTGTGGAGGCCAAGTCAATGGATATTTCTAAGGTGGAGATTGACTAATTCCTGATTATTGCGGGTATCAGGGGTTTGGAGAGAGGGCTGGAACATAGGGTTGAGAGGGTAAGATAGATCAGCCATGATTGAATGGCATAGACTTGATGGGTGAATATCCAAATTCTGCGCATATAATTTATGAACATGTATTTATGAAAATTTAATTTTGTTTTGTGACAAAAAATCAGTTCAGTTTACTTTATTGTCATGTGTATGCTAAAAATGTGAATGTGTTCATTTTCTCGGCAGCACTGGGTTTTTTTTTATATCATGAGGGCCAGAAGGTTTAACTGAAGTTGTAAATACAAAATATAGTGACAGTACAGTGGCACAACTAGTAGAGCTACTGCCTTACAGCCCCAGAGACTAGATTCAATCCTGATCTCAAGTGCTGTCCTTGAGGAGTTTGTACGTTCTCCCTCTGACTATGTGGGTTTCCTCTGGGTGCTCTGGTTTCATCCCACATCCCAAAGATGTGCTGGTAGGTTAACTGAACAATGAAAAATGACCTAAGCGTGCACTTTCATGGTTAAATTTCAGGAACTTGATGAGAGTGTGGAGATATTTTTTTTTATTGGATAAGCGTAAACTAGTGATTGATGGCTGGCACAGACTTGGTGGGCTGAAGGGCTTTCATGATTCAATCACCCCAAAACTATTAATGGAGTCAGATGTTTCAAATATTAGTATAATGTAAACAATTGTACAACTAAACTGCAGGTCCACATTAACATCTATAACATGAAGTACTCCAGATAAAAAATGCCTTTAAAAATGATGTTGTTTGAATAAGGTTCAATACATTCCTAACATATAACCACATGTATTGGTAATATGATATGTCTAGGGAGTATTAACCATTCAACTAACATTTGTGATAGAAAACATAATGGAACAATTAAAAGGGAGAGAAAAAATACAAAAGCATCTAGAAATCAAAAGTGCACATAGAATAACGGGAAGGTGATTTGATTCAAAATAGAAATCAGAGGAAATGCTAAATGGTGGCAGAAAATGTGCAGCGTAATCCCATACAGATCCTGGTCAATGCCAGCCATTGATCACCTGTTCCATGTTTTCCCACTGTCCTATCCTTTTCCTACACATTTTTTTTACAGAGGCCATTAAATCCACAGATCCGTATGTCTTTGGGATGTGAGAAGAAATCCGAACATCCGGAGGAAAGAGGTCACAGGGAGAATGTGCAAACTCCACACAGACAGCACCCGAGATCAGGATTGACCCCGCGTCACTGGTGCTGTGAGGCAGCAGCTCGACCAACTGCGCCACTGCGCAGCCCGTGTTGGGAGAGTAGGATAATCAATAAAGTGAGAAGACCACAGAAAACTGCATAAACATGTAACAATTTGGCAAGGACATTTATTTAGAAATATAGGCAATAGGTGCAGGAGGAGGCCATTCGGCTCTTCGAGCCAGCACCGCCATTTATTGTGATCATGGCTGATCATCCCCAATAAATAACCCGCCAATCTCATGGTATTTTATTTTGTTACGAAAAATAAAGAGTCAACACACAACTTGAAGGTTGAGAAGTTAAATGCTGAGACATTCAGATGAAGAAAGTGAAAGTTCCATTGGAGTTCCTTCATGTAAATAACTTGTTTCTGTGTTGTTAGTTCCATATATTTCGACATTCCTATCAACCAGATAGGAAAGACAATCAAATCCAAGCGCCACGGAAGGCAATCCAGTCGGGGAATAGGCTGAATTAATAAAATGTGTCCGATAATACAAGAAAGAATCAGGCTGAATATATGGGAGAATTTAAAAAGAAAGTAAGAGTGATAAAGAAACAGTGAGGAAACATTAGAAGTGAAAGTAAATAATGAGAATCCAAGAATCTTCTATCGGAATGATATAACAAAAAAAAGCTGTTAAAAGAATTATCAAGACTGATCGGATATAAAAATATGTGAACAGGACATTCTTTCCAATTAACAAGATTTAATCTTGAACAAGGGAATGTAACCTGGATTGGAAAGGAGAAATAATTAATGGGATTAATTCAATGGCAAATTGGAGATAGCAGAGAGGGGGAATAAAGAGAGAGAAGAACTGCAGTGAATTGTGCATACAGCCCATCATTCAAACCAACTTTCCATCTATTTACTCCATTTATAACTCACGTTGCCTCGGAAAGGCCAGTAGCATAATCAACGATGTCACACCCTGGCCACTCCCTCTTTTCCCCTCTCCCATCAGGTAAAATGTATAGAAGAGTGAAAACGCACACGTCCAGATTCAGTGACAGTTTCTTCCCAGCTATTATCATGCAACTGAATTATCCTACCACAAAAACAGAGAGCTGTGCTGACCTACTGGCTACCTCTTTAATAATGACCCTCGAACTATCCTTGATCAGACTTTGCTGGCTTTACCTTGCACTAAACGTTATTCCCTTATCATGTTTCTACACACTGTAAATGGATCGATTGTAATCATGTATTGTCTTTCTGCTGACTGGTTAGCATGCAATGAAAGCTTTTCACTGTACGTCGGTACACGTGACAATAAGCTAAACTAAATTAAGTGAGAAAGAAGAACAGTCTTCATTTAAAATTTGTTGATTTTAAAATCTTCAATAACTTCAAAGAAATGGAAGAAGTGAGACTTCATACTTGTAATACAAATTTTGTTTTCAGAGTGTCTAACTGACAGTAATTAATAATTATCACTAACCAGCTATCATTAAAGGGTGCTGCTAATTACTAAGCTAATTACTTAAATATGTACATCGGACTTGGTTTGTCTCTGTCGTACAAATACAGAACTTCAAGATATTCAATGCTTGTCAACTGTAGTGCAGGCGGCAAGATTATAATTTTCTAATCTGAGAGCAGAGTGATAGAATTCAAACATCAACATTTGGGTATTGGCACTTAACAGTGCATTTGCCTTTTACTTCAAAGAGCTATATCATTTACACATTAAATGGCAAGCATTAGTAATCTCGCCATCATTTTGACAGCAAATGTGGACTCAATGCATCGTGTCTTATAATCAGTCACGGTTCCTGTCACTTTCTTTTTTAATATGAATTCTTGTGTCCAGATCTTTAAGGAAACTACCTATATAAACCTCATAATGTAATTGCACACGATCTCCATTACAAGTGATACAGCATCATTAAGAAGGAATATTTCATGTTTTTTATTGCCAATTTCCAATAAAAATCTGAAGTTTGAAATATAAAATTAGGACTGAGCTACACTTACATGAAGGTTGAATTATCCATCGTCCTTTAACCTCATTTTACGGCAAGGTGCCGTTGTTCCAAACTCCCCGAGTCTAACACTAAGCTAGACTGACAGGAATATGTAAAATGTAATGTTGAAACAAAGAGAAAGATGCATGAGACAGATTCATGCAGCAATATCAGTGTTCAGATGACAGTGAGATTACTATCTTGTAATTGGTCCCAGGAGAGTACAGTTCTTTACATACCTAAAATGTTAGTAACACTTAGCTATATATCTGAATGCTACTGAGCCGAGATCACACTCTTTGCAGTGCTGTCACTACATGCTACATGAATCAGAAATATAATTTTATTCCTGTAGGTGAAGATGCTGAATTCTGCTAACAATCCTTCATTGGACTGCAATCCAGCAGACACTCGAAACTCTTAGCTTTGCTAAATTGAATATCTATGTCACAATTGCTCAGGCCTCAGTACTGATGCAGTAACATTGCGTGCTGTCACCCTACCCATTATATTTGCCATTCTCATTCTCATTCCACGACAGAGATTTATTTGAATTCAATTGTAATATGATTAGGCTGGCACATCCTCAATCCAGCTGAATCCAGACATCCCCAGGGTTAGGTACAGTGACAGGCATGAACATTAGCCTATGCAGATAGCCGGTGCACAAAAAGCTGGTTAAACACTGGATCAGGATATAACTTGCCCTGATCATCATGAAAATTGCTCTCCTGACAGCACAAGGGGTGCTATTTCCATTTTTGCTCTTTTAAAAGGCTGCCGGTTATTCACAAGTATGTTTCAGAAATAGTGGAAGGAATGCAGCACTCAGCATTCTATTGATCCCAATGCCTGTCCTGCTATGCAGGCACCTGAGGAGTGCTTCAACTTAAACAATTATTGTATTGCTAATCTATCAGTTCTGGAAATATTGTAATTCATCCATTCCACTTTCTCACGTAGATTTCTGCTGGAGCAGCATGTTCCCAAAGCACGAAAATCATTAGTTTAAAAAAAGAATGATTCCCAATTAAGCCTGTCACTAGAGGCTGAGCACTGCACTGCAACCTCAGTACACTGTTACACAGTATGGCAAAGTGGATTCAAGCCATTTGTTCAGCCTTATTAAAATACCTACTGCACTGTCTGCATTTTGAAATGGAGCCAAACTATAGAAAGTGGTGATCAGCCAATTCTCCTGTGGGTTGTGGCAAAAGTCATGGAGTCATAGAGTGATACATTGTGGAAACATAGAAACATAGAAACATAGAAATTAGGTGCAGGAGTAGGCCATTCGGCCCTTCGAGCCTGCACCGCCATTCAATATGATCATGGCTGATCATCCAACTCAGTCAAACAAGGCCCTACATCTTTTTTTTTAAAGAAATATCAAAATAAAGCTGGTTAGGCAGCATCTCCATGTTAACATGTTAACATGTTAATTTTTTTTTAATTTTTCCAATTGCTTGATATTGCACTGCTGAGTTTTCCAACATGGTTCATTTGAAGAACCATAATATTTGCTTCTTTCGTCTTCCATGGATGAGAATGCAGGCGCAACTGAGACACATTCCACTACTCTTCAGATGGCAATCAAGGATTATTTGGTTCCACTCATGTCTGTGAGGCTGAAGTCCACTTTACATAACTGAGCACACAATTTATGCTGTTCCTCATAGAGTGATAGTGTGGAAACAGGCCCTTTGGCCCAACTTGCCAACATGTCCCAGCTACACTATTCTCACCTGCCTGCGCTTGGTCCACATCCATCCAAACCAGTCCTATCCATGTACCTGTCTAACTGTTTCGTAAATGTTGGAATAGCCCCAGCCTCAACTACCTTTTCTGGCAGCTTAGTTCATACACCCACTACCATTTGTGTGAAAAAGCTACTCCTCAGATTCATATTGAATCTTTTCCCCCTCACCTTGAACCTATGTCTGGTTCTCGATTCCCCTACTCTGGGCAAGAGGTTCTGACCACCTACCCGATCTATTCCTCTCATGATTTTATACACCTCTATAAGATCACCCCTCATCCTCCTGTGCTCCAAGGAATAGAGACACAGCCAAATCGACCTCTCCCTATAGCTCAGACCCTCTAGTCCTGGCAACATTCTCGTAAATCTTCTCTGAACCTTTTCAGGCTGGATAATATTTTTCCTATAACACGGTGCGCAAAACTGAACAGAATACGCTAAGGTCTCACCAATATCTTATACAACTGCAACATGACCTCCCAACCTCTATACTCAATACTGACTGATGAAGGCCAATGTGCCAAAAGCCTTTTTGACCACCTTATCTACCTGCGACTCGACCTTTAAGGAACCATGCACCTAGATCCCTCCGCTCTACAACACTCACCAGAGGACTACAGAGGGAGTAGGAGAGGCTAATGGTGGGAGCCATGGTGTGGTGGGGGAAGCATGTTGGTCACTTCAGAGATCACTCTCATACATTAACAGAAAAGCAAAGGTATTGGGTGTGAACAACCTTGATGAAGTTACAATGTTTGGAGAGGAACTTCAGACACAAATTTACCGCTGTAATTCCCACGTCTAAGAGAAGAAGAACTTAGTAGGGAACATCAGAGATGCAATAATCATCGAGAAGGACGATAAATCTCACTGTGGTATTGTATAAAAGTGTGGGATCTCTGTTGTTCAGCATAAAGAAAGTCAGCACCATGATCTTCTTCAACCTCTCTTCCCAAATGAGCTGCTCCCTGAATTGCATTGTAGAGTACATCCATCACAATGCACAACAGTCATGACCTTTACCGGGTGGCAAGTCCACAAGAGATTTGTGGGTGACACAGTGGCACAGCAGTGGAGTTGCTGCCTTACATTGCCACCGACAAGAGTTCAATCCTCACTACAGGTGCTGCCTGCATGGAGTTAATACATTCTTCTCATGTGTTTTCTCTGGGTATTCCGGTTTCAAGAGTCAAATCAAGAGTGTTTTATTGTCATATGTTCCAGATAGAACAATGACATTCTTACTTGCAGCAGCACAACAGAATATGTACACTGTGAACAATATAATAATCGAAAAAAAGCTCAATGTATATATACACATACATACCAGGCACGTACCGTGAGTAATTAGGCAGGTTAGGCAGTCAGTATCTTTGATCAATCGGCTTTTTAAAAAATAATCTTGAAAACCGCGCATGTGCAGATTGTTCTCTCGACTTTTATAAAGAAATTTGTCTTCAAAATATTTAAAAACATATAGCTCAAAGAAATGTACTTACTACATTCTATTTGTATAGCCACTCTTTCCTATTGTACCAAGCTGTTTTAAATGTTCTAATTATTTTTGTTCCTTTGCGCTGTTGAAGTTCGTTAAGTTCCGGCATTGGCCATTTTAAATTATTTTGGTCTTTTCCTCATAAGATTTCCTCATAAGAGAAACTCTTAAGATAAGCACTATCCATCTTTGAAAAACCTACCAGGAAACTTGTGCTGCGCAGCACATGCACGCAGTCCACGGTGTAAAGGCAGAATTTCAGCTGCCTTTATAGACCGTTGCCACTGATGTCATGAAGCAGCGTCGACGGCACGTGAGCAGCACATACTTCCATGTGTTAAATGTACTGCGGATGAAAGGCACGGGAGAATTATGCCGACCGAAGAGATCGATCTCTTAGGTAAGCATAATTCTCCTGTGCCTTTACCATTTATATTTAATAATTACCATTTTACAATTTTATTCAGGGTAGGCACTGCCTACCTTGCCTACCCTGACGGCATTTGCCTGATACATACACAAACCCATATACTCACACACAAATATATATACATACATACATACACATGCACACACACATGCACACGCACAATTATGCCGTTGCAATGCTGCCAATAAACATGAACTAGTGGAAATGTGCAGCTGTTATTAAACATGGAAACATAGAAAATAGGTGCAGGAGTAGGCCATTCGGCCCTTCGAGCCTGCATCGCCATTCAATATGATCATGGCTGATCATCCAACTCAATATCCTGTACCTGCCTTCTCTCCATACCCCCTGATCCCTTTAGCCACAAGGGCCACATCTAACTCCCTCTTAAATATAGCCAATGAACTGGCCTCAACTACCTTCTGTGGCAGAGAATTCCACAGATTCGCCACTCTCTGTGTGAAAAAAGTTTTTCTCATCTTGGTCCTAAAAGACTTCCCCCTTATCCTTAAACTGTGACCCCTTGTTGTGGACTTCCCCAACATCGGGAACATTTAAGACCCTGGGCTACCAACAATAAATGTTGAAAGTTCTGAATGAACCATCATCTCACCTCAGTCACAGCACTAACAGGCAAGATGATCATGGATCCAATCTAATTCTCTCAATGCTGTCCCATTGCAGTGCACGTCTATCCAGCTGGAACACAGAAATAACACTGCCATTCTGTTAATCGATTCAACTTCAAGAATGCCAACTGGAATTAATTTGCAGCAGACCTCCAACAAAGCAGTGATAGACATCAAACCCAATCCAGGATATCATGAACAGTTGGTCAATGTGGTGCAAAAATGGCCCAAGGCACATCCCACAAAGATGTTGAACAAACTACAGACGAAAATTCATGCCCATATTAGCCACCATGTACAATAACCATATGCAAATGTGCACAATTAATTCCTCTGCTAATGATACCATTGTAGTAGAAGAACTTGTTACTGGGATTGGCAAAAGAACAATGCAAAAAAAGTCCTAGTCACAGAAATACAGCATGGAAACAGGCCCCACAGACTCAGTACTGACCATCAACCAATCGTTTACATTTATCACACTTTTTAATCCCCCCACATTTTCATCAACTCATAATTCCCTGAAAATGCATCACCGGTGAACAGGGTGCTGAGGAAGGCTCATGGTGGCTTTCATTACCCAGGGCTCGGGTATGGAAGCTGGGATGCTATGTTGCAGTTATGCAGGATGTTGGTGAGGCTGCACTTTTTTTTGACAGACGTAGATTTATTAAATGACAACTGAAAAATGAATCTCAGAAGACATCAATCCAGAGGTAAAAGAATATCCATATGCATTAAATCAAAACAATATTACTCTCATCTAAGCTGCACCCACGTGGCGACAGTGACCAGCGTTCTGGAAGGTGGCTCTCTAGAAACAGCTGCGGATGGACAAAAGCTCAAGAGGGTAGCAGACATTTGGCCTGGGTGGAGCTCTCCGCTATCCACCAAAATGACCCTCGAATGGCCAGCTTGGCCAGGCAAGCAGCAAATTACTCACGGGATCTCTTGTTCCACTGGATGACCAAAGATCAGAAGCATGGGGCTGAAGTGAAACCAGAATTTGAGGACCAGCCCCTTCAAATGTGGAAAGAGGGGCTGCAATCTCACATATCCCATGTATATGTTCTACACGGACTCTTGCTGGCAGTAGAAGCGGCAGGTGGATGAGGAGTCAGTGAACTGACTCCATACTTGGTGGCATAATACCACTCCCCACCCCGATGTAAAGGGAGAAGACATCTGCATGCAGATATCACCACTGGGGATCCCCCTCACCACCAAATGGTAACCACTGACCGTGGCGGCATGCCCAGAAGGCAGACAGGGCAAGGAAGTGGAGAGTGTGCAAGAACAGCTAGTACATGGTGAGGCCGTACTTACTGTGTACTGTGTTTAGTTTTGGTCTTCCTGATATATTTGGACAGATACATAGACAGGAGAGGTGAGGAGGGAGTAGAGTCAAACACAGGCAAATGAGACTAACTTACATGGGCAACTTGATCGATATGAACGAGTTGGGTCGAAGAGCCTGGTTTGTTGTTGCATGACTATTACCCAATTATGCTTCAGGGGTAAATGAATCACAATCCATCCAACCTCTCCTTATAAACCCTTGATTCCTAATAACATCCTAGTGGTCATTTTTCTGCTCCATTTCCAGCTTAATTACATCTTCCTATAGAAGGGCAACCAGAACTGCCCATAATATTCCAAATGTGGTTTCACTAACACCTTGTACAGCCATAACATGATGCCCAACTCCTGTGCTCAATACCCTTACCGATGTAGGCAAACATGCCAAACGCCTTCTTCATTGATCAAAGTACCGATAGGATTTATAATAGCAGGAAAGCTTAGACTACAATTAAGAAAATGAGCAACAACTTACAAAGAGCCAAGCAACACTACAGCTCGCCAGGTAGCATTTCAATTACTGGAAAAAAAGCAAACCAGCTCTCAAAAAGCACAAAAGGTAACTAATGGCAAGGACATCAAAAAGAGAACAACTCTGATGACCAATTTAAAGCATGCAAAAGGGGGGAAAAAAACACCAAGAAAATGAAGGCTGGCAAGGCTGCAAGCTTGGATATTATCCTTATTGAGTAGATAAAGGAAATCAAATCACTAACAAGAGACTGGCTTTTGAGATTATTTCACTTCTATGCAAGAACAAACTGAATTTCACAAGCAACAGACAATTGCACACTGCAGTAAAACTCCCATAGTCCATCACGTTCAGGAGTTTGGTGATATTGAATTGGCAGATTTTCTAGACTATTGAATTTTATTTCTATTAATATCTTAAAGCCCTTCTAATTCACTTTTTTTTTGTTTCGCTGTGTGATAAAAAATTTACTGCCAAAGCAGATAAATTGAAAGAGAATGTGAGAACTGGCGCCCAATTCAAGGGAAACGAAGTGCAGGAATCAGGGCTTCAGCAAGTTTAGTTTAGTTTAGTTTAATTGTATTACTGTCCGAGAGACAGTTGCTCATCTTGCTCTCTTTGGCCCTAACCTCTCATCTGACTCCCGCCAATCTAGTGTAAACCCTCTAGAATAGAATATCAAATCTCCTTCCCAGGATATATAGCTCAGGGCACCAGGAGCAATCCAAAAAATACTATCCTTAGTAATGTCCTGCTTTTTAATCTCTTTCCTAACTCATTATATTAACACTGCAGTAGCCCTTCTATTTAACTGGCTAGGTCCGGATACTGATGTGCACCATGACCTCTGGCAGCTCACCCTCCCCCCTTGAGAATGTTCTACAGCTTGAAAAACATTTGGGAAACATCCACATCATTGACTCCTTGGTCACAGTCTTAGAACAAAGGGGAGGCCATTTAAGACGGAGGTGAGAAAAAAACTTTTTCACCCAGAGAGTTGTGAATTTGTGGAATTCCCTGCCACAGAGTGGAGGCCAAATCACTGGATGGATTTAAGAGATAGATAAAGCTCTAGGGGCTAGTGGAGTCAAGGGATATGGGGAGAAGGCAGGCACGGGTTATTGATTGGGGATGATCAGCCATTATCACAATGAATGGCGGTGCTGGCTCGAAGGGCCAAATGGCCTCCTCCTGCACCTGTTTTCTATGTTTCTATGTTTCTATACCGGTTATTAGACAATAGACAATAGACAATAAGTGTAGGAGTAGGCCGTTCCTGCCTTCTCCCCATATCCCCTGACTCTGCTATTTTTAAGAGCCCGATCTAGCTCTCTCTTGAAAGCATCCAGAGAACCTGCCTCCACCGCCCTCTGAGGCAGAGAATTCCACAGACTGATTCCACAGACTATTAGCTGATGACACTAAACCATTGTCAATGAGCCATCTTGTATGAGCCTTGGAAAAATCTTGATGCAAAATTGCCCGGATTGATCAGGGAAGAAAAAACAGGGGGTCAATGATGCTGCGTTGCTTGAATATATTAGTCCACAATATTTGTTTTAAGATTTCTTCTAACAAAAAGGCCAATGCAAAGACAAAACATATTGCTCAGGGCTTTGCACATTATATTTGTGCATTGATCTTTATTTTTGCTGCAGATTGTCCATTTGTGTCTCAACCTGAATATTTTTTCTGACTCATAACTCATGTTCTGAATTTTCCACTTACACTGTACTCTGTTCCGAATCCCAAAATGTTTCTGCTACAATCCATATCACTAACAGTCATGCTTCCACATCATTCCATGCAACATGAGATTGCCAATTTTATCACATGAACAAACAAATTGACATGTGCATCACGGAGTACTGGGCTTGTCAAAAAAATAAGGAAGTTGTCAGGGCAATTGAAAAGTAATAAAGAGAGATTATTTTTGCAGTAATTGCTTATTGGACCATTTTTCTCTTCAGATTTCCTAAAACATATTTGCTAGAGATACAGTATGGCAATTCCCATTTACTGGTTAATATTCGAAATAATTGTTTTTATTTCTAGTCTCTAACAGCGTCAGTTTCCATTCCATTTGTTTTGTGCATTTTAAAGTTATCTTTGAAGATATAAAATAATCACAATTACAGTTGAGTACCATTAAGCGATGCACAAGGTATATGTCATAAACAATTCACTTTTTTCTTCTGCTACAATGTTTGTTTCAACACTAATGTCTGCTGTGGACTGGCTAAGAAACATCAATGTCTTAGACAACAAGCTGTGATTGTGAAGGAGACATGAGGGAACAAGCAACAACTTAGACTTAAATAGATTCTTTAACCTCATTACAGATCCCCAGGAGCTCCACAGCGGTATATCAGTCCAGGCAGTAGGGAAAATGATCAAGTGTACCGATAACGGTAAGTTTGCAGGTGGGTTTTGGTGAGTATATAAGAGATGTAGCCAGAATACATGGTTCTAAAAGGAATTCCCAAAGTAAGTTCAGTGTATGTACATAATGTTGTGCATAGTCTGTGGAATTCTCTGCCTCAGCGGGCGGTGCAGGTCGTTTCTCTGGATACTTTCAAGAGAGATCTAGATAGGGCTCTTAAAGATAGTGGAGTCAGAGGATTTGGAGAGAAGGCAGGAACGGGGTACAGATTGGGGTTGATCAGCCATGATCACATTGAATGACGGTGCTGGCTCGAAGGGCCGAATGGCCTACTCCTGCACCTATTGTCTTTTGTCTATTGTTATACTGAGGCTAAAGGTTGGAACACAAAATAGCTGTGCAAGTATGGAAGAGGCACACAAAGGATTTTGAAGGTTTTGAAGATCACATCTTGACGAAAAAGTGAACAATTATTCACCCATCACTTGTTCCATCCCCACCTTTCTTTTCCAGCTACTACAAACAGTCTGAAGAAGGGTCCCAACTCAAAAGTCACCTATCCATTTCCTCCACAGATGCTGCCTGACCCGTTACGATCCTCCAGCACATTGTGGTTAGCTAAAGATTTCAGCATCTTATGTCTTCAACAAGTACTCTATTTTAAATGAGTAAGACAGTTTGGGGATTTGCTGCGATTAAGAAATAGAAGGTAGGATGCTCAACAATAGATGCCTCAATGAGATTATATCTGACCTTTTCCCTCAGTTTGAATTACTTTAATTACTAAAATCTATTGGCCTCTGTCTTCAATATTTTGAGTCGCCAAGCCTCCATGGCTCCGCTTTGATAAAGATTTCCACAGGTTCAGATGCGTGAAAAAATTCCAGTCAGGAATTCTGGTAGCCTGGAAAATGGGGAAAGGGCATATCGGCAAAATTTATTCGGAGATGACAAGAGTGTAGATATGAGATTTAGTTGCAAAGGGAACCAGGAATTTTTTTTTTGTCTGGAAGACTTGGTAAATAATGATGTTGAGATTGAAACACAATGCAGAAATGAAAAGGAGACTAATGTTATGTACTTTAGGGGGCCTCCAAGGAGGGGCAGTAATTAGTACAAGAGCAATGTTGTGGATGGAGGCCAGTATGGATGCGTTTGACCTTGCAAAATCAATCTGCCTCATCCACTTAGTAATGGACAAACAATCCAACAAAACGCTGCCCACTTTTTAAAAATATATTCGCAGAATGTTGGCACCATTAGCAAGGCCAGCATTTATTGGCCAGTGATATATCCTTTAATAATGAAATCATAGAAATTTATAGCACAGCATTTGTTGAATGACTGACAGTCTTCATGTTAGCCTTAGAAGAGTTGAGCATCAGTAATGCAACTTCCCAGCTTTTGGTTTTGTAGTCTAGTCGGTGTGGGTTAGCATATGATGAGCGGTTGATGGCACTGGGTCCCTACTTGCTGGAGTTTAGGAGGGGTACTCATTGAAACTTACCAAATAGTGAAAGGCCTGGATAGAGTAGATGTGGAGAGAATATTTCCACTATTGGGAGAGTCTAGGACCAGAGGTCAGAGCCTTAGAATTAACGGACGTTCTTTTACGAAGGACACGAGGAGGAATTTCTTTAGACAGAGGGTGGTGAATCTATGGAATTCATAGCCACAGGCCATCAATGGATCAGAGTCCATCAATGGATATGTTTAAGGCAGGGATAGATAGACTCTTGATTAGTATGGGTGCCAGGGGTTATAGGGAGAACGCAGGAGAATGGAGTTAAGAGGGAAAGATAGATCAGCCATGATATAGCGGTGGAGTAGACTCGATGGGTCAAATGGTCTAATTCTGCTCACATCGTTTATGAACTAATGACAATTTAAATAGCATGGGAGATTCTGTCTCTAATACACTGTAAGAGGGCTTTGGAGTCTCTATTAGACACTGGTCAGGCCTCATTTGGAATACTATGAGCAAATTTGGACCCCATATCTGGGGAAGGATATGTTGGCTCTGGAGAGGGTGCAGAGGAGGTTTACGAAAATGATTCCAGGAATGTGTAGTTAGCATCTGATGAGCATATGACAGCACTGGGCCTGTACGCGCTGGAGTTGAGAAGGTTGAAGAGAGACCACATTGAAACTTACAGAATAATAAAAGGCATAGATAGAGTGGATGTGGCAAGGATGTTTCCATTGATGGGAGAGTCTAGGACCAGAGGTTAAAGCCTCAGTATTAACATACTCCTAATAATACTCCTATAATTTATGTGAAGATTGTGAGTACCAGAACACTACTACTCTTCAGAATCCTCTAATCCTTTCAACAACTACTTTAAATCAGTGATATCAGTGGTCCCAGTTTATCAATCTCAGTTTATTAAACTGAATACCTTGTTCTTTCTATTCTATCCAGGCCCTTCATACATTTATATACAGTTTGTACTTAGTACTTAGGAAAACAGTCCCTTCCTTAACAATCCTTGCTCATGGATAAAAACCTCCAGTCCTGTTTTTTTCCCCTCGAAATTAATGTTTGCAGTTGCAGTGTTGAGTGCAGTTGCATCTTTCCCATAATGTGACAAATAACTGTATGCATGATCCTAGGTAATACTTTATTCTCATGTCGCAAAACCTCCAGGCTTTTATATTCAATGCTTGCCCGACTAAATTATCTCAAATATTTCTTGGCAGCCTTATCTTCCAATAGTGACTTTCATTTTAAAGGTGTCTTACTTGCCCCAGAAGTAATACTTCACACCTCAATTTCCTACTTCTCTGGTAACCTGGCCATTGATATCCACCTGTAGACAACATTTGCCCTTTTATCAACCAAAGAATGCTGATAGCTGTCTTCTTTAACTGCAATCCACTTGGTGGTGTTTACAATGTAAGGAGTTCAGGATTTTTAGCTGGTGAAATTGAATATATTTGATGATAGATTTGGGCATGAATTGGGAAGTGCTGTTATGTCCATGCATCGGCTGCCCTTGTCCTTCAGAGTGGTGAAGACTGAGGGCTTGAAAGCACCATGTTGAAAGCACGCATTACAAATTACATCTCCGTGCAAGGAAATAATATATTAAGTGGTGGATGCACTCTTCCAGAGAAGTGGAGAATATTCCGTCTCACATCGCATATGCACCTTAAAACCAGCAGAATATTTTGAAAGCTCAGCACTGTGACCAAACCAGCTCCCACACTGATGGCAACATATCAGAATCCATTAAGAAGGGCATCATTACCCTCATTCAAAAGAAGAAAGGAAGAGATCAGAAAAAGGCAAACCATCTTACTGTTGAATATAAATTGCAAGATTCTGTACTCGGTGTTCACCAGTCCAGTCAGATCAATAGTGCATGTGATCCATCCAGACAGCACAGTGGTGCAGCAGGTAGAACGGCTGCCTCACAAATGCCAGAGACCTGGGTTCAATCCTATCCTCAGTTGCTTTCTCTGTGTGGAGTTTGTACACTCTCCCTGTGACCATGTAGGTTTCCTCCGGAGGCTCCGGTTTCCTCCCACATCCCAACGACATGCGGTTTGTTGGATAATTAGCTCCTGTAAATTGCCCCCAGCATGTAGCGAGTAGATGGGAAAGTGGGGTGACATAAAATTAATATGAATGGGCGATCAATGGTCAGCATGGATTTGGTGGGCAAATGGGCCTGTTTCTATGCCGCATCTCTAAAACTAAAAAAACAAACCTACAACATACCTGCCAGGAGGATTATTGACAGTTTTACAGATTGGGAATACTATCAGGTAAGTGTGACACTGTAAGATAGACACTTGCCTGACTAGCTTGAAGCAGGATAAATCTTTTGTTAGAATAATGCATACAAACACAGTGAATGTGCTGTCCAATATGAACTTGGGCCAATTCTAGCTAATGGGTGTGAAATAAAAAGGTTGCAGGGCAAATCTGGAGTTTGGCATGGCTGGACTCTCTCTTTTGCCCTGTTTGTCATATTAAGCATTTGCCAAATCCATCAGAAAGGGCATGGGTGATGAACCCAAGGAGCAGGGTACACTCAAGTAAAGGCTTCATTGTGCATGGACAATGTCATCATCTTCTGTTTGGACATAGAAACAT
Source organism: Leucoraja ocellata (assembly GCA_036785375.1). NCBI lineage: Eukaryota > Metazoa > Chordata > Chondrichthyes > Rajiformes > Rajidae > Leucoraja > Leucoraja ocellata. The sequence goes on along the minus strand of JAWMAR010000653.1, from coordinate 827,797 downwards.
AGAAAATAGGTGCAGGAGTAGCCAGCACCGCCATTCAATATGATCATGGCTGATCATCCAAAATCAGTACCCTGTTCCTGCTTTTTCCCCATATCCCTTGATTCCATTAGCCCAAAGAGCTAAATCTAACTCTCTCTTGAAAACATTCAGTGAATTGGCCTCCACTGCCTTCTGTTGTAAGTCTGCAGTTGATCAGCATCTGCGACTGATTTGAACTTATCTCAGGGGCCAGAGTTAATCGCAGCAGAAACACAGAATAGACACAACATTTGCACAAGATGTCTGACTGGTCTTTTGTTCCCTTTACTGTCAGGACTGATCCCCTGAGGTGCTGGGACGTGCAGCAATAATTGTCTGGAGCAACTAGCGAAGGTGAAATCGAAGTTTGGAATGTGGGAACACCATTCTCTCTTGACGGTGGGTCGAAAGCTCATCATCAGATGTGAGATGCCCTTACTATTGTACGTCGTGCAGCTGTAGCCCACAACCCACACCTGCACTGAGGCAGAAACCTCAGCATTCTTCATTTCATTTCATTTGGTCACTGACTCTTGACAAACTTCCCCTTGGTAGGTGTATCAAGAACAGAGGACATAGGTTTAAGGTGTAAAGTAGGAGTTTCAAAGAAGATTTAGGTTTTTGAAGAGTGGTTAAATACAAGTTTACAGGAGGTGAAGAGGCAGGTGTAATTACTATGTTTAAGAGGCATTTAGACAGTCAGTTAAATAGACAAGGCATTGAAGGATATGGACCTAATACTGGCAAATGGGATTTGTGTAGATGGGCAAAAAGGTAAATGGAACATAGTGCAGCACAGGAACGGGCCCTTTCATGGCTATGCCGACTACGATGTCAATCTCAACTAATCCTATCTCTCTCTATCGTGTCTATTTGTGTCTAAATATCTCTTAAACATTGTTATCATATCTACTTTTACCACCTCCCCTGCAGTGCATTCCAGGCGCATACAACTCATGGGTCAAAACTTGCCACATAAATCCGCAATAAATTTCCCCCCTTTTACCTTCAAATTATGTCCTCTTGCATTTGATATTCTCACCCTGGGATAAAGGTTTTGACTATCGACCTGATCCATTTCCCTCATAATTTTAGATACTTCCCTTAGTTCACTTATCAGATGCTCCAGAGAAAACAATTCAAGTTTGTCAACCTCCCTTATAATTAATACTCTCAAACATAGGTAACATTTTGGTGCATCCCATCTGCAGCCTCACCAAAGCCTCCACATCATTCAAGTAATGCAAGTAATGTCATGATCCAAACTTGCACTTGCAACACTTCAAATGTGACCAGAACAAACTTGTGTACAGCTGTAACAGTATCCTTTGACAACTTTCCACGCTATCCAGACTTCACCAATTTTTTGAGTACTTAAGTCCATGTGGACAATTTTCACTGCCCCAACCTCATGGATCATCTTTATCATTTCCTCACGAAACCTAATCCTATTTGTTAGACAGGATCGACCTCGCACAAAGTCCTGCTGATCACCCTATGGATGTAATGACCAACTGGGCTCATTTTCTTGCTGTACCAGATTATGACTCGATTTGCTGGTGGATCCTGTCAGATGGACTCAAGCAGACCGGCCAACTCATTCGGCAGAATACTTCAACACCTGTACATTCAAACAAGGACTATGAAACCACCTGGCTGGTGGTGAGAAGAGGTATTACCCGTAAGTAAGGTCATTTGCAGATGGAGTATCAGTCCCATCATATACTGCCCATGTGGCAATTGTAATGTCGTGGAGCCACTGCAGACGGAACTGCAGATGGAGGGTCACCTTAAGCCTCGATAAACAACATTTCATTCAGGAACCTGATCATGGACGGCGAGGGAACTTCACTGCAAGCTAGAACCTTACATAGATACATAGATACATGGACAATATGTGCAGGGGTAGGCCATTCGGCCCTTCGAGCGAGCACCACCGTTCAATGTGACCATGGCTGATTATCCACAATCAGTACCCTGTACCTGCCCTCTCCCCATGTCCCTTGATTCCACTACCCTAAGAGTATCTAACTCTCTTTTGATCATTGGGATATCAACTGAGATGGAGTAACCATGGAAAGGAAGATTGGAAAAATTGGATGTAATAACAAAGTGTAAAGAGAGGAATGAAGGAGAAATGGAGGGATCGTTTTATACATGGCAGTATCAGAGTGAGGAGTACATTTTAAGTGAAGAATGTTTTGTGGAATATTGAAAATTGAATAAAAACCAAAAGTGAATGACAGGTGAAGGCATTGCGTTAGTTTTATTTTATTTGATATCATGAGAAATATTTATCTTCAGAGCTCAAAACTGTTCTTTGTGATAGTATATTTTTATCTAAAGCATCCCATAAAGGCTGCTAAAGTGGCTACAGTTCATTAGGATTCAAGATTTATGAATGGTATTTTTTGAGCACTTTTTCAAGCATTAACATTAAGGCCCATGTACAGGAGGGAGATGAATCGACTGACCGAATGGTGCCAGAACTACAACCTTGCTCTCATATTGACTGGTTTAATCATGGCCCGGTTCGGCTACTTGAATACCCAGGAACAAAGAAGATTTTTATTTAGAGTTCACTATTTATAAAAACAAAAGACAAATGAACAAACAATAATAGCACAAAATCAAAAATAATAAGGCTGTCAAGTCTATATAGTCCAGAGCCTATTTGAACATTGTCCAGTGCATCACGAGTACTGACCTCCCCACCATAGAAGGGATCTACAAGAGTCGCTGCTTCAAAAAGGCAGCCAGCATCACCAGAGACCCACCCCACCCTGGCCATGCTCTCATTTCACTCCTACCATCAGGAAGGGGACTGAAAACTGTAACAACCAGGTTCAGGAGCAGCTTCTTCTCTGCAACCATCAGATTATTAAACACTACAAACTCCAAATAGGCTCCAAATAATATAGACTTAGGGCATTAGTTTTGACTTTGCACTGTTATTGTTTGTTTATTTGTCTGTGCAGATACTGAACCTTTTGGTGTTTATTATGGGTTTTACAGAGTACTATGTTTACATATCTGTTGCTGCTGTATGAATGTGATTGTTCTGTTTTGGGACCTCTATATTACTAAAAGTAAGATCTTGATCACTTCCTATTTATCTGTTTCATGATTTTTGAAAAAACGCTGCCACTTGTAGCTGTGATTTTGGCCATCTTACTCAGTCCCCCTCCGCTGTGCAGGACAAGATAATTTTTGGCTATTTAACTCAGTCCCTCTCCTCTCATCAGGTGCAGAGGATTCTTCCCATCGATGAAAAATAAAAGCGTTATTAATGTTTTAAAAATGTTGACATTCTCTCTGCTGCCCCTGCTGGTGGGAGGGGGAGGGACTATAAAACCCAGAAGTGTTGTGCCTTACTCAGTCTCCGCAAGATGGAGGAATCGAGAGGGTTACATCTCTCTGAGCTGTGAATAGCACATGTCTACTTAACTGTGAGTGCCATTAATGTGGTTTGAAAATGAAAATGTGGTTGCTTTGAAATGCTGCAATGCAAATGGTTGTTGGTGGTGGCAACTGCTTTGAAATGCCGTACTGCAAATGGTTGTTGGTGGTGGCAAATGCTTTGAAATGCCGCATGGCAAATGGTTGTTGGTGGTGGTTGTGATTTTTGGCTAGTTAACTCAGTCCCTCTCCGCTCATCAGGTGCAGAGGATTCTTCCCATCAATGAAAAATAAAAGTGTTATTAGTGTTTAAAAAAATGTTGAGAATCTCTCTCCTGTCAATCATGCCATGAAGTCCATGCCCCTTCCGGTGGGATGGGGGAGGGATTATAAAACCTGGAAGTGTGGGTGTGGCTCAGTCTCTGTAAGATGGGGGAGAGGTCACGAATCAGAGCTGTGTATCAACTGAACACACAGAATGTCGACTGGACTGTGTGTGTGGTGTTTATGTGGTGTTTATGTGATTTTATGGTGGTTTCACCCTACTTGAAATGGTATAAAACTGCATTTGAATGGGGTGGCCTTGCACCCTGCTTGAAGTCGTAAGAAACTGCATTTGAATTTGGTGACCTTGCACCCTGCTGGAAATGGAATAGCCGTAAGTCGACTGCTCGCCCACCAGCCGTGAGTGAGCTGCCAGCACACCAGGCTTGAGTGACTGAGCTGTCACCCCAATAATCCATTTGGCCCACAATGTCCATACTAGCCCTCTGGAAACCAGTCCCTTCAGCCCACAATACCCCTACTAGCACTCCAGAACCGCCCCCCCCCCCACTGCGCACCAATATTGGAATTGGTGGAGAGGCAGAATATTGTGTTGGGGGACCAGCCCTCCCACTTAGTCTAGTATGATAATAAAATATTCTTGATTCTTGACTTTCGATGTCATTTCACATGTCCAATAAATAGGGAAAAAATATTTGAACGAGGATTAAAGGAAACAAATGCTTCCTCTGATTCTTCCCGAACAACTGTAGGCTTCGAAGAGCTCAGTTACCAGGTAACTAATGAACAGAACAACTCTGTATGTTTCTTTCTACTCATTCAAGATGAAGCCTTCAGTGGACTAATGTAGTTGTGAACTGAGAAATCAAGGTTGACAGAAACAAAGAGCACTTGGAAGGCAGATGAACTCCAAATGCTTATTGCTGCTAACTTGGTAATAGGGAAGACATTACAAATCTAAATAAATGTATAAGTAAAGTTTAGTGGCATAGGTCATAAATGACCCACATTTAACACAAAAGAAGCAATGTTTAAGGTTTTACACCTATTGATTCAATATGGATTGATCCCCATTCAATATCAAAGAAACACTGGCCATAGGTTTTACAGTATTGCTAGTTATCTTGGCATTTTGTAATTTTACAGATAGATTTGTGTTCAATTCAACCAGTATATTCTGATGGTTCTTTCATAATTTCACTTTTGAGTTTTATTTGCAGTTATTTACTGTTTTTGAAAGTATCGGAAATTTGAATGCATCAGATATTTCCTGAATAACAATATAGAACAGTACGCATAAGAGAATATTGGGAATCTGAAGAGGGCTGGAGAGTAGCTAATGGTGATCCTTTATTTAAGAAGGGAAGTAATGATAATCCAGATAATTATAGGTTGATGCGCCAGGTCAATGGTGGGGAAGATTCTTCAAGATACGATTTACTCCCATTTAGAAGAGAATGGGTTAATTAGGGACAGTCAGCATGACTTTGCACATGGAAGAATGTGCCTCACTAACCTGATTGATTTTTTTGAGATGATAAATTATTTGATGTGGGTAGGGTTGTGGATGGTGTCCATGTAGATTTCAGTAAGGTATTGATAAAGTCCCCCATAGTATACTGATCCTGAAGATTGAAATGCATGGGATTAATAGTGATTTGGATGTATGGATTATACAGGCTGGAGGTCTGTGAACAGTGGAGATCTGCTGTGCTTTGACTCTGTTGTTTGTGTAATCCGACCTAAACATAGATGGATTGGTTAGTAGGTTTTCATAACACCAGCATGGCTGGGGTCACGGACTGTGAGGAAGGCTGTCAAAGCATACAGCAGGATATAGATCAGCAGCTGAAATGGTGGAGAAATTGCAGATGGAGATTAAGCAAGTGAGGCAATGTGGCACATTGGGAAAAAATGTGAGGAGAAAATATACAATTAATGGTATGTGAGGGTTCTTAGTGTCCAAGTCCATTAGACCATGAAACCGATAACACAATGGATAGACTGGTAAAGAAGGAATATTGTATACTTACATACAGGTCCTAAGAGACAGGAAGTCACGATGCAGCTTCATAAGACTTGGGTTAGGCCTTTTTTGGAATATTGCATGCAGTTCTGGATGCCCCATTAAAGGAAGGATATGAAGGCTTTGGAAAGAGTGCAGAGGTAGTTTACCAGAATGATGCCTGGATTGCAGATTTCAGCTACATGGAGAGGTTAAGCCGACTTGGATTGTTTTCTCCGGAATGCCGGAGTTTGTGGGGAGACCTGACAGAAGTATAGGTATATAAAATTATGAAAGGTATAGATAGGGTAGACAGTCAGAATCTTTTACCCAGGATGGAAAAAACAAATACTGGGGGATAGCTTTAAGGTGAGAGGGGCAAAGTTTGAAAGGAGATACGCGGAACAAAGTTTTTACACAGTGTGGTGAGTGCCTGGTACCCACTTGCTGGGATGGTGGTGGAGGCAGATTTGAAAACAACCTTTAAGAGAATTTTGGATAGCCTTATGGATATGCAGGGAATGAGGGAGACAAATCATGCACAAGCACGAGTTGCTCTTGGCCTCCTGTTTGGCAGATACGTTGTGGGCCGAAGGGCCTGTTTTTGTGCTGTACTGTTCAATGTTTTATGAATCTAATTGCAAGAGGCATCTGTTTTTGTGCAGAGTATAATCTTAATGTTATTAAACTGGTCAAGTTTCTTTTGCATGTTTAGGTTACTTTTTTTATTCAGAATTGTATATCCTGATCTTAGATATTTTTCAACTGACATTTTACATTTGATTCTTAATTATGATATTACCGTATCTATAACGTTCCCAAATAAAGTTCTTTATTTTTCAATTTATGTTTGATAAATATTTGACATTTTACCATTGGTGTAGGGGTATGTTTGCCTTGGAGGCAATGCACCAAAGACTTACAATTGATTTCAGCAATGAAGGTTATCCTATGAAGTCTGAGTTGAACTGTTCTGTATTCTCCAGGGTTTCTGAGAATGAGAGATAAAATGTAAGATTCTGAAATAGAGATCTGCTCTGGATAAATTTCAAACCCAAGTAGAATTCACTCAAGCTGGAGCTATCGCACTAAAGTAGGATAAAGGAATTGTTATGCTGTACATACATTTGTCTTGATGGAAAACAGATGTGTTATTACAAACTAAATCTATCATACTTGGATTATGTTCTGAGGCAGGCTGTGACTGTTGTGATCCCAAATGTTTCATCGGAATATGTTGTCTAGCTCAATCTAAACCCAATACATATAGTCAAGTCCCATCAGGCTTAGATCACATAAAGACAGAGTTTTGGAGTAACTCAACTGTCCAGGCAGCATCCCTGGAGAACATGGATAGGAAACATTTCGGATTGGTGCCTTTTTTAAGACTAATCCTTCTTCAGATCAAGTAGGTAGAATTTATCCTTAAATAGCTCAATGGGAGTGAAACATTTGAGCATGAGAGCAGGAGGAGCTTTCCCTCAAAGGTGACGGATGTCCTGTCATTGGGTATTCTAAGGTAAAGATCATGAGGAATCGAGGAAAGTGAGTGATGAGAGCTGGGTGAGAAAGTGGAGCTAAGGTACAAGTCCACCTTCTATCCTGTCAAAAGATGAAACAGACTCACAGGGTCAGGTCACCTACTTCTGCTTGAACTTTTTACCTTGTCATCTTCAAAGCTCTCCATTTCAGTAGAAATGAATATTCTGCTGCTTTCAGACGGGTATGAATATCTTCAGGCTTTGGGTGAGCTGTATGAAGAAGACCTACTCATCCAAGATTGTACAAACTATTAGTGTGCCATCTCTCACATAAAAAAATATGGATTTCAATAAGAATGACAAATGTCTATATGTCCTTTATTCATCTGCAAACAATGGTTTGATTCCTGTAAAATACCCTGAATAAACCTGTTAAGACCAAACTCGCATATTGATTTCAAATTACTACCAAAAGCTCTGTCTATGCACACACAGGAAAGGATAAAGCAGAATCTGAAAAATATTATTGATTTAGTATATCCAGAAAAATAATATAGATGCAGTGTTAGAACATGAGGAACAATCGTCTATGCCCTGGATGATGCACAGCAGGTCATATAAATGTGCAAGCAATCTGGGAAAGAGCTTCTCTCACAGACTTTTATCGTACAAAAATTAGTTCTTTACTCTTATACACATCACTCAAGTTGGAAAGCACATAAATAACGGTACAGACTAAAGAACAAAACAAAAATCCCTTTTAAATTCACTTAAGTGTGTAGTATGCCCATTTCAGTGTACTTGAAACACCCATCCAATCTGAGACACAGAGGAAGACAGCATGCAAACAGGTCTACTGAGCATCATGCACCCGTTTGAACTAAGGCTTCACTTTCTCATCTTCTCTCCCAGATTCTGCCACTCACCAACACATTGGGGGCAATTGGTGATGGTCATTTAACCTTCCATCCACACATACTTGCAGGATCTGCTTGGTTAATTTCAAAACTGAATTCCGCAGCCATATACGATTTGGTCGAACAGTGAGGCAGATCTTCCTTTGGCTCACTACAGGTACACCCAAACCTTTGGGTACTTAGGAACTTATGTTAATGGAAGGTAATCAATCAGGCTGATGCATCCATTTGCCCATTGTCTCAAGAATCTCCCGAAGATCCAGATAGGCTTCTAATGTACTGGTGAGCTCTCTACATCTATTCAGCATCCAAGGATCTTTCAGCCCTCATGCTGGTAGATGGCCTTCACTATTGGTAATCAGGTCAGCGCCTGTGTGAACTGCACAGTTGGATGGACGGCCTGGCAGGAGGCACATTTTTGCCTCCTGGCCAGGCATTCAATTTAAATGTCTATTAGTTCGCCCGGAAAGCAAATTATTCCTTCTCTCAATTGGTTCCCATTAGTTCAAGGGATTCCAAAACAGTTTGTTTTACACTGATCTAATGACTTGGAACAAACAATACTTGCATTGTTGGCCTAAAATGTTGACTGTTTCTCTCTCCATAGATAAACACAAAAAGATTGAGTTACTGAGCGGGCCAGGCAGCATCTCTGGAGAAAAGGAATAGGTGATGTTTCAGGACGAGACCCTTCTTCAGACCTCTTTTCTCCATAGATGCTGCCTGAATGTACCTGCCATTTTCTGGTTCTGATTTGGCTACTTACTGGTTTTGGTCCAATTGAAAAGTTGGGAAGTCAGAAATTCAAATGGATGGTACAAACGTGAAGAAAATTAAATATTCCATTATTTAAAATCGTGTACGGACAGGACGTCGAAGGACGAGAAGCCGAAGCCAAGATGTGGAAGCCAAGAAAGGATACGAAGCTGGGCAGACACCACACTGAAAGGACAAGACGCAGAACGGACATGACATCGAAAAGCCGCTGAAAGGACATGACGTCTCCGGGAACGGGATTTGTCCGACACCTTGTCAGCGATTGGTGCAGACCCCCACATCCATCACATCACTGGCTGGAGGGAGATGTGAGGGTAGGGGGGTGGAGCTTGGCATCATGCCCGTTCGGTATCTTGGCTTTTTGGCGTTGTGTCTGTTTGGTATCTTGGCTTCCACTTCTTGGCTTTGACTTTTCGTCCTTTAGGACGTCCGGGTACCATTTAAAATTGCATCCCAGAAACAAAATTAACCATTCTTTATTTAAATATATATTAGAAAGCAACGAATTGATGGGAAAATATTCATGATAAAGGGAGAACATACGCAAAATTGGTCATCGATGAAATTGGCTACACTTATAACCATATAACAATTACAGCACGGAAACAGGCCATCTCGACCCTTCTAGTCCGTGCCGAACACACTTACATGTCTTCCTCAGTTTATGAATGTCCGACATGCTAAGATTATGATTTATTATTTCACATCAACTGCGGTATGGGTAAAAACTGTGTTTTCCATGTTATCCGATCAGATCAGATATGCCATACAATCAGTTCAAACCCAAGTACAACAGATAGAGCAAAGGGGAAGATAAAGTGCAGAATATAGTTGTCACCATTGTAGCGCATTGTTACACATCAGCTCCAGAGACAAAGTCAAATGTCCTTGATGGGGTGGAGATGAATCAAAACTACCCTAGCTAATGGAAGGACCATTCAGAAGTCTGAAAGAGAAGGGAAAGCGTCCTGCACATGCGAACAAGCCTTTGGGAAACCGACAGGTGGAACAGGTTGTTGAAGAATATAACCCACAGGAGACATGTTCTTCAGAAAAGTTTATATTGCAGACTTTTCCCATTGCTCTTCCGACTGACTGAAAGTAGTGCAAATGGTTTCTTCTCGTTGACCTCCTCAATGAAGAAGTGAGCAACCAACGCTGGCACGTGATTGAGATTAGCGGCAAGCAGACTGGAATAATTGGGAGGCTAGGAAGTTAAGAGTGACAGTGGCTTTGACTTATTACATGAGCATGGGAGATGCCTGGAGCGCTGCTGCCAGGGTGGTAATCGCAACAAATTGACAAGAATGTTTAAGAACCACTGAGAAAGATACATTGACAGGCAGGTAACGAAGGTATTTAGACCACATGCGGGTGCATGTGTTCTAAATATCTTCGTTACCTGCCTGTCAATAGTTTAATTTATCATGATAGTCGGCACAGATATCATGGGCAAAAGGTTTTATTGCTGTGCTGTACTTTTCAATATTCTATGTTCCATGGGAAAATCAGTTTAGGAACATATTTGAGTCTTCACTGCATATTGCAGGGCTTTCACAGATCTCAGTTAAGACAAAAAGTTCATTTTTTCCCGTTAATATGAGAGTTTCAGATGTGACGGGAATTAGTGAAATAAATAAGAATTTCCATTTTTCATGACAATGAGTGTTGAAAAACACACTGGAGATAAACTTTGGACACTTTGATGAAGGCTATCAGATTCAAACTTACCTGTTTTTGCCTCCACAGATGCTACTTGAGGCATATTGGAAGCAATATTAAGTCCAGTTACTGTGTGACCAGTGAGCTTGCATGGTTCACTGGATATTACAACCCCCATTAGTTAATTAATAGAATTATTTGCTGGCAAAACATACATAAATAAACACACAAGGTATTGCAGAAACTGAAATCGTGTGCAAAACACAAAGGGGTGGAAGAAATCAACGGGTCAGGCAGCATCTGTGGAAGAAATGGATAGGTGACTTTTTGGGTCAGAAGCCTTCTTCAGCTTCTGAAGAAGGGTTCTGACCTTACACATTGCCTTCCATTCCGTCCACAGATGCTGCCTGACACGTTGACCTCCTCCAGAACTTTGTGTTTTGATTAAAAAATTTATGCTTCCATGTAGGAATGTTGCCTTCACTGAGAAAAATAATAAAACCAAGCAAAAACATTCCTCTAAATGTTTGCTGTAAAATGCTCTATTTATTTAAGATTTCAAATGAGCAAATACATTCCAAAAATATCACCGTCGATAATGGCCAAATAATATTAAAAAGTTATCTTCAAAATGTGTTCATTATATATCTGAGCAAACAGGATTGCAATGTGTTAATTAGAATGGGTTTCCATTGTATCAAATTCACATCTAAACTCTGTGTGTGTGTGTGTGTGTGTGTGTGTGTGTGTGTGTGGTGTGTGTGTGTGTGTGTGTGTGTGTGTGTGTGTGTGTGTGTGTGTGTGTGTGGTGTGTGTGTGTGTGTGTGTGTGTGTGTGTGTGTGTGTGTGTGAGTGTGTGTGTGTGTGTGTGTGTGAGTGTGTGTGTGTGTGTGTGTGTGTGTCTGTGTGTTTGCGTGTCTGTGGCTGTGTGTGTGCATGTCTGTGGCTGAGTGTGTGCGTGTCTGTGTGTCTGTGTGTGTGCGTGTCTGTGGATGTGTGTGCGCATGTCTGTGGCTGTGTGTGTGCGTGTCTGTGTGTGTGTGTATATATACACACAATTGAATACTCTCCAGAGCTGCCCTAGTCTTAACATTTCTTTAGTGATGCATAAGCCTATTTCCTAAAGGAGAGCCTGATAAAATACTTTAATGCAGACCACATTTCCCATCACTTAATCCATTTTAAATGTCAGATACTTCATCTTCATTAACTTGATCCTTCCTATTCACTGCCCTGATTTGTTTTTTAATGTTTATGAATAATAGTTTCACAATTTCAATCTATGAATTAAATACAGTCAGTTTCATTTCATCGATCATTTTTTGGTTATAAAAATACAATGCAAACTATATTCATTGGTACTGGCACATCTCCTGCAATATGTCATGGGGAAAACCTATACATTAATGATCTGCTGCATTACTGAGCAGGCGTGTGCTTCCAGGAGACATGCCCCTCCAAAGACATTGGTGATTATGTCAGTGTATTCCAGACACACACACTGTATTTGGAAGCCACAAAAGCGTTGACTTGACATTCTGACAGGAATATATACCAGATTTAAATTCCTCTGACCCACTTCAAACACAGGTACAGTATTTCTCTTTAATGAAATGGCAGCTTTTGTTTCAGAAAACAGGAAGTGCTGAAAATGCTGACCATTGATCTAAAACATTATGGAGGCACAAGGAACTGTAGATGCTGGAATTGTGAGTAAAACACAAAGTTCTGGAATAACTCAGCGGGACACCAAGCATCCAGGGAAGGAATGGTGGGAGAGAGGGGGCATATTTGAGGAGATTTTGCAGTGCATAGAAACATAGAAACATAGAAAATAGGTACAGGAGTAGGCCATTCGGCCCTTCGAGCCAGCACCACCATTCATTGTGATCATGGCTGACCGTCCCCAATCAATAACCCGTGCAGCGGTGGAATGGAAACACAAGGACCTGCAGGTGGTCAGAGACAGATGCTGGTTGACCTGCTGAATTACAAATGTTTTGATCTACAACAATAACTCTCTCTCTCAAAAGCTACTTGCTGATTTGTTGAATATTTTCAGAACTTTCTCTTCCTCTGAGATTTCTAGAGAAATTGGGAATTTATTTTTGCTTTATGTTTATATTTTTTTATCATGCAAGTTTTTTCTTTCATTTCCTTTCTTAAAAATATTTCACTCTCTTTTTTCTTATTTTAGTCTTATTTTCCAATCTATTTTTTTTTCTCTTAGTGTTCCCTTTTTCTTTTTAATTTGTCATCTTACTGAACCTATTCTTTTTGGACATCGCTGCTTGGCCTTGCGTTCTAATTCCACACCTATCAAAATTACCAAAAATAACCTTAGTGTTATCTTTGTCATGTCATGAAAGGGAATTAATTGGATAATTTGAAGAGCATACAGGTCTGGCTAACAGGAAGTTATATAGAATTGGAAATTAGCATGAACCTATCACCAAAATGTTTCCTGAAGGTTAGATCTATTTGTAATTCGGACACGAGGAGAAAAGGTGAATACAAGTATATCAGTTATATGCTTATTTGCCATGTAGTGTTATCATGAACAGTGTGTTTTTCACAAACAAGTGTGTTTTCCAAAGACATGCAGGTTTTTAAGTTAATTGACTTTAATAAATTGTCCCCAGTGTGTAAGTGGTGGATGGGAAAGTGGGGTAACATAGAATTAGTGTGAACGAGCAATCAATGGTTGGCATGAATTTGCCCTGTGCCAAAGGGCCTGTTTCTATGCTGTATTCTAAACTCTAAAGGAGATCCACCTGTTCTCTTAAAAGGGGTATAAAAACCACAAGGGGAGTAGATAGGGTGAATGTACAGTCTTTTACCTACGGTAGGGGAATCAAAAACATCAGGAATAGGTTTAAGGTGAGAGGGCCAAGATTTAATAAGGACCAGAGGGGAAACCTTTTCACTCCAAAGTGGTGGATATATGGAACAAACTGCCAGTGGACGTAGTTGTGGGAGGTACTATAACAGCATTTAAAAATCACTTGGACAGGTACATGGATAGGAAAGTTTTTTGTTATATGGGCCAAATGGGACTAGCTTAGATGGGCATTTTGGTCGACATGGGCATCTTGGCTGAAGGGCATTTTTCTGTGCAATATAACTATGTCTGAAAGTGAAAGTTAAACATTTTGGTAAGAGCAGTAATTTGAAGGAACAGAGTTGTTGATGATGGGCTGAATCATCTTCGTCTATGTCCCAGCAAGCAGACATAAGTGTATAATCTGGAATATTGCTGTGGTAACTCTACATTTTCAGAGGTGGTGCCTTATGATTGAGAAATTAAACTCAATTAAACAACTACTACTCTGAAAGTGAGATTAGCTTCACGTAAGTAGGTAGACAGGTATATGCTTGCCTTTATTGGTCTGGGCATTGAGTCAGCATGTCATGTTGCAGATCTTATAGGACTTGGTTAGGCCACATTTGGAGTATTGCGTACAGTTCTAGTTGTCCCATTTCGGGGAGGATGTGAAGGCTTTGGTGAGTGTGCAGAAGAGGTTTACCACAATGCTGCCTGAATTAGAGGCCTGAATTAACTATGAGGAGATGTTGGACAAATTTGGATTGTTTTCTCTGGAGCCTCTGAGGCTGAGGAGAGACCTGATAGAAGTACAGATCCAATGCCGATTTTCCTGCTTTAATCCAGACAAAACTCCTCTCGCAGGCCCACATCGGATGGCAGATGCGACAGCATGCCCACCCTACCACATTTTTGGCATGTTTGGCAAATCACAGGGTGGCGGAGGTCAACCTGCCAGTAAATTGGCATATCATCCCGGTGGGAGGCCACTGATCCGACCCTCATTGAGACTTCCGAGGGCAACTCGTTAACTGCCGCCTGTGCTGCCCATTCAAGAAATGCAAGTTTTGCTGTAAACTTAATTTCCATTTAATATCTGTTTATTTAAGTTTATAGCATAGTATGGTGCTTCAGAGAGACAGGAGGGGTGTAATTAGTGGGTCACAGGTGTGTTGGTCGTGCAAAATTATAATATGGCAAGGCTCTGTAACCATGGGTGCTGGAGAATTAGTGATAGACTTGTATATAAAGTTATGAGAGATATAGATAGGATAGTCAGAACCTTTTTCCCAGAGTGGAAATGTCAAAGACTAGAGGCCAGAGCTTAAACGTGAGGGGGGCAAAGTTTAGTGGAGATGTGCAGAGCTGGTTTTACACACAGAGAATGGTGGGTGCCTGGAATGCGCTGCCACGGGTGGTGGTGGAGGCAGATAAGATAGTGGTATTTAAGAGGTTATTGGATAGTTGTCAGGATATGCATAGAATCAGAATTAGAATCACACATTATTCGCCAAGCATATTTTGCAACATACGAATAATTTCACTGGCCAGGTCAGTCAAACAATTAAAAGCAACAAATCACTCAAAAACACATTTTAACATGAACATCCACCACAGTGACTCCTACACATTCCTCACTGTGATGGAAGACGAAATAAAGTTCAAGACCTTCCTTTTGTTCTTCCTCGGTCGGGGGCCTCGAGCCCTCCATTGACGGGATGGTCTTGACTCCCGTAGCCGGCGGCATTCGAGCCGTCCGCCTTGAGGCGATCCGCTCCCGCATCGAGGGGATGTCAGCTCCCGACGCGCCGGGTGATCAAACCCCACATCGGGGCTGGTCGAGCCTTCCGCGGCATTGGAGTCCCCGACTAGCCTCATCCGAGACTGCGAGCCCTTGATTTGATTTGATTTGATTTGATTTGATTTGATTTGATTTGATTTGATTCCTTTATTGATGGTAAGTCCATGGTGGTCACGGTGGGAGCAATCCCAGGCAAGGGATCCACTCTGATGTGAAGTCCACTCCCCGCGGTGGGGCTCACGACAGTCCGAGGAGGCTTCCAGCTCCAACGATGGTAGGCCGCAGAGCCCGGAGAATGTGATCCGAAACTTGATCACATCTCCGGGAAGGTAGGAACTTGAAAAAAAGTTTCCCCCGACCCCCTCCCCCCTCCCCCCTCCCCCCTCCCCCCTCCCCCACATAAAAGAAACCGAAGAACATTAAAACCAACTTTTAACAAACTAAAATATAACAAAAAAAAAGAAAAAACGAACAGACTGCCAGCAGGGCTGCCATCTCACCGGCGCATGGATGGATTACGGGTAGTCTGAGATTAGTTTAGCTTCATATTCGCACATGGTTATTGTGGGCCAAAGGGCCCATTCCTGAGCTGTACTGTTCTCTGTTCTTGCAACAATTAACATTACAAAAAAAAACAAATTGGTCATTCATTCGGCCTTCTGGGGTATGTGAGACTTTGTTGTTTACAAAATAATAAAATTGATTGTCTGTATAACAATAACAACTCTGTAGTTCACTTTTAAACAAGTTCCTCTATAATTCAAAGGAGGCGTATCAAGCAGTCACTGTCTCCTCTGCTTGCAATGGCCTCTACCCTAATACTCCAACAATGGCATCCCTCTGTTTTCTAACTTGAACCAGCACCAGTTCTATATTAATTTATGAAAAAGTAGAAACATCACAGAATCCAAAGGGGGGAAATGACTACTGAGAGTGGGCAGCATTGAGATTATAATCAGATCAGCCGCAATCTTATTGAATACCAGACAGAGCAGGCTGTAGGGGCCGATTCCTACTGGTGATGTAAACGTATGTTTACCTTTAGGCGGTGGGAATTGTTGACGGCTGTAGAAATAATGAATTCTTCCATTAATCTAATCTACTGCAAGAAAAAAGATGGATGTGGGTAATTTTGCACCACACCAAATTTTGAGTTTTCTTCATTCTAGAATAAATGCATATAACTTAGAACAGCACAGCTCACAAACACCAAATGAAGATTAAAATCAAAATTCAGGTGTGAAGAGATCTGATATGAACTTGGCCCATTCCCATTCAGTTTGTTAAGAAACTCTAGGCGGTGTAGTCAGAGTCAATTGCAGAGTAGGTTTCTTGTGCATGCAGATCTGTGAGAAAGGATTGGAGACTGCCAAGTTCAGTGCCAATTCTTTTACAAAGAGAGACAAGTCTAATTGGGTAATGGCATGCCAGTTGGTGATGGACAAAGTGGTAGAGTGTCTAATTCAGGATGAAATGACTGTTAACCAGTTAAAGAGTTGTCCACTAAAAAAAATCTAAATGGTTGAATGCATTTGGCAAGGTAAAAATGAGTGATTGCTCTAGAATTTTATCTATATTGAATTCGGGTTTCGATTTAAAATTAGTTGAAATTTAGTGGGGGTGGAAATGGAAGAAATGGAGTAAAGAAGGGTTTCTCAGACTAATTTTAAGTGGAAGGTGGTATTCTGTGTGTCTGGGGAATTCCTGCCTGTTATGTTTTGAATTTAGTGCTACAGAAAAAAATGCTGAAATCCATAAATGATAAAAAAAAATTAAAGGAACACATGATTTAGGAGAATATAAAAGTTAGGAGAAAATAATAATGATAAGCCTTCAGCAGACTAGGCAAAGCCTGTGTGGATTCACAAGGATGCTATCTGGTTAAAGGAAATGTCTGCAGAATTCTGCATTCAAAAGGCATGTTATTTCAGCAATGTTTTCTAGTTGTATCAGGCTGATATTTAATGTCCATCAGTGAAAATCTAGGACAGCCTTTCCTCTGAGTTGATGCTACGAAATGGGTCGTCACTGTTCAAACAAATGTAGCATGAATCTTACATCAGGAGAAACGTATTGCACAGGATCGCAATGCTGAGTAACCTCTATCTAACCCAAAATATTGTGAATATTTCTTTATTTCACATAATATGTATCTTGCTATATGAAACCCATCAGACGATCAGGAAATACAAAGAGTTCTGTTACTGCCTTCTAGAAATCAAGAATGATCATTGCTTGACATACATAAATCATAAGGCCCTTTGGCCCTATTTGCCCATGCTGTCAGCATGCACCAGAAATTTAAAAATGGTGCATAGACTGGTGCCACATCTGGTGCCAAGTCCATGGATATTTCTAAGGTGGAGATTGATAGGCTCTTGATTATTACAGGGGTCAGGGGTTATGGGAAGTAGGCAGAAGAATGGGATTGAGAGGGAAAGTTTGAACACAATTCTCTAAATGCAGCTATATAACTGCAACTTGACCTCCCAGCTTTCAATACTCGGGAAACGTAAAAATTAGTGATTCAATCAGCCATGACTGAATGGCCTAGTAGACTTGACGGGCCGAATGGCCTAATTCTGCTCCTATAACTTATGAACTGATAGATCAATCTTAACATGCAAAAAGAATGTGAAAACATCTACAAATAAATTCTTTCTGACACAATCTACAAGATCCAAATCAATTAAACTGGATCTAATGTATAATTTCATCAACATTGTATGCTGCTAGTTCATCTTTGTGAAGAAGACAATAATTGAAAATGTGAATGCTAAAAAAGAGGAATCTTCCACATGAGGCAAACTGCAATGGGATATAAATTGGAGATTCCTTGAGCAAACAGTGGAAAATACTATCAAACAGCCAGTGCCTTAAGCACTGCTTTCAATTCAGGGTGAGTTCAGGGCCGAAACAGTGATCCCAAAATCACTATGACTGACTTCCCTTAAACTCACTAATTGTCAAAAGGTTGTATGCTGTCAGGTACCCAAGCTAATGGTCTCTGCGAACAATGTAAGTGTATCTGGTAGTGAGGGGGTGGCTGCTTAGGGCAAGGATCACAGCTGTGACAGGAAAATGGAGCCTGGGGGTGGGGACAAGTACTTAGATAATTAACTGATAAAATGGCCCTCTTGGGCTATATGTTCACAGTGACATCATATTAATGCCACTACCACCACATGTTAAACTGATGCTGTGGAAGTAAATTAGTGTTGAAGTTTCATTTTTGCCCTCAGTGCTCAACTCCTGATTCACAGTGAGGCCCTCGTCAGTCTATTGTGGTTTAAAACATGCCTATAAATATGACACATTATGTTATTTGCAGTATTTACAGCCATGTTACTGTGAACTCCCAATGAGTTGTCTTCATTAGAAAACAGCAGTTTAAAACTGGGGCTTTATATTGAATCCCTATAATTTATACTTGATTTCCGTGTACACGATAAAGAAAAATATATTGTGCATATTGATCAGAATAATATTCGAGTTAAGTTATGAGAATTGGTTGCATAAACTTCTATGTTCTGCATTTATGTAATACCTTTCACATAACTATCAGAGTCCTGCAGCATGGAAACCGCCCCTTCAGATCAACTTGTCCATACCGACCAAGATGCCCCATCTAAGGCAGTCCCATTTGTTCGGTCCATATCCCTCATTTAAAAAATTTCTACTGCCTGTGATTTACCTTTGGAGTGCAGTCAATGTTTTAATGCAACAAATTTTACACAACAGATTCCCACAGTGGGAACCTGTTTACACAACAGGCTCCTCCATTGCCAGAGTGAGGTCCAGCACAAATTGGATGAACAGCACCTCATATTTCGCTTGGGTAGTTTACACCCCAGAGCTATGAACATTGACTTCTCCAATTTGAGATAGTCCTTGCTATCTCCCTCCTTCCCCTCCCCCTTCCCAGCTCTCCCTCAAGCCTACTGTCTCCGCCTCTTCCTTTCCCCCCCCGCCCCGACGTCAGTCTGAAGAAGGGTCTCAACCCGAAATGTCACCTATTCCTTCTCTCCATAGATGTTGCTTCACCTGCTGAGTTTATCCAGCATTTTTTATCTACCCACAGTGGGAGGATATTTTAGTAAATAAAATATTCATATGTTGATTAAATGGAAAAATATTGACCAGGATACCGGGATCATTCGAATGCTTTTCTTGGGACTAGTGCCACAGAAATCATAAATGGGAACAGATGGGACCCCATTTTAACATCTTATCTAAAAGGCAGCACCTCTGAGACTGCAGCACTCCTTCGGTGCTCGATTGCAATGACAGGCTGTATTTTTCTACTCCAGCACAAAAAATGCTATCGGATCACAGCCTCCTGATTCAGAATTTAGAATGCTCCCAACTCAGGCACAATACAATGTGCTGTTTAAAATATTTAGGATATTTGATATGCTGGATACAAAAAAATATATTTCCTCTGGTGAGGGCATTACAAACAAAGGGTGGCCATTTTTTAATTTGTATAAGACCATTCAGAAAAAAAAATCAAGAAATATTTTACACACTAACACACGAAGGGTAGAGTCCTTCACTTCTGAAAAAAATTTTCAGATTCAGTAGCAGTGAAAATTTCCAATAGAATATGAGAGAATTTGAAGATTTCCTGGGTTTTCTTTACATTTCCAGCATCTCCAGGCTTTTATTTTTATTTTGTTAAATGAAGGCGACTAGACAAAATGTTGACAAATGTAATTAACTGAGGGACTAATCAGTCATATTCTGTGGATGGTAGAACTGGAAATCGCCATCTTTGCATCTACCTTGGGACCCATTTCAACTCCAGTTCTGTCGGTGGCTGATGAAACAAATGTGAAACCTGCAATCTCAGCCACAGTATCCGTTTGATATTGCAAATGGATGGATAATTCGAGGGTCTCTAAACTATGCACTATCCATAATTTAAACCATGTTTGTATCTATTCTCTATAAAGAATTCAATGTTCTCAATGCTATCCTAAATGTTTCTTCACCCTGTTGAGCAGTCATGACCTAGGGATTCCTATGAGTCTGCTGAACAGTTACATTTTATCAAGGAATCTTTGAGGATATCCTTGGATCATTTGCTCTGTTCAACTGGTAATCTTTTCTTGTGGCTGAGCTAGTAATAAGATGCCTATTCAGGGGATGTGTGAATGACATGCCTGTCCAAATGAGCCAACTGAGTGTTACTAGGTCCTCCAGTTCTGGGGATGATGGCCTGGGAAAAAAACATTAACATTGGCTCTAGCCTGAGGATTTGGGAGTGGTACCTCTTCAGTGGTTTGAGGTGCTTATTGTCAGTGATCCATGAATCAGAAGCATACAGGAAGGCGGGGATCCATGATATCTAAAAGATCATGAGCTTTGTGCTTTTACACTTCAAATACTGTTTTCCACACACAACTAAAATAATTGGCAGCCTATTCTCTCCAGTGCCTGAGCAACTGATATTTTGAAGCAAGAAGAGAAACAGGCTAGAAATACTCCTGGTCCAATTAGTTGGGACTTTACTTAAATAAGATAACATTGTTCAATGGCATGTGTAGGATTTTTGAAGGGGCATAAGAAAAATAACTTTCTAACTTGCTACTGGTTTCTGGACTCAAGTGCCTGAGCTATAGGCTGACGTTTGGCTGGCTAGAACTTTATTCCTTAGAGGCTGAAAGATGATCTTATAGAGGTATATAAAATCATGAGGGGAATAGACAAGGTGAATGCACAGTCTTTTTCCCAGGGCGGGTGAGAGTTTAAGGTGAGAGAGTGGAGATTTAATTGAGGCAGGTATGATAACATCATATACATATATATTTGGACATGGACATGGGGAGGAAAGGTTTAAGGGGATATGGGCCAAGTGTGGGCAAATGGTACTAACTTAGATGGGCCATCTTGGTCAGCATGGATGAGATGGGCCAAAAGGGCTGTTTCCATGCTGTATAACTCTGATATTTGAAATGGGCTACCAGAAAAAGTGGTAAACCCAGGAACAATAACGATATTTTATAGGTATCTGGACAGATACTTGAATGACAAGGCCCTAGTGATTTGGAATCAATACAGACAACTGAGATTGGTCATGGTGGATTGCATGGACATGATGAGCCAAAGGACCAGGTTCTCTGCTGTACAACTCCATGAAACTTAGATTATAGTCAAAAATGATGTGTTGAGGCCAATATAACCATCTCAAAAGGATCACAGTCAACAAACTTTGTTTTGGATAGCTAGGTAAGCACAAGAAAAAAAGACAAGAACTTACATTTATCAAATAAAACAGAAAATGCTGGAGGCACTCAGCTGGTCAGACAGCATTGGTGGAAAAAGAAACATAGTTAATGTGTTATGTTGAGGATCCATTATCTTATAACCATATAACAATTACAGCACGGAAACAGGCCATCTCGGCCCTACATGTCCGTGCCGAACAACTTTTTTCCCTTAGTCCCACCTGCCTGCACTCATACCATAACCCTCCATTCCCTTCTCATCCATATGCCTATCCAATTTATTTTTAAATGATACCAACGAACCTGCCGCCACCACTTCCACTGGAAGCTCATTCCACACCGCTACCACTCTCTGACTTGAAACATTCTTATTTGACTTGAAATGTTAACTTTCTTCATTTTTTTGATTTTCGTTGCACTTTAGAGTGAAGCTCATTAGAAAATTAAGCAGCGTTGTAACATTGGGAGACACCGTAGCCGGCTTGAAAACTCCAAGACATTAGCTAATATTTTAGTGTGAACGAAATGAGTTTCAATTAGCGGCACAGTGATGCAGCCAGAGGTGCTGCTGCCTCACAGCTTCACCATCCTGGGTTCGATCATAACTTTCGGTGCTTCCACAGATGCTGCCCGACCAGCTGAGGTCCTCCAGACCTTTGTGTTTTGCTCAAGATTCCAGTTTCTGCGGTTCCTTCTCGGAACTCATGGACACTTGGCCGAGGTACTCGTACAGATAATTGTTAGAAACGCCCGTGGAAATGAATAACCATTCGGGGCTGGCAACTGAAAAGGCAACGACGGTCCTTACCAGGAGGAGCACGGAAAATGGGCAATAATAAATGGAAATATTACTTCGATGTTCAATGTTTTTCACTTATTTCACCCATGCCTTTAACCACTTGTAGCTATTTATTTTTTTGTGTGTTGGAATCATTCATGGCAATGCCCGTTTATAATTGAGGTGACATTAGAAAGTAAGCGAGTCAAAGCCGTTACTGTTTTGATTCATTCTCACTCCATTAGAAAGCGTCCTGATGCACACTGACAGGCTTGTTTTATGGTCCCTGCCTGAGCGAGGATCCGCACTAATCAGCTCCTCTAAAAGCACTCATTTGAATAGATGTTTTGAATGGTTCGTGGAAAATATTTATGGTCCGAGTTGGGAATTTATTGGATATGTGTTTTTTTTTCCTCCCTCGTGTCGGTCTATCCACTCCCTGCAAGATTTGACCATTTGCATCGCTGTCGCCACTTCAAAGGGGGGGGGGGGGGGGGGGGGTTTGAAGCCATGGGAAGGTAGGGCCTATCAATTGCACCGTGTTTTAACCGTATTCACCACCTCGCCTTCAGGGTTAACCCTGCCTTTTACATTATTAAACGAACCTTGAACAGGTAAAAAGTCAGCCGACAATTAGTAAATTATTTCCACTATTGATAGCGCGAGTTGTATCTGTATTTTACTTTGCATAAGCTTCGTACTTTTGCAGAATGGAGGATATATCGTCGAGAACGCTCAGAAACAACGTCGACCGGGGGTGGGTGGTGGGGGAGAGGAGTTTTTTTTTTCTCTCCTCTTGCAGTAGCAGATTCTCGCTCCGCCGGATTCTTTGAGCCACTTTAAGTGTGCAGGAGTGCATTTACATCGGTCAATGTGCACGGAAGATACAATGCTCTCTGTATGGCTGCAGGGAAAACACTATCCGTTTCTGCTTCATTAAAACGCTGCTTTATGCCCACCCCTTTCAATCTGACCATGTTTGACATACCACTGGGAAGTCTGAACGATCATGAGTGGCTTACGACATTCTGTCAACACTCAGCACGTCTGCCTGCTCTCGCAGTGCAGTACTCTGTTAAAGGGAGGTGAGCTTTGCTCCGCGATCCATCTTGCTCTGAGCATCACCTAACAAGCAAAGTGTACCCGCGGCGGCGGCGGCGGCTGCGGCGGCGGCTGCTGCTCCGTAGCTGGGGCAGCGCGACGCAGTCATCGCTGGCTGTCGGCGTTGATTAGAGGTCACACCGGCCAGTGGTCGTTTCAAATCATGGCACGGTAATTCAGACTGACGGGGTCCGAAACGGATTGTTAACGCGAGGGGGTTTAAAAAAAAAGAAGTGTTTTGGGGCAACGCGTCGCTGGCGGCCAGGAGGGAGGAGGAGAGACGGTAAAAGGCGGCAGCTGTATAAAAAGCCCGGAAACTTAAACATTGCACGAGTCAGCTGGAGCTCCGAGTTGGGGAGACCTCGTCCGATTCGGCTCTTCCGCGGCGAGATACAGACCGAGGTATTGTGAGCCGGAGAGAGAGAGAGAAAGAGAGAAGCATTGGATTCGCCTGCACTAGGGTTTTGTTAACACAGCCGACAACATAACTAGTGTGGACATAAAAAAAAAAACGATTGACTCAATGGAGCCTGTCACTGTGTGGAAAACGATGGGTAAGATTATTTTCGTTTGAATCCTTTCATTAAAGCAATCTCCTTGCAGCCTCTACAATGAAAAAAGATCAATGATACTTAGATTTCTTTTTTTCTTCTTTTTTTTTCAAACTCCTTCAAACTCAACCCTGGATGTCTCCGAGGCAGGGGATCTCCACGCGCGAGTCAGAAAAAAACCCAGCCCTGAACACTCGGTTCTCGGCTCCACACAGAAATGATGTAAAAAACTTTGGCGATTGAGAAGACATCGTCAAATTAAAGGACACACAGGAAACCCCAGCGAGAGATTGGAGGTATCATCGTTGCTCATGGATTTCCTTCTTGTGGGTCTCAGTCTACACTGGCTCCTGAAAAAGCCTTCAGCGTCGGTTGTGTGTGTGTTGGGCGCCCTGCTGGAAATGTTACCCGCCGCTGACAGTGTCTGTGCCCAGCAGTGCCGCTGCGATGGGAAGCTGGTGTATTGTGAGTCGCAGAGCCTGGGCGAGATGCCGCACAACCTGTCTGGAGTACAGGGTCTGTCGCTCCGATACAACAGCCTGTCCGAACTGCACGATGACCAGTTCGCCGGCTTGCTGCAGCTCACGTGGCTCTACCTCGACCACAACCACATCTACTCGGTGGACCCCAATGCCTTCCGAGGTCTGCGCCGGCTCAAGGAGCTGGTGCTCAGCTCCAACAAGATCACCCAGCTGCCCAACGCCACGTTCAGACCCATGCCGAACCTGCGGCATGTGCACCTGTCCTACAACAACCTGCAGAGCCTGGAACCCGACCTGTTCCACGGACTGCGCAAGCTGCAAACGTTGCATTTGAGGTCCAATGCACTCAAGACAATCCCGGTCCGAATCTTCCAGGACTGCCGGAGCCTGGAGTTTCTGGACGTCGGATATAATCAGTTGCAAAGCCTGGCGCGGAATGCTTTCGCCGGCCTGTTGAAACTGACTGAACTCCACTTGGAGCACAATGACTTGGTGAAAGTAAACTTTGCTCACTTCCCACGGCTGCTATCTCTGAGAACCCTCTACATGCAGTGGAATAAAGTCATCATTGTGGTGAACTCCTTGGATTGGACTTGGAACCATCTAGAAAAACTGGACCTCTCCGGAAATGAGATTGAGTTTATTGAATCTTATGCCTTTGACGTTGTGCCTAACCTGAAGATACTTCAGTTGGATTCGAACCGTCTGACCAGCATCGAGCAGGCAATTCTGGACTCCTGGAAATCCCTCTCTAGCATCAGCCTTTCTGGGAACAGCTGGGAGTGCAATCGGAATATATGTGCTTTGGCCACCTGGCTGAGCAATTTTAAAGGGCATCACGAAGGCAGCCTGTTGTGTGCCAGCCCTGTCCACACCCAGGGCGAGGAGGTACTCGACGCCGTGCATGGCTTTCACATATGTGACGATCCGGCCACGGGCACGGCGACAGAGTCAGGCGTGACCCTGGTGGCGGGCACAGACCAGGGTGTGACAGTAATCAGAGATGCTTCCAGCATGTACGCCACGCAGGACACAACGGGAGTGAGAACCACGGAGTTGATCAGTGCCACCGGCGTGCTTTCTCACGACCAGCAGGAAATACCATTCACGTTCACAAAGTGATCACGGGCACCATGGCGCTCCTCTTCTCCTTTCTGATCGTGGTGCTGGTGCTGTACGTCTCGTGGAAGTGTTTCCCCGCTGGCCTGAGGCACTTGAGGCAGTGCTTTGTGACACAGCGCCGCAAGCAGAAACAGCAACAAACTATGCATCAGATGGCCGCCATGTCCACACAGGAGTACTACGTGGACTATAAACCCAATCACATCGAGGGCGCTCTGGTTATCATTAATGATTACGGATCCTGTTCTTGTCATCAACAGCCAGCCAGGGAATGTGAAGTCTGATTTTATTTTCCTCTCTCCTCCAAATTCCCCCACCCTCTCCCCTCCCCCCCACCTCACCCCTCACCAAAAACTGAAGTACAACTTGGGGACATACTGCAGTCAGTGACAACACTGGGTGTGAATGAATTACACTGTACTGATCCCGAGAAACCTTGCACCGGTCTCTTTCACAATTCCAAACACTATTTAAGCTTCAACGCGTCTTAAAACCTTTCAAACATCCTCTGTTCGACTGTCATTTGAAATTTGTAAAGGATTAAAAATGTATATGTAACTTCCCACCAGTCTCTTATGATATTAAGTCCACCTGTAAGAACTGGGAATAAGAGAGAGTTCACGGCTCGTCAATGATGTAAGTTAATCAATTTTGTAAACTATCCTGATTTAAATAAATATTTAAAAAAATGTTAGTTACAGTATCGGAGTCGAGATTAATAGCAACAATATGAGGCAACAGGCGAGAGAAAAATTGCTCTTTAGTCTTTCGGTTTGTGATTTTTTTCCCCCCCTCTCTCGGGTCTGTCGGTTTATTGCAACAAGCAACCCTCTTTGAGCGTGTGAAACAAAACCCCGCATTTTCTGCAGGGCGAGTGCAGTACTGCAAAGCCTTCGGTGCCTCTATCCGTGACTGTGAAGGGTCAGTAATTAACAGCGCACAGGAGATGTGCGTCCGTGGGATGGGACACGCGCTCCTTTATCTTTTCTCTGGGCGCGTGTCATTAAATGTTGCAGATCACGGACAAGGCAGGGCACAGAGTGGTGGTAGTGTCTCACTGCGGTGACTGACTAATTTCTACTCACAGTTCAGGGAATTCAACCGTCGAATCCCTGCAGGCGAACAGAAGGGCTAGAACAAATAAGTTGTTTAACACCAGTATCTGACGGGGGGAAATAAGGGGAAGCGCTGGCGTGGAATGTGGACGCTTGGTTTATTTTGAGTTTGTGGGTTAATTAAAATCATAAAACAGCAGTACTTTAGGAAGTGCACGTGTATCAATTGCTAATTTATAACTGTTAACAATAATTGCACTGTTAATTTGTCGAAGACACACTGGCTGTAGAATGCCAAATGCAACCGGATAGAGTTTGAAAAGTATATTTTATCAGTTTTATTTTCACGTAAAATAATTATATCCACCCCCTCCAGAAAAAAGGGTCTTGCAATCAAATCCTGACATGGATTTTTTGTATTTTACATTTACAATTAGATGAATTTCAAGTAACATACTAAACAAATATCAGACCTATTGAGACTGAAAAAGGTGAAAGTTATGTTGCCTTCATCCTCTGCGTTCTGTTACCGTCCTCATCTCTTCTCACTTCTGTGGGAAAGCAACGCTGGAGGTTTTTATTTGGTTCTTAATTTCATTTCCACTATCTTCAAAATGCCAAATAGTCCTAATTCCTGGAACCAATCTTGTCTTCCTTTCATGGCTAACGCCACTCAGAAGAGTAGCGCTAATCTCCCTGACACCGCTCCATGTTGACACATCAATTATTTTCCCAGCCCTGGTTGCTGTCGTGAAATTTTAGACAACATCACACGCCAGAGACGGAACAACAAGAGACATTTATTCCAAAATGGCTTCACTCTGGAGCCAAAGTTGGCACCAGTCTCGCCAGGGTTGCTTACTGTTCAAGCTTAACATATCACCTCTCTCTTTATTTGTCAAACTGAATATTTGTTTCTCTCTGTTAACTGCTTGCCTATCCGCCTTCTTTTCTCTAGTCTTTGCCCATTTCCTGGCCACTGCCCCCAGTCCTCAAAATACAGGCGTGCTAACTCTCATAGTGCAGGCAAAGGGAAGTGCCACGTTTAACGGTCACTTACAGAGTGCTTTCACGGCTAACATCGTTAAATTAGATTTACTGGATAAATCATTGTCGCAAATATAATTGTCCACAAATTAAAACAAAACAAATCTTTTTTTTTACTAAATCCAATAGCCTGTTTAAGTGAAATTGTTATTCTGTTATCCATATAAAACAAAACTCAATACCGGCATCTACTGGCGAATGCTTTCTTTGCGGGCATTTAAAAAGTTGACAAGGAATTTGCTTCTTCTTTTCAAACCTGCATTTAGAGTTTAAAAGTTGTTAAACACGTGAGATCATTTGGGATGAAAAGGAAAATATTTAATAGGAAGCTGAAGGGTATTTGTTTCGCAGAGGGTTGTGGATGTGTCTAAAGAGCTGCCAGAGGGAGTGGTTGAGGCAGGTAAAATAACAACATTGAAAAGATGTTTGAACAGCTACATGGATAGAAAGGGTTCAGAGGGAAATGGACCAGGCGCGGCAATTGGGATTCGGTATCCTAGTCGGCATGGGGGAATTAGGCCGCAGGGTCTGTTTTCGTGCTCTATAACTCAATGAATCACGCAGTGAAATCAAATCCTGGTGTACAAAATGTTAAAACGCCCTCCAACTACAAATAATGTGTTTATAATATAGCGTCTGTGTATCCCGTGGGTCTAGATAATATGTAATCGCTTAATTAAAAAAAAAGAACTAATCTTCCCCACAAAACCGCCCGGCCCACTACACCCACGATGTATCCGTTCTGATGACACAGTGTGGAGGTAAACACTAATCAGAGCACTGCTGGGATCAATGGGGGAGATTCAAAGAGGAATGGAAATATAATAGTGGAAGGAGTTTCGCCTTATTTAGTAAGGGGAAATGTGGAAACGTTAACATTTCAACCAACTGTTTTGTTAATGTGTTAATATGTTGTAAAATACATTTTCTGTTGACACAAATTGGAATTTGAAATGAAATGTTTTCAATGAGTGAGAAGGACAGGAACGATGTTATTCCTCCCCCCCCCCCCCCCCCCCCTCCATCCTTCCAATGCTGGCCGCGATGATATTACTGAACTCTTGACGTACAACACTAGACATTGCTAGCATTTCTAAATGCGAGCGCAGGAAGCAGTTAAAAGCATAAATCCGTAAAAAAATCTAGCTACCAAATTATTCATGAAAGGTTTAGCGATCACCACTTGTTACATCAAAGTGGCTTTCGTTCTTCTCATCAATTATTTTCCAAGCCGTGACAATAGAAATAACATAGAACTTAGAACATAGTACAGCTCGGGTACAGGCCCTTCGGCCCGCAATGTCCGTGCCGAACATGATGCCAGGTTAAACTAATCTCTTCGTTATCCATTTCCCTCTATCCCCTGTATACCCATGTGTCTGTCTGAAAGCCTCTTAAACGCCTCTGTGTCATGTCGGCCCCAACAACCACCGCTGGCAGCGCGTTACAGGCACGTATTAAACCCAGAATCACAATATCTTGTATTCTCCTCCACGCAGGGCTCAATACTAAGAATAAAACGACATTATCAATAACCCAACCGAACGACAACCAGATTGTCCTAAACATCCGTCCTGCTTCAACAAAGGCCAATTTACCATTCCAATTAGATACACAAACTCATATCTAACTCATCGGGACAGGCAACACCTCTGGACAGAAGGAATTGGTGACGTTTCGGGTCGACACCCTTCTTCAGCGTCACCCATTCCTTCTCTCCAGAGATGATGCCTGTCCCGCTGGGTTACTCCAGCTTTTTTGTGTCTATTTTCGGTTTAAACCAGCATCTGCAGTTCCTTCCCACCATTCCAAATTGTCGTGGACTAGACATGACTAACACTTGACCATACGGTTCTGTGCCCGATTTGAGTGATACTGTGCTCGCCAGCGACATCCATGTCCCGTAATTAAATATTAAAAAATAGATTGTTGTCATTCTCTCTCCACAACCACACCTCTGCTACAGCCACAGTCACTCTAGGGCAGCTCCCAGGCGTTCCCCAAGGCTCCATACTCGGCCCCCTCCTCTTCATCATCTACATCCTCCCCCTTGGTCAGATACTCCGCCACTTCAAACTGGACTTTCACTGTTACGCCGATGACACCCAGATCTACCTCGGCACCAAATCCCCCCACACCCCCCCCCCCCCCCCCCCCCCCCTCCCATATCAACTCCTGTTTGTCAGGTATAAAAACCTGGATGCAACATAACTTCCTCAAACTCAACAGCGATAAGACAGAATTCCTCCTCATAGGCTCCAAAGCCACACTCAGCAAAATCAATAACCCCACTCTCACCATCGACGGCACCACTGTCTCCTCATCTCCCCAGGCCCGCAACCTTGGCGTGATCTTCGATTCCACCCTCTCCCTTGAGCCTCACATCCGCCATGTCATTAAAACCACCTTCTTTCATCTCCGCAACATCGCCAAACTCAGACCCTCTCTCACACCTCCCGCTGCTGAAAGACTCATCCATGCCTTCATCTCCTCCCGACTGGACTATTGCAACTCACTTCTCCTTGGCATCAGCTCCACCTACATCAACCGACTCCAACTGGTCCAGAACGCAGCCGCCCGACTCATCACCCACACCAAATCCTGGCATCACATCACTCCAGTCCTCAAACAACTTCACTGGCATCCCATCTCCCACCGGATCACTTACAAAATCCTGGTCCTCACCTACAAAGCCCTCCACCATCTGCCCCAAGCCCCCCCCCCCCCCCCCCCATATCTCACTGACCTCCTCTCTCCATACCAACCCTCACGGTCCCTCAGACCCACATCAGCTGGTCTCCTCTCCATCCACAAGTCCAACCTCCGCAGTTTTTGGGGATAGAGCCTTCTCCAGGGCAGCTCCCAGGCTCTGGAACTCCGTTCCCCAACTGATCCGCAATTCCGTGTCCCTCGCCATCTTCCAGTCCCGCCTCAAGACCCATCTCTTCACCTGTGCCTATCCTTAGCCCCACGTCCCCCCCCCCCCCTTTTCATCTGTGCATTAATTGCCTCATATTGTGTTTTGAATTGTATTCTGCCTTTACTTTGTGTACTAGTCATGTCTCTACTATTTATTTCATTCCCCTTACATGTTTTTC
Organism: Leucoraja ocellata; assembly: GCA_036785375.1. Taxonomy (NCBI): domain Eukaryota; kingdom Metazoa; phylum Chordata; class Chondrichthyes; order Rajiformes; family Rajidae; genus Leucoraja; species Leucoraja ocellata. The sequence goes on along the minus strand of JAWMAR010000653.1, from coordinate 797,164 downwards.
CTCTACCTGCTAAATTTGTGTAAGGTGGCCTTGAGACTCTTGAAAGGCGCCCATAAATAAAATGTATTATTATTATTATTATTATTATTATTATTCG